>CM063595.1:4950947-5442007 GCA_032356905.1 Salix exigua | reverse complement strand
CACCAGAATTAAAAAAAAAAAAAAAAACAGGGGGGAGAGAAAGGCATCCCGGAGCCATCATTTTCTTTTTATTTATGAGAGAGAGAGAGTCAAACACAACGTAGAACAGAAAAGGATGGTAAACAGTAGTAGCAGGGTGCATACCGAGTTACCGGGGCCAAAAGAGCGGTTGGACAAAGCAGAAGCAAATCGGCGGCAACGCTGGTAGGTATCTTGCCAGGTGTACTTTACTGGCTCATGGACAAGGGATATTCTTGTAGGGTGCACCGTAGCAGCTCTCTCCAGGAACCATAGAGGGGTAAGAGACGTGTAGTTTGCTGGGTTCTTTGGTAGATCATCGATATCTCTCGTCTTCCCCATCTTCAGGAGTTCTGCTCTCTGTATATCTGCTCTGCTCTTCCCCGAGACTCGTCTGGTGGCTTTTGTATTTGGGGCAGGGAGTAAATAAATAAATAAATACAACTGAATGGTGGTGTCGTTTATGTTATTGGCCGCCTAGCCAGGGATTGTGTGATCTTGCAGTGGACAGGTGTTTTTACTCCCATGTAAAATATATATATATATATAACGTCACTTTTATGATTTTATCACGCCTTTGACCATACCATTACAGCTAGCTAGTAAAATTAAATGTTAATTTGATGTGTTTATATTTATGTTTAATAACATTAACTAGTTTTAATTGTTTTTAACATGAAAATCAACCATAGTTCTTATTGAATATAATTTAAATTAAAAGTAGCAGCTATGACAAGAGCAGTAATGGCAAGTACAACAGCAGTGCTATATGGATAGCTATAAATAAATGCAAAGAAATCAAAATTTTAGCTTCAAAAATCTGGAGCCACGTGTGTGCTCTGCGTTTTATATATATACTAGATAATTGTCCGCGTGTTGCCGCGGGTATTTTTTTATATATAATTCAATACAATTAAATCTACAACGATCAATTTATATGATAGAAACAAATAAAAATTATAGATTAAAAGATAAAATATTTAAAATTTTGATTTGAGTTTGTAACGTAAGTATAGATTACATCTTTTCAAATATAAGAATTGCGTTATAAACGATTACAAAAGAGCGCGCACTAACATTAGAAAAAATAGCAAAATATTTGAATAAGAAAAAAAAACTTACTGAAATCATTATTATGCAGATAATAAAATTATTAAAATAAATTAATAAAAAGAGCAAATAAAAAAACAACAGGGAAAAGGAAGCAATATTCATTTAAAATATTATAATAATAGCAACATCGGAGTCTTAATATCTAAAATTATTATTGCTGCTAGAATAAAAACAACAAAAATTATTAAATTATACCGAGGGAAAAAAAATAAAAAGCATGAACAAAACAGCAAGTAAGAAAAACCAATTAAAAATTATTATTATTATTATTATTTTTCTTCTGAAAGAATAGATAATCACTATTATTATAATAATAGAATACATAAGCATTATTCTTATAATATGAGTAATAATCACTATTATTATTATTCTTATGATAATTATTATTATTATGTTAATAATGAAAGAAACAAAAGTAACTGAAAGATTACAAATATCTTAGAAACTTTAACAAAAGATAAAAAAAAATAACCATGGCTATTATTGGCAAAAAAAACCTAGGAAAAAAATAACATAAGAGTAAGGATTAAAAATCATTAAATCATGATTATTATTATTATTATTATTATTATTATTATTATTATTGTGTTAAATACACTTATATATACATGGACAAAAGTATGGAAAAAAAAATCAAAGTATAAGGGCTGAATTCAAAATAACATATAAAGGGCATAAATTAAAAAAAGTAAAAGTCAAAGGGCTGAAATGCAACTTACATTTATTGTCAATTGAAATCAGAGGACACAATTGAAAAAATCGGAATTTTTGTACCGAATTGATTGCGTTATATACAAACATCCCAAAAATTGAAAGTAGAAGGACCAAAGTGCAACTTTGACATTCCGGACAGAGAGAAACGTGGCCGGCGTCTTTAACCGGACTTCTACGCGTCCACAGACTTTTGTAGGTAACACGCCACCGCGGGAGGAAGACCACGCGGTGGCGCTTCGTTCTGGCATCCGGTAGACAATTTTCGGACACCATAGGACGCCGCACGCGTCGCCCGAAGAGGGCGTGAGCCCGAAAACCGCCTGGCGCGTGCGGCAGACGTCCTTGCAGACCCGATTATTTAATTGTAAAAATAGGGACAATTACCGTTTTGTCCCTTGACCGAAAGAAGTGTTTTTGTCTTATTAGGGGCTAAAATCGTCTTTAACCATTTCAGAAAATAATTAAATATTTGAAATATGCGGCGGATCGGATCGGTCCGGACATCGCCAATTACTGCTGGTGCCCTCGACTATAAACATTAATTTGTTCTATTACGAGGACTATGTCGTCAATATACTTGTTCACAAATGAATTTTTTTAAAAAGAAAATCAAATGGAAAACCCGAATTACCCTCGCTCTCGAGCCCCTTCGTCGCACGCCGAGGGCTAAAATCGCCCATACGTTGCTCGAATCCACAGTGATTCTAGAGATAGTGTACAGTGGATCGGGCAAGCCGTTTATTTTTCTTGTAATAGATATATATATATATCAAAAATATTTAATTTTATTTTTATTTAAAAATACAAAAATACCTCAATAAAAAATTAAATTAATAATTATATTGTTTAAAGGTGTTTTAGAAGCAATTATTTATTTATATAACTTACTCCTATTAATTGTATAATTAATTGCATAATTAAACTATATATAAAATAATTGAACTATTTTTAAAATAATATTAAAAAAATAACTCTTACAATTAGAACACATATAAAAAAAAATCATATAAATACTATTCAAAAAATATTTTATAGATTTGGCTCTTAAAAATAGTTAGCGGTAGCACCGCTACAGAAACCATAAGCATTACCTCAGCAGGGGAAGCATCGACGTGGACGTTGAATAAGCATCGACATGGACGTTGAAATGGCGACGCCAACATTTCTGGTGTGCCAGAAATTTCTGCTTGATTGTGATGGTTACTGTTTTAATCATTGTTTTTTAAAGCATACTTTATTTAACTACGATAATTTTAGCTTTTTTAAAATTTTTATTTATTTATTAAAATAATTTATAAATAATAATTTGAATTGTCAAAAATAATTTTGCTATAAAATATTTTGCCACGACAACAATAAACAGTACAGCTATACATTTTTTTATCCCGATATTCTAATAAGGAATGTATGAAATAGTTTATTTCAACTTCATGTCTTCCTTCCTGCCATCATTATAGTGCCTTTGTTTTTAATCCGATCAAATTACTTTTTTGTCTACCATTTAATTAAATGAAATTATCTTGTTGGGCATGGCCATGTTTGTTTGATTTTTCAAAAATGCCCCAGCAATGCCTAGATATCCTATTCTCGACTGCAATAAAACCAGCCTGGTCCACGGCGAAGCACATGCCACCTGTAAAACCCGGTCACACTCATTTTAGATTTTGAACCCAGAATTATATTGTAATTCTAATTTGGCACAGATTAATTAGATATTCGATTATCTTCCGCCTACAATTGTTATCAAATTCTTTTTTGCTATGCAAAATTGCAAATACGACGATCCCAATCCCATCACATTCTCCGGATCACATCAACTGATTCGAGATTTTATGCTGTCTTGTTCGGACGTGAACAAGCGGCCGGGGCCGGCGCGGGATGGTGAAAGATCTCGCTCAACTTGGTATTTATTATTATATTATGTTTCTTACAGATGCTGATGGATTTATTATTTTGTCGTGAGAAATAAATAGAAATCACTTTATTTATATAGAAAACGATCAATAATCAAACTTGAATATTATTTAAAAATAATATCTAATTAAATTGACATGCAAATTAATATGAAGATGGTTTATAAAAGTATTTTTGATCGTTACAATCAATTATTTGCTCTCAAGTAATTTCCTTTACCTTTTTACTAAAAATCTAGCTAGCTGTTTTAATGGTGGTTATATGGAGTTATGAAATAAATAAATAAATAAATAAATAAATCTTCCAGAATGTGAAAACTCTTGAATTGCAACCACATGCACCCCACTCGTCCAGAAAACATCAACTCAACTTAAATTAAACCACAAGCAAGCAACATGGAGGAGGTGGCCCCCAACGTGACCACCTCGTGCCACGACCTGCCGGTGCTTCAATTATTATTATTATTATTATTATTATTATTATTATTATTATTATTATTATTATTATTATTATTATTATTATCTCTGTATACTTACCTGTTAACTTAAAATATTAATTTCGTGGATGATATTATACATAATAATCCTTCCAGTGACGTGAATAAATTGAAAAAATCACACCCCACGAGCTACTGATTCTTACTGGGCTGTAACATCACATGGTTCCTCCGGGATAAGAAGGGGTCAAGGTCTCAAGTTTATTTATTTTTAGCACAGCCGGTCATCACAGATTATTAGTGGTAAAATAAATAGATACACGTGTGGAATGGAAATACTACGGGTAATTTTATAGTAAAATAAAAAATCAAAACAATATAAATTTGGAGGTGTTTTGAATTGTGAAAGTAGTAATTTTTAAAAATATTTTTAAATTTAATATTTATTAATTCATTTTTAAAAAAATAAAATATTAAAATAATACAAAAAATACAAAATATTTGATTTTATAAAATATTAGTTTTTTTTGCTAATTTCTGTTTAAAACCCACTCTTGTATACGGGTATTCATCCTTTAATATTTTTAATATTTTTTGAGAGAATGATTAAGATTGTTTTTTTAAATAATTTTTATTTTAAAATATATTAAATATTTTTTTTATTTTTTAAAAAATATTTTTGATATAATACATGAAAATATCTAAAAATATTTAATATAAAATAAAGAATAAAAATAAATTAATTTTTAAATCTCAGTCAATTGCCCGTCACTTGAAAAAAAATCTGCAACGCAGTATTTAATTGACCATCTAACTAGACCCATGCCTTTTATTGGTTCGCACTTCATAGTTCATAGTCCATGTCAGGTTTTACTGATTCGATCACGATCTTATATTGGTTGCATGATCGACGTACGTGATTGATAGATGGAAGAAGACTCGCACTTCGGCTCCATCAAACCCAAACGCGCCTAATTTGTTTTTTAAAATTCTTTTTATCTTTTTAAAAAAATATTTTGATATTAAAATATCAAAGATATATATATATATATATGTTTATATTATGATTTTAAATTAAATATATTTTTCAAACATAATTTATATAATTATAATAGTTAATGTTTTAATTATTTTTCATTTCAATAATAAACTCGAATCTTTAATGTTATAATAGAAATTGTTTTTATAAAAAAATCTTGAAAATATATTAAAATATTTTTTGAAAACTAAAGTTAAAACAATATAAAACTAAAAAAATAATAATATAAAATTAATTTATTATTTCTTTAAAAGAAAAAACATTATTCAAATTCCAAGCACAAAAACAGCATTCATCAGCCACGCCAACACCACGCGAGGATCAGACTAATGGAAATAGACAATGATTCCATGCAATTAAAAAGAGAAGATAGATGGTGGATGGAGTTGATATAACATCCTCAACGAATAGGGTTTTTACTATTCCAAGAAGCTTATCCTGAACAAAGATCTTAATTTTTTTTGAAAAATAAAATACTTTAGGCAATATCCAATCAATGTAAAGAACCGATAAACTGGGGATCAATTATTGGAGGAGAAAATGAAAACCAACTCTAAAAAGGGTCAAGTAATTGATAATGGAACTAGTGGAATTTTTAATTGATTTCCATTACTGTAGACAAACGCATTAAGAGATTCATACTTTTAATCATCTGATTTGATGTATACAATTCAAAAACATGAATTTCTTTCTTTCTTTTAGTATTTGCTTACGTCGGAACCATATCTGCTCGTCCCTAATTAAAGCCTCCCCTCCCTCCGTGTATAGAAGTACTGATTGACAATGGATAGATTACTTTTTAACGAAGCTCAAGAAGATGAAGCAGAGGCAAAGGCTTGGGTGAAAGGAACCTGCTCAGCACAGCTAAGCACTTCACGAGGCCCAGCTTCCTCTCTTCCAACATCCAGATACTATAGGTAATGAGAGACGATGTTGTTCATTGACTCATCATCGCCTTTGCCGCAAACTTCATCCCCATATAGAACATTCATGATGGTGCCAAATCCAGGTACCCTCTTGGCCAGAGTGTCGTTCTTAGTAGGCTTACAGGTTCCAACAAATGCACCGTGCGCTGAAGGCTGGTGTTTCTTTCCCGGTGTCATCCACTTCCAGATTGCAGCCTGGAAAGCTAGCGTGGCATTGTTTTCTATGAACTCTGGATGGTTCAATAAATCAATCTTAAGGGCTTCCCCGGTTTTCCCATAGTTGTAGTTCCTGTAAATGGAAGCACCAGATACAAAAGTTAAGGAATGCTTGAGGTTTTGAGAATTAGATGTACGTTTCCATGATCTAAAGTCTGAAGCTCACTTTTTGTACACTCAGATATTGATTCGATGAACTTTTCTGGCAGGTAAGTAGGTGGCTCCTGCTATACTATGGAAATACTACTTTCTTGCTGTCAGTATCTAGCAATCGAAAGAATCTGGATGCGGGAAAGAATCATGTTGGCGTGGCATGGGGAGGATGGATATAGATCATCGAAGGTCAAGAGATGCGTAGCAGTAAATGGCTAGGCAGGGCACCTCTGCCATGATATGAAACTCCAGAGGCGCAAGGATTGGCATACTCATAGTAATCATCGCAGTATAACTTGCTGGGACTCACTTCCTTATCGTAGCACAAACCCCAGGCTAATGGTCCCCCGGTGGCCACTCCATAACCACCTGAAATGATCACCACCTTAATAGCCTTATTCATTAATAATCACAATATTATTACACAACGAGAGAACACGGATCGCTCAATCTATCTATCTATAGAAAAACCCATATTTAAAAAGCGAGCATCAGTTTGTATTGATTTTTCCCTTACTCGCATGAGGTTTCAGCAACTTCCTTCTGCCCCATGAGTTTCCCTCCACCGGTACCAAATCCAAGAGGCTGGTACGCTGCAGGTGCAGAAATAAAAGAATGGAAATCCCAAAATCCAGCAGCATGGAGAACAGGAGTGTTTCGTTTCGAAAACAAGTTTTCGAACTTGCAGGTCTGGAAATAATCAGAGTTTTGATGGCTTATGCTTGCTGTCCATGCTTCTTCCGCCGCGAGCAAAGAAATTCTTGATACGTTAAAATGTTGGAGGGCTGATAATGGCAATCGACTGCTTCCTGGGCCTTTCAGTATTTGTTTTGTTGAGGCTCGGATAAGATGATCAGTTTCATTACACCAACAGATTACTTTCACCCCTGGATCTGACGAGGCTGACGCGGAATATTTATTGTGGGCCTTCAAATTAAAAAAGTAGAAGGCCCACTGTATTTGTGCTAGCCCATGAAGCAGGTTTTCTCCCATTAGCATGTTTGGTTAGAATTTTGAAAATAAAATATTTAAAAATATATTAAAATAATATATTTTTAAAAAATTATTTTTCACATGAACACATAAAAATTATTTAACGCTACCATAATTTTTTAATTTAAAATAAAAATATTTTTTTAATTTTTTCAAAAATACTTTTGAAACACGATGTCAAGCACTCGTAGTCAAAATACACGCAAATTAACAAGATACTACAATTTTAAAAAATATAATAAAACATTTTTTTCACACAAAAGAACTATCATCCATGCCAGACAAAATTCTTATGAATTCTTTGATTATATAAATAAGATGTTACTGTACAAGATGTAGCTTCGGAATACCATGAAGCTAGTACAAAGGTTACTGAATGTGCTCTCCTGTGTTTTTATTATATTATAGAAACCATGAATATGAATATTCCTGTGCACCAGTTACGCGTTTTAAATATAAAATAAACATGCACTTTTAACAGCTTGTTAAAAAAACAGGACCAGCAACAACACAAGAATCTAAATTACGATACTTGAAGGGATGGATAATGATTAAAAATGCAAATATCATTATTATCTTGAAAGCTAAACCAGATGTAGCAACAAATGAACAGTGTTATACAGAGTTACTGTGTATTATAATAATGAAATTATTATTTTGTATTTTTTTTATTATGTTCTTAGCCCTGGGTCGTCAAAAGGGTATTTTTGTTTTTTTGTATTTTTATGTATGGTGAAATAACCATAATGATCATGAATAAGACAAGACAATACAAGAATTGCTGAGGGGCAAAACAATTATTATATATATTTTTTAAAAATAGCTAAATATTATAATACCCCTAATAAGACAAAAATACATAGCTAAATACAGGGTCAGTATGGTAATTGTAACTTTTTAAAAAATGACAAAATACATACACCCCTGTATAAGACATAATCCAAGAACTAAATGTAGGGGTGTGCCAGTAATTTATTATTTTATAATATATTATGACACGGTACTATACACGCGCTGACAAGCGCACCGTCCATTTCTGCCCTCATGCAGCGTGTACGGCCCGTGCGAAGATTTCCAACATTCAAAAATGTTCTACCAGCATATAGGATTACTCTCCATCATGTTCTTTTCCTCTTTGGTTCGGCCTGTGTCTATGATTAAAAATGCAAATATTAAAATCACTGTCTTATAAAAATAAAAATATTTCTAGCCATCTCAAACATGCAGTTAGGAAAACATAATGTCTCGTTTCACAGCGTGTTCTTCCTAATTAGCTGTTTGATCCTTTGACGAATTAAATTCATGGGCCATCCACGTAGGTATTCAGCACGGTGATGTCCATGTAGCGTTGAAGTTTTGCATTCCGCTTCCGCCACGTCAGGAGTGGTCGCTCGCGTTGCGATGTATGATTAAATCAGCGGGCCACTTGAAAAGACTGGAATCGCCCAAGTTCCATGACTCCAGGTCCCACTGGGTCTGCTTAATTGGCAAATCCATCGCTATTTGATGACTTTAAGTTTTCAGTTACCAGTCCTTTTCGTATAGTATGAAAATATTATCGAGGTTATTTCTTAATATATATATATATATTTTAAAAAAACAGACTATCAATGTATTTTTTTACAACTAAACTAAATGCTTTAAATATTTTTTTTATTAAAAAATAATATAAATTATATTTTAGAGTCTTATGTATTAGCTTAAGTTTTTAGATGAGACAATTTCTTAACAATTTTGCTATGTTAAATGCTGTAGGTGAGGTGGTTCCTTAATATTTTTTTGATTAACGTGTGTCGTACAGCTCATTAATCCGTGCCGGTTAGCTATATAGCTCGTAGTGAAGCATGATTTTGAGACACGGAGAGAAACCTTGATCCAGTCTTTGCCATTCATTATTATGTTAAGTACTTGTAGGTAAGTGATTTTGAAAAACAATATTTTATTTTATTTTAAATTACTTTTTAGCATTTTTAGATTTAATTTGTTAATATAAAAAATAACAAAAAAATATTATAATATATTTTTGAATAAAAAACACTTGATAATCAATTTTAACCATACTTTCAAAAGACACAGTATTTGAGAGTTTTTTTTTATAAAAATTATCAATTACATTGATTTTTTTTTCAAATTATTTTTAATATAATATATTAAAATAATCTAAAAACATAAAATAAAATAAAAAACCATTCCAGCACATCGGCAAACAATCACTAATTATCTAATGTACCATGCGAGAGTTATTGACGCGGTGTTACGGCGTGCAAAGTGCCTTGTCGTCTGGGGAAAATAGAAAGTGAAATATTTTAGTACCTGTCATGTTTCAAAAATACTTTAGAAAAAAAATAATTTTTTTATTTTATTTTTTAAATTATTTTTTAGTGTTTTTTTATTATTAAAATATTATTTTAATATATTTTTAAACAAAACACACTTTCCAAATCAACTTCGATCAAAATTTAAATAAACACTAACTAAAGGATCACTCTGATTCTATTTTATTTAAATTTAATGGTTTGATGAAAGAATAAAATATGTCTAGGATCGTGGTATATTGTATTTTTTTAAATGCATTCAATTTTTTTTAAAACTTTTATTTTGATTTCTACGTGCATTTAAATAATAAAAAAGTATTGGCATGATATTATTTCTTAAAAAATAAAGGCGGCTTAAAAAGTATTATAAAATATTGATTAAAAAAAAACTCTTTCAAGTCATTAAACTTCACCCCGATGATGAACCTGTGGATTCTTCACGTGCATGATTTGAAAAGTTTGGGCGGGCATGGGTTTCTTGATTTGATTGCAATGTGAAAAAACGACCGAAATAATGCTCCAATTTAGATTTTTTAAAAATGCAGATTGCTTCAACGAGCTAGTAGTTATTATTTTTTGTGGGTGTTTCTGCCTTCTTTTGTTTTTCACGTGTCATGTTGAAAATCTGACAGCAAGAGACCAGGAAATGAAGAAGTAGGTGGGAGGAAGACAACAAATTTGCAGTCCGAGGATTAATTAGTAATAATTGAAACTAGAGGATTAATTTATCTATTTATTAAAAATACAACGACTACCTGTACAATTCAGTCCCGCGTGGGCCGTGTCGAGTGTCGACATACCCTGCCACTTGGCTGCAGTGTGAAATGAATAGGAGAGAGAGAGAGAAAGTCTGACCCCCCCACCCTCCAAAGATGGGTACTGTCCTTTTGAAAAGGAAAAGAAAAATATAATTAAAGATTTCACATTACAGGAGCGTAACCAACATCAAACTCGCCGTGTACAAATCAGATCTGTTGATAAAACCTGAGCAGTGGACATGCGTGATACATATGGTTTTTTGTTTGTTTGTTTATTTTAAAAAATAAATTAAAATAATATATTTTTATTTTCCTACATAAATGTATTTATACCAGCACGTCAATTTGTTTTTGGAAATATCAAAAGAATTAATTTAAAATAAAAACCATGATTTAATATAGATATTTTAAGAAAATAAAAATATTAGATCAATGTTCTTTTAATTTTTCATTCTAATACTAATAATCTAACTTTGTTGTTGGTGAATATTGAATCTATGATCAATACTAATATTGATGATATTAACGTTTACATCTACAAGGCTGTAAAAAAACATAAATTATTGAAAATTTTAAAATAGTAGCTCAATGTTCTTTTAATTTTGATAAAGTCTAATTGAATTTTGAAAACTTGCTGTAAACTATAAAAAATAAAAAAATGTTAAAAATATAAAAAATAGATTTTTTCTCGAAAAATATTGAGAAAAAAATAGTGCATTACAATGATTTTTTTAGATATTTTATTATATTTTAAAAAATAGTTTCTAAACTTTTTGTGTACAGGGTACTAGATAGATGAATAATAATAATAATAAAAAACCTGGCACGCGTCAATTAATTTACGGTGGACTTGACTACGAAACGAGATCTGGAGGGTCAAATTTTCATATCACTGCCGCCCAACCATTATTCCTCTCCGCGGCCGATTTTATTTTTAAAAAAGGGTAAGAAAATAATAAAAATTAAAAAGGGCTACTGGGACCCAAACGACGAGCGAGTCCGGACCTGTGAGTCACCTCGGCTTTCAAATTCTCGCACAGCAGAAGAAACGCAAGAGACAAATATGAGGTGAAATCCCAGGGGCGTAAAAAATATCAAAATCTGAAGTGCTAAGGATGTTCTTCAATAAGAGCTGAAGAAATTATGATTGATAATGGAACTGATATAAGTAAAATTAATTTAACACAGGGTGTGATTTTCTGGTTCAGGATCGTTGCAGTTTTGTGGAGAAGAAGCTCTGTGTTATCTTTACAACTCATCAATAACAAATAATAACCGAGAAATCTAATTACCAGTCTATCACTATCAAAGAAAAAGAGAGAGGAAAAAAGCTTCTAAAAAGTCTTCTCATTTATACGCGCGAGCGCGTCCACCCACCAGTACTCAGCTCAATATCAGTTTCTCTGTCACTTTATAATGACTGGTTGACTACAAAACCTGAGAAAAACGTTTCTTCTTTCGGCTCTTCATCTCTCTCGGCGCGGGTCTAATCAGGTAATTGTGATGCCTTGGTGTTGTTGATCATCGTTTGATTTTTAGTTTAATTGAAGATTTTCGTTTATCAGGTTACTTTTTTTACGCATTTTTGAAATGGAAAGTGGATTTGTGGACGGACTCGTAGGGTCAGAGATTCATGGCTTTCATACTCTTCGAGGTACTCAGTTTTTTATTTATTTTTTTGGAACATTGTTTCAATTTTTTTTTTCAAGATTGAGAATTAGCAGCTTAGGGCATGGCTTGGTAGACATCGGAGATTTTCTTCTTTTTTTCTTTCTATCGGTTTGGTGAGCTAAAACATGCTGTAATTTTATATGTTTTTGGCTTGTTATGTAGTTTTCTTTTCTGATATTGTCTGGTTTGGTTTTTGCTCTAGCTAGCTGGAATCAGTTACTTGTTTTGTTGTATATTTGTTTCTTGATTTTGTTATGCTGTTCTTTGCTGCTTTGATCTTACCGAGCACCCGATATCTGGGTACGTTGGAGCCATGACTCCCTCGCACCGTGGCATCTAAGTGGGAACAACCAAGCCAACTTAGGTTTTAAAGATGGACTGTCTTTTTTTTTTTTCATATATAATTATTTAGCATTTGGGGCTGATGAGAACCTTGTGTGAAGGATTGGAAAAATATGGGTGTGGTAAAAATGGGCTGATTTTGAAATGGATGCATTTCTCGTAAATTCTGATCGAATGAAAAGATGCTGACGTGCAATGAATTTCAATGGTTGAAAAGGTGAAGAGGAGGTAAATTGAAGAGAGAAAGATGTTGATCATAGATGGTGGAATAGCAAACCAGAATTCTTGACGGGAAGTAGGGTTGTGGTGGACAAGTTGTGTGGATTCATTTACTCTATGCTCTTGTTGTTTCTAAGGCGAACCATCAGTTCTTAGTAGTCTTTCATATATATATATTCATCTGGTGTTGCTTATCTATCTATCTATTTAATATGATTACAAATACTTAAACTTATTCTAGCAATGATTACACTGTTATATGATAGATTTGGATGTTCCAAGCATAATGGAGGAATCTAGAACAAGGTGGCTACGTCCAAATGAAATCCATGCAATGCTTTGCAATCACAAGTATTTCACCATTAATGTAAAGCCAGTAAACTTGCCCATGGGTAAGTATCTGTTATTTTTGTATCTTGCATGAATATAATTGAATGGATTTGGCCTCGCAACAAAAAATTTATGTTAAAATAATTTCTGTTTCGGTACAAGCAATATTCTAATATGCTCAGCCACTTTGAGGTTCTCTGCTGAACATGAGAGTTATAACATGTAATATTTACATCATTTTATTATATTCTTGCTACTATGTATTTGCAGATTTTAATTACCGTATCCATCCATCAATGTCTAATTTAACTGTTCCTCTGGTTTTATTTGCTTGTGATTTTACTTTACCTGGTTATGTTTTGCCATTCCCATAGTAGAGTTTATTTTCTTGCATATGCTATTGATAATCTGAATGCCTGCCTGATGGATGCTGGTAAGCCTTTCTACCATTCATGTGCAAGTGATCAGAACCGGAGCAGTGGTCAGCATGGCATTATGCCAAATGGACATATTTCTTGTTGGTTTTGAATGCATTTTGATGTGTCGTTAATATTCTCCTTCCATCAAGTAATATAGAGGGTTAAACAACCCTTCATTTATTGGTGTTTCTCCAGTTTTGATTTTCTGTAATGTAACAGGTGGCACAATTATATTGTTTGACCGCAAGATGCTTAGGAACTTCCGAAAAGATGGTCATAACTGGAAGAAAAAAAAAGATGGGAAGACTGTTAAAGAAGCTCATGAACACTTAAAAGTGAGATTTCTTATTTTCTGAAGTGTTATATGTGAACAAACTAGAGGCAGTTTCATTTACTGACTTTTTTTTCTTATAGTAGACTCTTTGAGTTTAACCTTGAATATATTGTTACATCTAATAAGTAAAACTCTTTATTTCTAAGATGTTACAAATGGCTTTAGATGAAATTTATGCAGCTTAGTTGACTTCCTCCAAATGTACTTGAGTTTATTATTGAAACTCAGATTGTCATCTTATTCTTTAAGATGATTTAGGATGTAGTTAATTGGTGCAACATATCTGTGCTGTTGAAAAGTCTCTGGTATGATGAATCTTCATTTGTCTCCTAGCGCAGGTTGGTGATGAAGAGAGGATTCATGTATACTATGCACATGGTCAAGATAACCCGACCTTTGTCCGCAGGTGTTATTGGCTGCTAGATAAGTATGTAACAATCAAAGCTTGAGTGTATCAATGGCATAAAATAAAGTTGATGTAATGTTTGTGTAGAGGAGATGAATCTCTCTTTCTCCCTCTCACATTGTGTTTTCTGGGTTTTTTATGGAGCATTCTTATTTTTGCTTTCAATTTTGTGTTTGTTACAGGACTCTGGAACACATAGTTCTTGTTCACTACCGCGAGACCCAGGAGGTTGGTTTATTGTTGCTATTTAGCTGTTACTTAAGTGCTTTGTTTTAGAAAACTTCTTGTCATCTCTGGAGATATGTTATTTTTGGTTTTGTATTTTCACCAGTGAGTCATAGCATATGGATGCTGGTTGCATATAGCATAGGCTTTTCCCTTGGCAAGGTTTGAGTGTAGTTCCACATAGAAGCTGCATTTCTACATAAAGAATATTTGTACATGATGCTTTCCTCCTTTCTATATTAGTTCATAAAGATTATTATTATTATTATTATTATTATTATTATTATGATTATGATTATGATTATGATTATGATTATGATTATGATTATGATTATGATTATTATTGTGCATGGGGGAATTCAATCATACTTTGATTATCAATCCAAGAAGATCCTTATTCTGTCTACAAATACTTTTTGGGAAAAGGCTAGTAGTTTCAAGGACACTAGCATATTGTTAATCTTCTTTTTATTTATACTTTTTGGTAAAAAGCTAGCAGTGTCAAGGAGACTAGCATATTGTTGAGCTTCTTTTTATTTCATGACAGAGGAGGGTTTATATTTTCATTTTTAAATAAGCAGTCACTGTCTCAGTGTGATTATTTGTGCAAAAGTTTCTGTTGTTGATTCCAGTAAACAAATGGTTGTTTAAAACTCACTTTGTATTATGGTTGACTTATGATACAGTTACAGGGTTCTCCAGCCACAACTGTGAATTCACATTCTAGTTCAGTCTCTGATCAGTCTGGTCCTTGGCTTTTATCAGAAGAATCTGATCCTGGAGCTGCCCATGCATATTATGCAGGCAAGAAAGATTTAGGTAATATTACAGAACCTGCAAATTCTACATATGTTATAGCAAGTTTTTCAGTTTGGCAAGGTTTATATGATAAAAACTCACTGTTATTATCAGTATTCTGGATGGTTGTAAGCATCCAACCCTCAAATTTTTACTCGGCAGTCCAAAATCTTTCCTCTTTTTACAAAATTGCATATCATTCAATCTCACTGTTCTCTTTTTATGGAGAGTTATCAGGGTCCAGTGACAGCTCAACTGTCATTAATCATGAAATCAGGCTTCATGAGCTTAATACACTTGAATGGGATGAGCTGTTGACAAATGATCATTGCAATTCAATCTTGCCTGGAGAAGGTAACAGGCTAGATGCTCCGTGTGGCAATCCTTCAGTTTCAATAGCTTGGAAATCCATTTAATTTTCTTCTCTTCCTTACTTTCTTCTTTTTGGTTATTTTGTTTTGATTGTCAACAGATAAGATTCCATCCTTTGACCAACAGAATCAGATTGCAGTTAATGGGCCTGTAAATGATGTAAGCAGAATTATTTGCAATTCAAAGTTATTTTTCTATATTTCTTTCTCTTCATGTAAGCATTTAATTCTTTTCTTCATTTGATTTTGCTTGGTGGTACTTGCAGTTTAGCAGTCAAAACTTTTTTAAAATATAATTTGTGTTCATTCATAATATAATGCCAGTTGGACTGTCAAATTTCTTGTGGCAGTGTCACTATGCTCTATTAATTTGGATGAAAAAGTTTATCAATTAATTTCCATGCATCTCTTTCCATTATGATCATTGAAAATTCTGAATTCAATGCTTTTAGACCCCCTGACATCTACTGTATTGTTGCATTTACTGATGCTCTGAAAATTTTTTAAATTACTTCAGTTTGCTTCCTTATAGTTATTGGTAAATATTGGTGTAAAGTAACTTACTAATTTTCTTTGCAGAGGGGCACTCTTTCAGGGTACCAATTATCAGCAGAAATGTCTGCGCTGGGCAATTTAACCGAGTCTATCGTTAAGAGTGATAACACTCAGTCCAGTGGTTCAGACAATGTTTACAGACAATTAACAGGTTCCCGGGTATATTCAGATGCTCAGAGGAAGAATTCTGTTGTCCCGAGTGCCGGTGATTCATTGGATATTTTGATTAATGATGGTTTGCAAAGTCAGGATAGTTTTGGAAGATGGATGAATTACATAATAGATGACTCTCCTGGTTCAGTAGATGATGCAGCGCTTGAATCTTCAATTTCATCCAGTCATGATTCGTTTGCTTCTCCAGGAATGGATCAACATCAATCTTCTGTTCAAGAACAGATGTTTACCATAACTGATTTCTCACCTGCGTGGGGCTTTTCAAGTCAAACAACCAAGGTTCATTTCCTTCTCATACAATCCTATGTTTATATCCTTGTGGTGTCTATTATGGCTTTAATTCTTTGTTGATGGTTTGAATGTAAAAAGGAGCTGAATTTTTGGCCTTTGCTTATTCGCGGAGAAAAAAATGTCTTGTGACACGAGATATAAGTTTTGGAAAATTCATGGTTAGCTGGTATTTCATGGTATCTGGTTGGACCTTTCTTGGCATTATGGGGTTCATCAATCTGAAAATAGAATCAGCCATTAGAAATCTGTTTGAATAACTCATAACTTATTCATAAAATAAGAACATGGCTTTGTTTTTTGTATTTTTTACCTCTATTTAATCTTGGTTACAGATTCTAGTCACTGGATATTTCCACGAGCAGTATCTGCATCTGGCAAAGTCCAAATTGTTCTGTATCTGTGGAGATGCTTTTGTTCCGGCAGAAGTTGTCCAGGCTGGGGTCTATAGCTGTATGGTATTGCCACATTCCCCTGGACTAGTAAATCTATGCTTGAGTTTGGATGGTTCTAAACCCGTCAGCCAAATTTTGAGTTTTGAGTACCTTGCCCCTCCAGTACATGATTCAGTTGTTTTGTCAGAAGAAAAATCCAGGTGGGAAGAGTTCCATATACAGATGAGACTTACTTATTTGCTCTCTTCTACTTCCAAGACCCTTAATGCTCTATCTAGTAAAGTGTCACCGGCTAAACTTAAGGAGGCCAAGGAGTTTGCAAACAAAACTTCTAATATTTCTCATACTTGGGCACACTTGATTAAGTCAATTGAGGGCAGCAGAATTTCAGTTGCACAAGCAAAAGATGGTTTGTTTGAACTTTCTTTAAGGAGCGCAATAAAGGAATGGCTATTGGAAAGAATAGTTGAGGGCTGTAAAACCACAGAATACGATGCTCAAGGCCTTGGAGTAATCCATTTATGTGCAATTATGGGATATACTTGGTCTGCTTATTTGTTTTCATGGTCAGGCTTATCATTAGATTTTCGTGATAAACATGGATGGACAGCAATTCACTGGGCAGCATATTATGGAAGGTATGGACATGTTCTTTGTTGTTTTAATTTGCAGTTCTTCTGTAGTTGTCCAGCTTCATTTTATTTAAGTGTCTCGAAAAAAAAATGGCATGTGTTATCTTCTTCCATTATCCCTTTGCTCGTCACAGCTTCACTCCATTTCCTGCTTCCATGTTATTCTGTCTCTGCATGCCAATGCAAACCATATACATCTCTCTGAAATAGAAAAACATTGGGCTACACAAATATGATAGCATAATAAGCAGCCAAGAAAACCTGATGAATCCTAAAGCGCCAGGTGTATATATTAAAGACTACTTTACTGTCTTGAATGTATACCAGTCTCGAAGTAACTGTCATTTTTTCTCCAATTTTGATGATCTATATGTACAGGGAGAAAATGGTTGCAGCTCTCTTATCTGCAGGGGCAAAGCCAAACTTGGTTACAGATCCCACTAAAGAAAATCCTGGTGGGTGCACCGCGGCTGATCTTGCATCTGCCAAGGGTTATGATGGCTTAGCTGCTTATCTGTCTGAAAAGGCTTTGGTGGCACAATTTGAGTCTATGATAATAGCTGGAAATGCCACTGGCTCGCTGCAAATGACTGCAACAGACACTCTGAATTCTGAGAACCTAAGTGAGGAGGAGCTGCATCTGAAGGATGCTTTGGCAGCTTATCGCACAGCTGCTGGTGCAGCAGCACGAATACAGGTTGCTTTCAGAGAACACTCACTAAAAGTACACACTAAAGCAGTTCAGTCCACCAGTCCAGAGGATGAAGCGCGGAATATTATTGCAGCAATGAAGATCCAACATGCCTTTCGCAACTATGAAAGTAAGAAAAAGATGGCTGCTGCAGCCCACATTCAACATAGGTTCCGTACTTGGAAAACGCGGAGGGATTTCCTTAATATGCGTCGACATGCTATCAGAATTCAAGTAAGTGCTCACTCTCCTTTCATACTGGTGTAATTTTTGTGTAACTGGCACCAAAGGGGGAAAAGGATAACAAAAAAGAGAAAGGAAACCAAGATTGCCTTGCATCTCATGGTGGTGGTGGATGATATGAGGCCTCGTTGCATGTTTCCCTAATTTTTATCCTTTGTTCGTTTCTGATTCAAAAGTGATTATTATAATTGTCAAGTCCAAAGCATTCTGAGTCTGCCGGTGGACCATTTTGGTTTCAAATATCCCAAAAAGTTTACCTGTTCGTTTTTCATCTTCAACAGAATATAGGACCCAAAAAATAAGTAGTCATTAAAACACAACACTTTTTTCCTCATTCCTTCTCATTGTTGCATGCCTAAGTTGGCGCAAGGAATCCAGGAAATTAAGAATCTATTTGCCTAATTTTTTATCTTCTTTTCATTTTTGATTCAAAAGTGGTTGTTATAATTGATGTCGAGGCCAAAACATTTTGAGTGTCTGCCAGTGGACCATTTTGTTTCAAATATCCCAAAAAGCTCACATATTCGTCTCATTCAACTTGACAGAACATAGGGTCCACTAACGAATTAAATGCAATGAACATTAAAACACAATAGTGTTTTCCTAGTTCATTCTCATTGTTGCATGCCTAAGAAATTATTGTTAGCATAAGAAATCCAGGAAAGGGAAATTAACAAGTGTGATTTTCCTTCTGCTCTAACGCAGGCTGCTTTCCGAGGCTTCCAGGCGAGAAGGCAGTACCGTAAGGTCATCTGGTCAGTTGGAGTGCTTGAGAAAGCAATTTTGAGATGGCGTTTAAAGAGAAAAGGCTTTCGTGGACTGCAAGTTGAACCTGTTGAAACAGATGTAGATCCGAAACATGAAAGTGATACAGAGGAAGACTTCTACAAAATCAGCCAGAAACAGGCGGAAGAACGTGTTGAGAGATCTGTAATACGGGTTCAGGCAATGTTCCGTTCAAAGCAAGCACAAGAGCAATACCGGAGGATGAAATTAACCCATAACCAAGCAATGGTAGGTGATTTACCTGGAAGTTGCTAGTCTTATAATTCTGTCTTGCAGATTAAATTAATATTCTCTTGTGCTTCTTCAGGTGGAATATGAAGGGCTTCTTGATACGGATATGGTTCAGGTGACTTATAGGCAATGGAAATCTGGCTTGTAAAATAACATTTGCCTGCATGTGAAAGTACCAAAAGGAGGTTTATGCACTGTAGTGGTCTGCACCTCTTGGTAAATTGTATAGATTAATCAGTAGTGTTCGTTTAACCCTTTCAGGCTGTTTTTAAGCTTTCGAGAGGATTATGATTCCCATGTTAGTATTAAGTTATGGGCAAGTCCTTGATGCCTTGATGGTGTTTTTGGACTCTAGACTTATTAGATATCTGTAAATTGAACTCAGCTTTTGTAATTGCGTGGCTACAATCCTACAATCATCAGTTTCAACTTTCAACATGGTTGGTGGCTTGGAAACTCCGTGAAATTTTCGCCAAAGAAACAACGGTGAGTATTTGTATTTTGTTTGATTAAGACACCATTCCGAGCCAGGAAATAATTGGGTATGATATTTTATTTTTAATGAGCCGGGACGTTTAATGAAGAAAATTGGTTTTTTCATTCTCATTCCCACCTTAAAAATTCTACAAATGCGAGATTGGTGATACATAACACGCTATTGATTCTCGTTTTTTACACTGAACGAGGGCCAATATGACGGGAAAATGCACTCAAATAATATATGTACCGAGTGAGGCATTCAAAACCAGCAGCATTTCCCCGTTATTCGAGCATTGCTGCACCCGAAAACCTCGATTGGGCGAACATCTTCGGCATCCAGATTACCTTTCCCCTTGCCAGCGTTGAAGTTTAGTAAGGCCTTGGTGGCGACGCAATTCCTCTTCCGAGGCCGCATCACCCAAATCAACCTTGTTTCTTAGAATGATAGATGGGACGTATTCGAGTTCCTCATCCGAGAGGTTAGCATGGAGCTTCTTCATGGAACCAACTAGACTACAATGATCACCTACACTATGAACACGTGGCACATTGTAAGTAAGCAAGTTCAATAGATTCCAGGGACAATCTTGTCGCTTTAAGTTCTTAACATGAAAGCCGTGTTTGTTGAATCCAAGGAAAAAATATTTGAATTCAAATGAAGAAATAGGATTTTGTACCATAATAGAAATATAAAAAGCATCCTCGTATGAAAGAAAACCTGTTCAGTTCAGCACGACAACTTGATTAGCAGTAAAATCTATCACCGTGGTGTTTGATATAATAGGATCTGTTCGCCCTTGCATGACCAAAAACTAATCGCGACGGAAAGATCAAACTTTTCCGTCCGGTCAGATGATCACCTCGCCTGAAGATGACTAGATTCTGACTAACAACGGCTCGTGTGCTCTTTCACAGACTCCCTCTCCCCTTCTAACTGCTCTGACTACGCTTTAAACATAAAATCAGAATTCGATTAGCCAAAAGATTTTCAACCTCTCAAATCTAATTGTATTGGTGTTCTAGAGAATTAAGAGACCACGAGCACCATTCATCCAATTTTACTATCATTATCACCTCCCCTGGGAGGTGACTGGTTTTTCGAGGCGGAGGTTCTACACATCCATGCATGTTAAAACTGGAAATCCACCGCACAACCAGAGATGGATCAGTGTTTTATTTTTTATCATTTAAAATGTGTTTATTTATATCACCGTAGATGGACCGTCAACGGGGGACCAGGGGTTGATGTGTAAAATTATGACCCGCTCAAAACATTTCACCGGCATAGTCTTCAGCATCTCGTTTGTTGTGTAAAATTAACCCGCCAGGGGGGTGGGTGGGTTGGTGACTGATAACTCCAGCATGATGGAAGAAGCTACAAGGTCGTGGTTGGTGGCCTGGCTGCAGATAGAAGAAAAATCTAGCTGATTCAGTCCCCACCATCAGCTTCCTTTTTCCTTCTTTTATTCTGTTTCTGGACCGAAGCTCAAGCCAGCCGATGAACTCCTGCCAGGCGTAAAAATACTACGAGTCTACAGTCGCAGCTTGGTGCCATCCGTGACAAGATGACTAGTGACAAGCACGAGTGCACAGATGGATCCCTAATTCCAGTGTCGGTGAGTTGGCTAGGTCAGTTTTTGCTCTCGAATGCTATACACGCACTGAGTTAAGCACTATGAAACTCTGCCATGAAAGTTTACAATGAGAATACATTGTGTCAAAATGGGAACCAGAGTTTCTGCACTAGTCAATCCATGTTTTAACAAGACACGTGAGAGCATAGACGGAACATGACAGGATAACCAAAACGAGGAGAGAAAAAAAAACCCGGATCGCTTATTCCAAGACAGAAAATGGTGAGAATTCAACAATGGCAGTTGCCTCGTTGCTCCACGGAAAATAACAATCTGTCACAAAGATAGGTGCAATGTTGTTTCCATAAACTTCAATTCCACAATGGCTGAGTTATCAATCCAATGTTACTACAGCTGTTACTAGGGACAAACAAAATTCCATATTCGATGTAATTGTAGTAAGACGGTGCTAAATATGACGGGAAAACTCGAAATGAGTACCAGGACATGTCACTCCCGATTCTACTTGATGTATTGAGACATCCATTTGAAGCCATCGCCATATCCCATCTTGCGGACAATACTGCACATGAAAACCTCGAGTGGACGGACATTGGAGTCAACAAGATTCACCTTCCCCTTGCCAGTAGTGAAATTGTTGAGCCCAAGATGATAGCGTAGTTCATCTTCCGAAGCTGCATAGGGAATGTCAATCTTGTTGCCTAAAATCAGAAAAGGAACGTTACCCAAGGATTCATCCGAAAGGAGGGCATCCAGTTCTTTCTTTGATTCTGCAAACCTCTCCTTGTCATAGGCATCCACTAGGTATACCACCGCATCCACCTGTTCATGGGGAAAAAATCTGTGGTTTATATTCCAAGATCTCATATCGTTTAGACATTCCAAACAATGTCCGTGAAAGAAACATGGATTCCTCCCAATAGTTGAGACAGACAGAATAGAGAGTGTATCTACTTGTACTAGAAATGAAATTTAGCCACTTGTAGAACCAATGAATACAGCATGATTGTTCGAATCAGTACCAAGTACCACCTGATACCTTCCATGAAAACAGAATCATTGGGTGCAGGAAATTTCTTGGGCCTTGTAAAATATAGTTAACCATACCGTTTCCAACCAATAAACACAAAATACGAAAAGAATTCAAAGCAAAAGGAATTTGAAAAGAATTCACTACTAAACTCAAACATTCTCAACGAGTTATTTGGAAAGCTACTATCTAGAAACAAAAAGGTGTTATCAGCGAAACTTCCAATATTTGACGTTGGCCTCCCGTGAATCAGATAAACACAAGCAAAGTTTAGCTGGGATTATGAAGGCACGGAAAGATAAGTGAGATGGGAGATCGGATTATCTTTACACCTAGAAAAATCAACAAGCTGAAAACAAGATTGCAAAAACCAGTTTGACAAAAGGTGCAAAGATGGTTTTAACCTGCAACTCTGCAAGGCAAAGCATACATAGATGTCATCACAGCTGACAAGAAAACGACCAAACAAGTTAGCATTTTCAACAGTTCAGCTCGCAACCAGATCTATCACACGCCAATGACGAGCATGACTGGAAAAGACTACAACTAGAAAATACAGCTGCCTCATTCCAGATTCATGTGACATAACAACGCTTCGCACAATTAGAGGGAGCAAAACGGCAATTCTAATCGCATCTTTCTGGCAAGAAAATCGAGAGATTATAGTCAAGGCACCCTATATCACGCCATTTTAAAATCGAAGTAGTTGTTGTGTCATTCGACAGTTAAAAGTCATCAACAGCATGAAATGAAAAACGTGAGTTGCAAAAGTAACGGATTCGAAGTACCCTCCAATCAACAAGCACCATTTTTGTCCATCCATTTCACCAACACAAACTTTATTCTTCCGTCTTGGATATTAAAAAAAAATTAAAATCGAAGTCCCATAATGCGATTCAACGAGAAAAATGAAGAGAACGCATAATAATAAATAAATCAAAGCCAGAACAATAACGTCAAATCTGGAGAAACGAAAGTTAACCTTAGCATAGTAATCCTTCCAAACACGACGAGCGATCTGGTGACCACCCAGATCAAAAGCCTTGAACTTGATTTTTCCGATACTCAATTCCTCTGATGTTGGATGCTGGGTGGGTTGGTGCTGTACCAATCTCTACAAAACAGCAAATCCCATATTCAATAAACAAAACCAAAACAATCATATATCAATAAATAAAGATGCGAACTTTTACATCAAGAAAAAAACCAAGACCTCGTCTTTTAACATGTGAAGAAGGGTTGTCTTGCCAGCATTATCAAGACCCAAGAAAAGAATCTTGGCTTCCTTTTGCCATAAACCAAGAGATGCAAGAACCCCATAAAACCAATCTAAAAGAAACATCTTTCTTTCTCTCTTGATTCGTGATGGGTTCTTTAGATTTTTTGTGAGCCAAGGAGGACCGGTAATAAATAATAATAATAATAATATAACAACAACAATAACAACAATAACGGGGAATAAAAAATGGCTGGATATATGGACCAGAATGAATGGGTGTTGAAAACTTGCAGTAACTGAGACTTTCAAAATGTGGGGGTAGTGATAAAGTTTTTTTTTGGTGTTTCATTTTTTTGAAATATATTAGAATACTATATTTTTTATTTTTTAAAAATATATTTAATATCAGTATTTTAAAATAATATAAAATATCAAAACAATATTATTTAAAATAAAATATTAATTTTTTTTAAAACACTTTTAAAATATAATATCAAACTTATAACTTGATTAAGATCTTGGTATAGTATTTTTTATTTTAAAATAATATATTTATTATTAAACAATATTTTTGAGATTGATATGTAATGTTTTTTTATTAAAATAATAATTTAAAAATATAATAAAAATATTTTTAAAACGTCTCAAAATAAACTGTAACGGCGGTGGGAAATTATTGTGTACAGAACACCCCTTTCAAATCAGACATGGTTGGCTGAGATCAATTAAATGCGTCGGTGTCTTAACATCTTTGCTGGGTATCATCAAGTTTAATTTGTAATTTCTAACATCTCAATATTTTTCTTTTAAGTTAAAAAAAAAACCTCACGGTAGAGAACTAGTTTTCTTTCTAAGCTTTAAAAAACGCCAAGAACAAACATTAAATGGTGCCATGTTGAACGGTATGTTTTTTTAAAAAAATAGTAACTATTTTAATTTAATTTAAAATCAAATATTCTTGAAATATATATATATATATATATATATATATATATATTAAAAAATGATAGAATTTAAAAAAATTTCAAGATGACTCGAATTATTTCTAAAATTAGTAGAAAACAATTAAGTATAGTACCCAATAAATTATAAAAAAATATGAAAAACTGGACAAATCTTCACGTCATGGGTTGATATTGATGTTGTGCGTGGGGTGGAAATTGCTTTGGACAAAGAAAAATCATATGACGCTAATATTTTTAAAGAGCTAAAAAACAACTTAGGTTATAGAGTCAATTGAGTTGAAAAATATCAAATTTGGTGGCTAACTTGTTCAATAAACCAAACACATATTCCGTGATATAAAATAATAAAAAAATATACTTTTTAAAAAATTGAAATCTTCTCGGACTGATTTTTTAAATTAATGATTTCGGTCACGAAACTAGATCAATTCTATATAAAAAAAGATTTAAAAAAATGTAATTTTTTAATTAAATAAATTATGAGAGATGAACTATAACAATTTTAAATAATGACTTATATATACTCCTGAAACCAGAACAACACACAAAAAAAAAAAACTGTAAAAGCTGCGGCAGGCACCAACCTTAATCGAACTTCAAACGAGACATTGATGTCGTCCTAAGAGCTGCACGGGCCAAATGTTCGAAGCCCACTAAAAACCCTGCATTTGAGTTTTAAACAACACAGGCCCGTAAGCATGGCCGTCTTAGGGCAGTTTTTGTGACCATCGAGTTATATAAAGGCGCCAGAGAAATAGGGTTTTGCCCTGCAACAGAGCCGCATCCACTCTTCGTTATCAGGTCTGCCCTTTCATTTAACCATCAGCACCCTCTTTTTGCTATAATAGCATAGCAAGCTGTATCTGTGTGATCGATCATTGACTGTTTCGTTTTTGGGTTGTAGAGATGGCCAAGTCAAAGAATCACACAGCACACAACCAGTCCCACAAAGCTCACCGGAATGGCATCAAGAAACCCAAGAGGCATCGCCACACCTCCACGAAAGGGGTACTTTTTTTCCTTGTGATTCTGTACATGTTTTCTCGCGCAATAATATTGTTACTGAAGTGTATTGTTTGCGTGTGTAGATGGACCCCAAGTTTTTGAGGAACCAGAGATATGCAAGGAAGCATAACAAGAAGAGCTGTGACACTGCCACAGAGGAAGAGTAGAAACATTGCTTTCTAAATTGGCACCGCTATACCGTCATAGTGTAGTATCTCCATTTTACTTGTTCTGGGCTTTTTTTTCATTAGCTGGCTGCACTATCGATCCAGAAATTTCGATTTAGGATCGTTGCTACTGATGTTTGTTAGAGATTCTTGAAGCTTTGGATTGTAATGCGATGAGTATGCTCTTGTTTCAATAAATTAGGGATTTTTACTGCTTATTTGGTATGGAGTAGCAAGCTCTTTAGATTTTATTGAAATCTAGTTGATAAATCCATTTATTTACATTACTGTGATTGATGTTATTGTGTTGCCATGCTGCATATTTTACTGGTTGAGCACCGGCAAATCTATTGGCATTTCCATACAGCAGTGCCTAGTTAAATTTACTCGATAATTCTTGAAGAACAGCTGATAGTATGGTTCTCCCATTTAGTAGCTACTGTCTTATTAGTATGGTTTTCCTATTTAGCAGCAATTCAGTTTCTGGTTTTTAGGATCTAGGTTTATTAGCGAGACGCTTCTTCTTTGAAGTCAGTATGAGCATCTTATTTGGTTTGGAAATTATTTAATTATTTATTCTGGCTATATAAATTGAATTAATGGCTTTATGATGGTTTTTCCCTGTCGTGTCATAGTTATCTTCACTCCCTTTTAATCCCAATTTAGGTAAAGCTGTTGTTTTTCATGATGGTGGCCAATTAGCCAGTCACATATTAGCCTCACGGCTGTTGCTTTATGTGAATGGTCAGTAAGCTCACCGAAATTAACTATGTTAGTGGGCATTTGACAGTGAACTGAAATTGTGGTTTCACGTTAATGTCTCTGACTACATACCATCTGTGATACAAAGTTTCTTTTGAGTCGTGCCTGAACGGTGTAATTCTCATAAATCCACTACATTTTTTATTTTGTGTATGTGTAGCAACGGATAAAGCTATTTCTGAGCGGCGCAAGCTTGTATCAGAACTCCAGTTCCTTCATTCTTCTTTAGAGTGAAAAGGAATTCCTTTTGATCTGCTGTGTCGTACCTGGTGAAATGGCTGTGTTTGATTTTGTTTTTGAAAGTATTTTTCAATTATAAATGTATTAAAATAGTATTTTTTTTATTTTTAAAAATTATTCTGTTATTGAGTTTCATTTTTTTGCTTTTTTATTATAACAAATACAGCAGTTCTGTAGATTATAAGATGATATAAAATTGAAAACGAGCACGATGTGATATTTTTTTTATTTTGATGCTTTTATCCTGGTATGTTCAGGAGAACTTGTGATGCAATTTTGCCCTTAGCTTCAATACCTATGATTTCTCTAAGCGTCGGTTCAATTTTGGCAATCGTGTTGTTGGGTTCTGCCAATGGATAGACCCGGATTTTTTCAGATGAAATATGGATTTTGCATTTAATAATAATGAATGCTCTGATTTGAACCCCCGGGAAAAAAATGTAGTCATCATCTCGGTTTCTGTAGCCATATTTGACATTTTATGGTTGCGAGGATTTATATCGTGGCTTGAAATATCTGAGCTTCAGTGAATAGAAATTAGCAGCAGCTGTTTCGATTTGTGTTAGCTTTTAAAGTTATTTTCGTGTTGAATTATATTAAAGTAATATTTTTTTATTTTTTAAAAATTAATTTTGACATCAATATATCAAAATAATCTAACACACTAATTATTTTTTATTTAAAATACAAAATAAAAAAAAATGAAATTTGACAAAATATAATTTGGACTGCTTATCCAAACAGGCATCCAGATAGTGGTTGTGTTAGACTTTTTAAAAGTTTTTTCAAGTGATTGAAATATATCAAAATAATATTTTTTTATTTTTTAAAATTAACACATTAAAATGATCTAAACGTACTAAATTTTTTTTTATTTTAAATATAAAAAAAAATTTAAAATTTGTCGCATTGAATGACGTTTCTTAAAGTAATGTTAAAAGTTTTAATAATCGGGATGGCATGTTTGCCGTTGCTCCGAGTAAAGCAACCTAGTCAAGTAAAATAATGATAGTTATAACCTCAATTTGATAAAACACACAGTAATCAGATTCGATTCGACCGAATGTTGAAACTTGAGGGATCACTTATGATTGTTTATCATAAAAAATGCCGCCCACCAATTAAAGGTCCATGGCTACTCCGTAAGATTTACAAGAAACAAGGGCAATAACAAACCTGCATATTTTCTATGTATGTGAACACGTGCACAGTAGCGAATAAAAAGAGAGGAGAGAAAAATCGAAGGTGGATTTTGCTATTCATGGCAATTAGAGCAACTCCAGCCGTGAAGGCAAATGGAGTGGCAAAAATAAAATATTATTTTTTATAGCATTTTTGTGTTACTATTCATGCTCCAATGGGACATGTATATGGATAGGTAAAAATACTTTCCTCTCCATGAGATGCTATTTATAGCATCTCATGGAGAGGAAGGTAAAATCATAGCTCCACTTAGGGCCACCTTTTATATATTATAATATATATATATATATATTAGAAAATAATGTAATTATATCAAAAAAATTTGTTTTTATTTTTACTTAAAAATACTTTAACACGAGAGTAAAAATTATATATAAAATTAATAATTATATTGTTGGAGAGTTTTTTAAAAGCAATTATTTAATTATATAACTTACTCTTATTAATTGTATAATTAATTGCATAATTAAACTAAATACAAAATAATTATACTATATTTAAAATAATATAAAAATTATATAACTTACTCTTATTAATTGTATAATTAATTGCATAATTAAATTACATACAAAATAATTACACTATATTTAAAATAATATAAAAATAAATGGTTCTCCAAAATGAGCTTCTACCACTGGAGCACACATCAATAAAAAGCCATAAATACACTATTTAAAATGCTATTTTAGAGATTTGCCTCTCTAAAATAGTATTCCCCATTGGAGATGCTCTTAGGGTTTGTTATTGATCCCTGAAGCTCTAAATTTCCGATACTGTATATACTATCTCTCTCCGTAATAAACCCTCTCACGTGTTTATAGTTAATTGTGTCCAGCCTGGTTGAATCTATCTGTAAAATTTTGAATTTGAATCTTAAAGAAAGGAGTTCGCTGCTGCTGCTGCTATGGGTACGCAAGAGAAATCGCAAGCGAACTCCAATTCGTTGCAGGTCAGTCCGTTTCCGTGCAACTCTAGAAGAACTTTACAATTATTATTTCCCCCCCTAGAACCGGAAATTGTTCAACCTATCATTAAATTTGAAACCCGTGAGTTTTCTCCTCTGTCGAGTCTTACCTAATATGACTCGACAGTATTAATTGAATCTACTGTTTAATCGATCCATTATGCCTTTTGTTTATTTCTAGTTGGGTATCTGTCTCTCTAAATTTCAGGCTTACAACGTTGTCTTTACTAGCTTTATAACTTATATAAACGACCCATTATGCGTTTTCTTTTCTCCTGGTTCCTTTTTTTATTCAAGTGGAGACTTCTTGACAAGAAATCATTTTCGTATAATTCTTAACTTTGAGATAAGGTGCTGCTTGCCAAGATTTTCAGGTTCTTACAGCAGTTTTAGTGATTATGGCATCTCCTTTATAAATAACTCATTAAGCTTGGTTTTGGAAATGCAGCGGGTGAAGGTCTACCGTTTGAATGACGATGGAAAATGGGATGACCAGGGAACTGGGCATGTTACTGTTGACTATTTGGAGGTCTGTTCAAGTCCCTGACTCGATTGTGCGTTTGCTTGAGAGTAACACCAAAATATTTATATGCAATTAATCTGTGTAACTGAAAATTGATTTTATTATAAAAATAATTAGCTAACCATGCAATGGGCTTTATTGGATGCCATTGCTATGATGCAGAGATCAGAAGATCTAGGCTTGTATGTTATTGATGAAGAAGACAGTGAGACATTGCTTTTGCATCGTATAACCCCAGATGACATTTACAGAAAACAAGAAGGTATTTGAGTTTTCATAGAAAAGGTTTTATAACAAGTGTTTTTTCTACTAATTATCAGCTAATACTAGCACTATGTTGTCTGGTATATGAAGCTCTATCGAATCATTGAGCTCTGATCAATTGATTTCTGCACTCACCTTTTCAGATACAATAATTTCATGGAGAGATCCAGAATTTTCTACAGAATTAGCATTAAGCTTCCAAGAAACTGCAGGGTGTTCGTACATTTGGTAATAATTCATGTGTATATGATGTTGTTGTACTTATCTTCTCTTTGCTCCACAATAATGTGATTGTATTAAAAAACCATGTTTATTTCATTTAGGGATCAGATCTGTAATGTGCAAAGAATCCTGCAGTTCAGTTCAGCACTCTAAACAGTAAGTATTCCATTGAATCTAAATAACACATCACCTATGTAAAATAACGATCCATCATGTAATTTTGTGTTTTTAGTGATTGAATCTAGAACATGCAGCATACATGGATTGCAGTTCTCAAAATAAGTTCTCAAAAACTCCCTTCTCCCATAAGGACTAAATTTGGATCTTCCCTAATTGTGTAAGGACATATTATATTATCTGTTTCACCCCACTTCGTTGGCTGTTTCATACATTTCTAATATGATGTTGATGATGATATTATAATTTTGCTTTTCCATGTTTTCTTGTGAACCTCGTGTTTAGAGTAGCAACCAACTCATTCGCTATTTACAATTGCGATCCAATCTGGAACACACTCCAGTTTGAGTGCATGGTCACTTGTAATTACACTCTTCCCTGAAGGTCATTGCACAAAAAATAGAAGATTATTTGTCATATTATCACCATAGATGGCACTTTATCCACAAAATGCATGCTAGGCTCCTGTATTCTCGAGGAGGATGGGGCTACAGGCATGCTTTCTGCAAATCGCAATACCTGCCAGGCTGTTCATAAATAATTCTTACCGAGCTAATTGCTCTTCTACTGCATAAGTTTGCCAAACATTATGCATCTTCTTCCTTTAATCGATGTGAAAAGAGATTTGAAGAAGAAAATCGGCATCATCTTTCAAGACGTTTCGCATCTTATAAGATAAGACAAACCCCTGATATTTAAACTGCTCTGGATCAAACTTTTAACAAGAATGTTTGATCATTGTGTAATAATGAAAGAATATTTACCGTCAACTTCGATGCCTTTGGGCACAAAAGGGACAGAACCAGTAGCAACGATTATATCTTTAGCAGTCACTATGTTGCCTGGAGAATCATCAAGTTTCCCATATCGCACTGTTTGTGGGCCCTGGATGAGTCGATAATAAAGAGCAATGGAATTGGTAAGAGTCCCAAATGATATTACAATTGAACATGGCTAAAAAAAGTTGTATTATTTAAACTAAGCAAATAAACTTTGTTAAAGGTGCTAGCACTCCCATATGACAGTGTTAACTCACCCAAGGCCTTCATTGAGTTTGTTAAGTTACTACGAATTTTCATAGCAAGATTATTAGCATGATCTGCCACTCCTTGTCTATCATATCCAGCAGCTGCAACCTATTCATGGATTCCAGAAATAAACAGCACCATGTCACAACATTGTTTTCCCATGTTGATCCACATACACGCACGAACAAAACGAAATGAAAAACTCCATTACCTGCAAACCCAGAGCTTTCATGTGATGCTCACTCTGCAGTTCACGCATCCGCCCGCTTACAGCTAGAAGTGCTTTTGAAGGAACACATCCTCTATTCACACATGTTCCCCCACACATCCCCTTCAGTGATTGCAGTTTTCAAACCCTGTAATTGTAAAGTTGTCAGAATCCACACCCTTCTACACAAATAGCAACTGGTAGCATATAAATAACAATAAAGCAGAGCTACAAAGAACTATATATATATATTGTCATAGTATAAAGCATTATCAATCCAAGCTTGAACAATTATCGAAGGCATAGTTAATTTAAGCTTGGAAACTTAACCGACACTGATTCAACAAAACTGAAAGCTCAAAATCACTATGATTCAAATAAATAAAACAGTCAGAATCGCGAGCATTCAAACAAATATAAATCATTAAAGGTGAAATCTATGGATTCCTCTATCATGATATTCATTTTTGTGTGTTCTTTAAATGGTTTTTCTTTTTATCATTTTTTATTGATCCTTGTTAGTTTGATTTTTTAAGATTTTTTTATTAAATTATTTTTATTTTGAATTTCAACTTTCAGTGAAACAAACAAATTATCTAAAGTTTCAATTTTGACACTCATTATTTTAATCTGTATTTTTTTTTTATCATTTTGTACAATTCAATTATCTTTTCAATTTCACTATTTAATATTTTATTAATTATAAATTAGGTTTCATGTTTTTCAAAACAATGTAATTTCAATCCAACAACTCAAATCACGAGTTTGAAAAGTTATACATACACATACAAGTCTTGTAAGCTTTTTTTATTTTATTTTACATAGAGCTATCCTAAACGTATAACCTGAATCTTAGGTTTGACATTATAATTCAGGTTGATTTGACCTCAACAATCAAGGTTACAGGCAAGGTTGTCAATTCAATTACGTTCCCATCCAGGATGGTTGGTATATTTTGTTTCAATTAAAAAACAGAGCAAACCGGAGCAAGTTATGTCTCGCTTAGAATCTTGGTCCATTCTGGAAAATCTGTCTAGATCGTTCTAGTTTCATTCCACCCATTCCATTCTGGCTAAATAATGTTTTTTTTTACATAATGAGAACTTTTACAATATTAACATATATCTTAATCTAATTTTAGTTTGAGATGAAATGTCATGAGGAGTCCCTCATATATTTATATATATATTATGTTAAAATTTTAGAGTAATTAGAAAATATAACAACTTTGTGATATTGATGATGGTTTTCTCATAATATTATACAAATTCATAATTTTGTTTAGAAATTTTTTTTTTTATTATGTCCTTTTGGATTAATTTTTTTCTCAATTTTATTATTCAAGAATGAGTTTATTACGAATTGAACTATATAATTTTATTTAATTTTTTATATTTAAGGTTATCATGGTCTCATAAGTAATAACACAAGTCGCATGATTGAAAGGTTAATATAGGTCGACCTAGCTGATTTAGTAGATCATCTTTTTAATAATTTTTTTAAGATGTTAACTTGATTTTTTTAGTTGAACTATATTTTTATAAACGTCCCATGTTATCTTTGAACTCATTAAGTTGGTTGAGTTATATTAGTTCAACCCTTATTTTTGTACTTATTTTTGAAATACAAATTACAAATTTGTAAATAATTTTATTTTTGGATTTAAACTAATTTTTTTTCTTGAATTGATATATCTAAGTGTATGCGTGTTGTGTGTGTGTGTGTGTGTGTCTATATATATAACCCCTAAACGGAGTGTCAAAAAACTTCGAAACCGAAATATTTTGTTCCAATTGAAAATACAAAACACCAACCAAATCGGAATTCATAAAATTGGTTACAAATTTATATTCTTAACCTGGGTTTATTCAAATTGATTTTTATGTCATTTTTCTTACCAATTTCAGCATTATGTATGCAATGGGTTGAGATTTGGCTACATCGTTATCATTTTTCGAGGAAAAAAAATAATTTGTTTGAAGTCATCATGATTATTTTTATAAAATTTAATTTATTTGTTTTCACTTTTTGTTAAATAAAAATAAAGCTAGATTTTTCAATCCAATCAAATTCATCTCTCGTATTTATCTTATTTCTTGAAATGCATGCACAACACCGAACCAATTTTTTTCATGAAGAATATCATTTTCTTGAAAAGCGGTGTAATGCGGGTCACAGCTGGGTGATAAAAGCTAATAATCATGGACCAGAAAAACAAATTTATTCATGCTTGATCTTTATATAACCAGGTACATTAGCAACAACCTCAATTTGATAAAACACACAGTAATCAGATTCAAATAGACCTAATGCTGAAACTTGAGGGATCACTTATGATTTTTTATCATAAAAAATGCCGCACACCATTTAAAGGTCCATGGCTACTCTGTAAGACTTGCAAAAAACAAGGGCAATAACAAACCTGCATATTTTCTATGTATGTGAAGTGTGCACACTTGCACAGAACCGAATAAAAAGAGAGGAGAGAGAAAAATCGAAGGTGGATTTTGCTATTCATGGCTATTAGGGTTTGCTATTGATCCCTGAAGCTCTAAATTTCCGATACTGTATATACTATCTCTCTCCGTAATAAACCCTCTCACGTGTTTATAGTTAATTGTGTCCAGCCTGGTTGAATCTATCTGTAAAATTTTGAATTTGAATCTTAAAGAAAGGAGTTCGCTGCTGCTGCTATGGGTACGCAAGAGAAATCGCAAGCGAGCTCCAATTCGTTGCAGGTCAGTCTGTTTCCGTGCAACTCTAGAAGAACTTTACAACTAATATTTCCCCCCTAGAACCGGAAATTGTTTAACCTATCATTAAATTTGAAACCCGTGAGTTTTCTGCTCTGTCGAGTCTTACCTAATATGACTCGACAGTATTAATTGAATCTACTGTTTAATCATGGCAGTGTAAGTGTGATTGTTGCAGAATAGAATTAGGTTTTCTAGTCTTGTTAGTTAGTTGGTATCGGTGTTTGTAGTTGGCGGACGCAGTGTTGTTTCGGGGTGAAGTTAGTTTTGGATTTGGGGTTTTAGCGGGCCATCGAGATGGGCATGTTTTAGTTCAGGGGGCTAACATTTTCATGGATTAGGTGTATATGTTTTTTTAACTCGGTGTTGCAAATTTATGCCATTGAAGTATTCAATGCAGCTGCTGGAGGATGTAGGTTAGATACCCCCCATGTTTGTATAGAAAGACACTAAAAAAAATTGAGGTCTTAGTGTAGATTTTTGCTGCACAGAGTTAGCTGATCGAAGAGTAAGATCGAATTAGCTTGAAAATTGATACTATAAAAAATGCTGCAACTTTTTGGAGTTTGTGGCTGGGGAGCCATTTCTATCCACATGCATGTTGGAGTTCAATGTGACTTATCATGCTCACTTTGAATCTTGATTTAGTTCTGACACGGGGTTGAAGGGGCTCCCCAGGTTTTGCTCTAGCTAGATGTGTATTGGTGAATGTGAATTCGGGAGCTTCAACAGCGACCTTTTCAGTGACAATTTGTTGATTCTCTTTAAGCAAGTTTTTATGATAGATTACAATACAGTGAAGTAGGAGTGGCTATGCACAATTACTGTCCTTTTGGTGTTTGTTATTCACTCTCTTTCCTTTTTTAACTGGCACTTTCTTTCCTTTCTTATTTGTCTGTTTCTTGCAATCAATGTAGTTATTTATTGTACTATATGACTGCATCTAGGCTTAATATGCATGCTGCAAATCAGCACAATCACAGATGTCTGTTGTTATCTGGAATTTAATGATCCTGATTTTGGACTTTGGCTTGCCTGATTATTGATTTAAAATGCTACATTAGACTGCTGAGCTAAGTAGTTAACATGGACGAAAGTTCGTTACATTTCAATCTTGTCTTTGATGTCTCATCCATCGCCAGTCTCTAGTCCCTTGGCAAGTCCAGCAATGTGTTCAATCCATTGTTGTCTTCTCTGTTATATGGTCTCCCCTAACAAACTAAAAATTTCATTGCGCACTAATTTCTTTTGTTTATTTCTAGTTGGGTATCTGTATCTCTAAATTTCAGGCTTACAGTGTTGTCTTTACTAGCTATATAACTTATATAAACGATCCATTATACCTTTTGTTTTCTCCTGGTGCCTTTTTTTAATCAAGTGGAGACTTCTTAACAAGAAATCATTTTCGTATGATTCTTAACTTTGAGATGAGCTGCTGCTTGCCAAGATTTTCAGGTTTTTACAGCAGTTTTAGTGATTATGGGATCTCCTTTATAAATATCTCATTAAGCTTGGTTTTGGAAATGCAGCGGGTGAAGGTCTACCGTTTGAATGACGATGGAAAATGGGATGACCAGGGAACTGGGCATGTTACTGTTGACTATGTGGAGGTCTGTTCAAGTCCCTGACTCGATTGTGCGTTTGCTTGAGAGTAACACCAAAATATTTATATGCAATTAATCTGTGTAACTGAAAATTGATTTTATTATAAAAATAATTAGCTAACCATGCAATGGGCTTTATTGGATGCCATTGCTATGATGCAGAGATCAGAAGATCTAGGCTTGTATGTTATTGATGAAGAAGACAGTGAGACATTGCTTTTGCATCGTATAACCCCAGATGACATTTACAGAAAACAAGAAGGTATTTGAGTTTTCATAGAAAAGGTTTTATAACAAGTGTTTTTTCTACTAATTATCAGCTAATACTAGCACTATGTTGTCTGGTATATGAAGCTCTATCGAATCATTCAGCTCTGATCAATTGATTTCTGCACTCACCTTTTCAGATACAATAATTTCATGGAGAGATCCAGAATTTTCTACAGAATTAGCATTAAGCTTCCAAGAAACTGCAGGGTGTTCGTACATTTGGTAATAATTCATGTGTATATGATGTTGTACTTAATTTTCTCTTTGCTCCACAATAATGTGATTGTATTAAACCATGTTTATTTCATTTAGGGATCAGATCTGTAATGTGCAAAGAAGCCTGCAGTTCAGTACTCTAAACAGTAAGTATTCCATTGAATCTAAATAACACATCACCTATGCAAAATAATGATGCATCTTTGTGTGTGTTTGGCATTGCTTTTGCTTTTGCGATTGAGGGAGGTTGAAAAATCAGTTTCAAAAAAGTGCTTTTACTGTGGTTCAAAATAAGCAGTGAAGTGTTTGGTTAAAACTGTGGTTGAGTTGGATGTTGAAAAAAAAGCAGTTTTTGGTGTTTGGTTACCAAGCTTTTCATATTGCTTTTAACTTGTGAAATTACATTAAAATAATATATATATATATATATATATATATAATTTTTGTAAATTTAATAATTTTTGACATCAACACATCAAATTTATCTAAAAATACAAAAACAATTAATTTAAAATAAAAAAATAAAAAAATAAAATATTTATTTTTTTCCAAAAAACTCTCCCAAACACCCCTTTAGAATCACACTCAATTAAAAGTTGAACGATAATAAAGATGAGATTGTGTTAACGTTAAGATTGCGTTAACTTTATTACGATAATTATTATTATTATTAATGAATTTAATTTGCATATGTCATTTTTTATAGGAATTTGACTACATTAAATTGAATAATCAAATTTAGAGAAAACATGATTTAATGGTTTCTAATAAAAATAAAAAACAATCCAACTAACGTATATGAGAGAAAGAAAAACAAAATATATGGAAAATAATAGCTTGAAAAATAATAATAAAATTAAAGATGGAAAATTCTGAATAGTAATAAAGAAAAACCCCAATACCTTTCATGCTTATTTCACATTTTGTTTTAAAAGTATTTTTTTTTAAAATAATTTTTTTTATTGTTTTAAAATTGATATTAAAATTATTTTTTTTTTAAAATAAAAAAATAATATTATAATATATTTTTAAATAAAACTGATTTTAAAATGATTTTTAAAAAATAAAAAAAAATATTATTTTGATGTATTTCGGCACGATAAGAAATCGCAATCGCAATCGCAATCGAAAAAGCATCAATTTCCAGCTTTTTTTGAATCGGTGTTTTGGATATAATTTGATGTGGGTCCCACACAAAAAAAGCACTTATTTTTGTTAACCAAACACCAAATTGCGGTGCGATCTGCGAATCACAGATCGCACCGCAATACCAAACGCCTTCTTTGTGTTTTTAGTGATTGACTATAGAACATGCAGCATACATGGATTGCAGTTCTCAAAATCAGTTCTAAAAAACTCCCTTCTCCAATATGGACCAAATTTGGATCTTTCCTGATTGTGAAAGGACATATTATATTATCTGATGCAACCCACTTCATTGGCTGTTTCATACATTTCTACTATGATGTTGATGGTGATGTTATAATTTTGCTTTTCCATGTTTTCTTGTGAACCTCATGTTTAGAGTAGCAACCAACTCATTCGCTATTTATACTTCTCTAAGTGGTCCAGATCTGCCATTCTTACTTGTTCATGTTGATTGCGTGCCTTGTGTTTAATATAATAAATTGCAGTCATGGTTCAATAGTGTTTGTTTTTGCGATTAAAATAATAGTGTTCAATAGTATTTTTTTTGGCTCCAAATTAATATTTTTTTGGTGTTTTTGGATTGTTTTGATGTGCTTATGTCAAAAATGAATTAATAAAAATAAAAATAAACATAAAATAAAAATATTATTTATATGCATCTCCAAGCAAAAAATACTTTGAAAAACAACTGCTACCACAAGGCCAAACAATACTGATCTATCTAGATGCTTGAGCATTACAAGCATAAGTGAATAGTCTGCAAAAGTGATCTTATTTTGAAATGAATATCATATTTTCTTGAAACTTGGGATTGAGAAACTTTAATGTTTTTGTCTGTCATATTACAAGGCAATAACATGCAAGTTGAATTTATGGCACCGCCACATGTTTGATGTATATTATAATATTAATATTTTTGTACACATTTGTTTTCTAAATGAAGGAGAATTTTGAATGAGCTTGAGGACATACAAAAAGGGTTTTAGTTGGTATCCAATGGTTTTCTTGTTCTCCACAAATATATTGAAGGATCTAAGCAATATACCTATTCTTGGGAGCACCATCTCTGATCTTTCCACAAACATAATCTTCTTACTATTTGTAGAGATCATCTTGATTTGCTCCTGTTCAGCATCATGTTATTATTATTTTTATATTGATTGGAGCACCTGTGGTATCATCTCGTTTCTAAAATTTGCAGGTGAGACATTTCACAGCATGAACAGTGAGCTGAGAGAATTGCCTGCTGTTGAGCTTTCCACACTTCCTTTAATCCTTAAGGTTTTACTTTACTTTTTTTCTTATTTCATTTGATTCAGTTGTATTTTTCAGTCAGTTCTCGCAAAGCAAATAATTATAGTCTTCTAATTATTTTTTGGTTATTCTGATAAGCTGATTTAGCAGAAGTTCCATTTCTCTTGCTCTATATCATAAATAAACTGGTTTGCAACTTTGATTTGATTTTTATGCTATTGTTTTGATTTTAGTGTTTTTACGTCATTGCTCTGAAATCCAGGATTTGTGTAGATTCCAGGTTGTATGTTGTTGATATGAAAAATAAAAGATTAACAAGTTGGCTAGAATCCCTTTGAGCTCTTAATTGACTTCATGGTCATGGATGATCTTTTAATTGAGAGAAATGAATTTGCTTTTGCAGACTGTGTCTGAGAGTGGTATTGCAGATCAGATGAGGCTGGCAGAGCTTATACTGAATGATGTAAGCCGTGCATAAATATTATCCATCATTTTGACCTCGGTACTGTGTGCATTGATGATGAACTGCTGTTCTTTTTTAAATTTGGTTCAAGACTGTTCATCTTTAGCTACTCGTATTTCTCAGATCCTATTGCCTGCATACCATAGAACTCCACTCTTATCTTATAGCATTCTCTCAATGAATTTGTTTACTAGTTGATACGATCAATATTCAATTTGCAAGATCTTCACACTTCAGCTCCCCGACTTAAAATAAATAGAAATGGTTGACCTACAACATTCATGTAATAGCTGAAAGTTAGGCTTATGGCTCTATATAATTCATTTTTCATATTTGAAATATTTACTGTGGGAGTTTTCTTCTTTCTCAAATCCAAATTCTTTTATATTGAACTGAAACAGAAGAAAAATGTGATTTAATGTCATTGTAGGTAGATTCTGAAGCTGCTTTGTGAATATTTTGGGGATAGGAGTTGAAACACGCTTACCAAGAGTGGTTGAATTTGCATCTTGTAATCATACAACATATCATTTTGTGTTGTCTAAATCTGTCTAGTTAGATGCTGGTAGGTAGTAAAAATTACTGGTATTGGATTCTTGTACTGGAGGGGCATCTGGCTTTGTGGTGAAGCTAACATGATTGACTGTTCATCCTCTGTTAATTTTGTTTTCTGTGCAGCAAGATTTTTTCCCGAAGCTGATGGATGTTTTCAGAATCTGTGAAGACCTAGAAAACATTGATGGTCTTCACATGTTATTCAAAATAGTCAGAGGGATCAGTGAGTACTCCTTCACTCCTATCTGGTGTTGTATTTCATTATATGTTCTTGTTTGCCTCCCCTTTGTTGACTGGCATTGAATTGGGTGTTGTTACGTGCAGTTTTGTTCAACAGTCCTCAAATCTTTGAGAAAATCTTTGGGGATGAATTGATCATGGATGTTATTGGTTCACTTGAGTGTAAGTTCTCTCTCTCTGTTGGCCTGGAACATTTTGCACACCTAATTTTGAAATGTTGAGGTATTATCATATCGCAGATTATTTTGGCATATTTTAGCGTGTAAGGTTTGATTTCAAGAAAGTGGTTAGCAGTTTTGGTCACAGCTATAACAACTGTTTGATAGATCTTGTTTCCTATTTTATGATTGTCATCCTTTTTTTTCATCTGGCATTCAAGCAATTATTGTTTCAACTCTTTTATTTTTCTCCGATTGAGATTTTTATGGTCATCATTTTTCCATTTCTTCAAATGAACAGAACTACTGCCTTTTTCTTCTAATATCAACAAACATTGGATCTGACAAGCAAATTGTTGTGCAAGTTGCATAATTCTAGTGTTGTAACAATGTGAGTTGTGTTGTGGTTCATGTTTAAGTTAGGCCTATGCTCAGAATATAAGTTTCAAATTCTTGCTTGGTAAAAGTAAAACATTCCATCTGTTTGCATTTGTGATTGATTTTGTTTCTAAGCTGCATGGTGGTCTGTTTATAATCATTATTTTTTTCACATATAGTTGAGTGATTGATAATTGTTTAATATTTTCCATTTATATTTCTCTCTTCACAAAAAAATTGCACCTCGTGTTTAAACTTCACATGCATCCGACATAGCATCATTTGTTGCTGAGTGTCCAAGAAGAATTATAACTGGTTGACACTTTTGTAAAATAGTCCTTCATTATTTGCTTTTTATAAATTTTGTTTTCAGATGATCCTGAGATTTCTTGCGTCCAACATCATCGTGGTTTTCTGAAAGAGCACGTTGTTTTCAAGGAGGTGAGATGTTACCGCCAACCCAATATTTTCTTGTCTTTTCTTTTCCTTTCTTTGTTTTTTTTTGGGGTGGGGGTGGTAAAGTTATTCAGTGAAGTCTTATTTATTGCTGACACTTGCTCGACTCCATTGTTTAAGGCCATACCAATCAAAGATCCCCATGTCCTTTCAAAGATACATCAGACGTACAGAGTTGGTTATTTGAAGGTTTGTTTCTTGAATGCTGAAGTTTGAGATGACTCAGTTTGCTGTTTGACAAAATGGGTACTTACATTCATCATCTCTTTTAGGATGTTGTTTTGGCTAGAGTATTGGATGAGGCCACAGTTGCAAACCTGAATTCCATAATTCATGCAAATAATGCTGTTGTAAGATTCTAAGACTCATTATTTTATTATAAATTATAAGGTCCATATAAGTTCAACTCTGATCCTGTTGTTTCCTTATAGGTTGTTTCTTTGTTAAAGGATGACAATACCTTTATTCAGGAATTGTTTGCTAGGCTGAGATCACCCACCACACCTGCAGAATCAAAGAAAAATTTGGTATTTGTCAACATCTGAATACACTCTGTTTGGCCTGTCAATTAATAGATAAAGTGTAACTTTGAAGATGGAACAAAAAACGATATTATTTGTTTTAACATGGTTGAAAATTCTCTGCTGTGCAGTGCACCCTCACTTTCTCAACAATTACTTCTTTTCTTTGAACTTTTCAAATAACTAAAAACCGCTGATTTTGTGGATGCATATTTTTGAGACAGTTAGGTGGTGATCTAGGTACATGAACAATGACTTCCCTGTCTTACCAAACTTTGTATAAACTGCCATCTATTAGTTGGGAAAAAGAGTTCTTACTTCAAAAAATACTTAGCTAAAATCATCCTTAAATGCCTTCTATTTGTCATAATTGAATAGCAATGCTGATGTCCAATTGGTCAAATTTTTAGAATCTCTTGGCAGGGTAGTGTGCTGTTGTTTTCTGTTTCCTATCAACGTATTATTACAGCTGTGTGCGATTCTTATGATATCCTCCAGATTGATAAGTTTCCTTTCCCCATGCATATAGGTATATTTCTTGCACGAGTTCTGTAGTTTAAGCAAGAGCATGCAGATGGTCCAGCAGCTCCGACTGTTTAGGTATGTGATGCAGAAGTTGTATGTATCAAGATTAGGATCATGTCTTCTGTGGTTATATCAGATTAGAGTAGTTTCTTTTGTATTTTGCCTTCTTCATGATCAACATGTTAAAACAATCAATTCTCATTTCTTATAGGGATCTCATGAATGAAGGTATTTTTGACATCATTGCTGATATATTGCAGAGTCCAGACAAGAAACTTGTCCTAACTGGGTAACCCGTTCATTTTCTTCTCTTTATTTATTTTTTGTTTTTGTTTGAATTTCAATGGTTCCCTACCTGCCACTAACAGCATACCATTCTTATGGATGCAGAACAGATATCCTCATTCTTTTCTTGAATCAAGACCCAAACCTTCTGCGCTCTTATGTTCCGCTACTAGGACTGTCGGTTTGTGTTCTATGAAATGGTTACAATGCATCTATCATTCAATATCCTTGTACATGCAGACTAACACATGCAACAATGTCTTGCAAAACCTAATAACCTGAAAGATGAGTTTTTTTACTATTCTATGAAGTGAAAAACTCTTGTTTGTTTAGCCTTTAGGCTTTATGAACAAAAAACAATTACCCTTTAATTGCATTACTCACTCAACCAAAATCAACATACAATGTTGTTTCTTGATTTTGAAATTTAGTTTTATAAGTAAAAACTACATTTACACTGTTGATTTGTAGTGTGAAAGAAAATCAAAATAAGCCATGTTTGCATGCCTTTTTAGACAAGAGAATTGGTTGTTTTCTTGACCTTGAAAATTCTTGATTTAATATTTGGGTGATATTGTTCAGCAATTTACAGATACTTGAATGACCAACCAGTTGTATAACATGCCTTGATAATCTTTAAATGAAATAATTTGTGAAGGCCAATTTCAGTTTTGTTATTGTTTGAAGAATCACATCGACTCCAACTAGGAAACCACCTGCACTCTTGGGATCAAATTTTCCTAGCGCCTCTAGTTAACGGCAGATTTTGTTGGGTGATGCTCTGCAATTTGTTTGTTTTTTAATAACCCTTTCAGTGCCACTAATGCTGACATCTAATTTTACTCATTTTACATTGCATTTTCCCATGACCTTTTGCTCTTAAGTTCTTTGCTGCATTGCATTTTGTATTCTGAATTTTTAATACCTATTCAATTGTAAGTGCATGTGCTCTATTTGTCCAATCAACTAAATTTATTTCACTTGCAGGTTAAAGGAATGATAACAGACTTTGGGGAGGACATGCATTGCCAGTTTCTTGAAATTCTTCGCAGTTTACTGGATTCCTATACACTGTCAGGAGCACAGGCACTACTCTTGATAATTCATAATTCATTCTTTTATGCAGCTGTTGTTTTGTCATTAAGCGTGCTGAGTGGTGAATGGAATTCCTATAGGAGTTGTGAAATTTTATTTTGGTTGCTATTCTGCTCCTTTTCTGTATTTAGCCTGCAACTCCACTGTATAAATAACACACTGAAAGATAACTCGGCCTGGCTTTCTATTTTCCCCTGCCTTCCTATGAGCCTGGGTTCTATTTGTAAGCCTGTAGTCAGGTCTGTCTGGCATCTGAATATTATTGAATTAACTATCCTGTTATCTTTTCCTTGTCCATTTTTGTGTTTAGATTCCTTTTTCTTTCAAAATCTATAATAAGTTCACAAAATCAAAGTGGTTTTTGTATAACCTGTTAGAAGATCTCCATCAAAACAGCTGTTGCAGGATAGATTGGTCTTCTTGGCAGTGATATGATGCTCTTCCGTGGGGGGCTCTCCGGGGTTTCTTTTTCCAATGTCAAAAGGGTTTGGAGGGCTCTTTTCTTCTTTTGATTGTCGTTTCATTTCCTAATTTTTATAGTGTGCCTCATTTCCCAATGTTTGATACCATCATTGAGATATATATATTTTCCTTTTCTTTTTCTTTTTTATCAGAAAAGAAAGAAAAAAATCCTTGGCTAATTTGCATTCAATAATTACCTAATTCAATATTGGATTTGTCATCTCCTGGGTGTATTCACTCTTGGTTCTAGATGGCACATTCTTTGCTGATACTTGTGCAATTCTTTTTCCATTTTATAGCATGTGGCTGGGTTGTTTGCATTATGATTGTGTTCATGCATACGCAGGTGATGACTTGAACAATGTTGTAGTTACTTTGATACAAACAGAATATTTTTCTTTAATGCACTATGGGAATTTATCTTGTCAATGACTGAATTACAGTGATTTTGTATCTCTTTGCTGCAGAGAGATAATATAATTGAAACCTTCTATGACAAGCACTTGAGCCAATTAATTGATGTTATAACAGCATCTTGTCCTGATGATGTTCTTCCTCGATCAAGTGGTAAATCTTCGGGGCTTGTTGAGAGAGTTGACAATCATAATGGCGTGAAGCCAGTAATACTGTCAAACATATGTGAATTGCTATGCTTCTGTGTTCTGCACCATCCATATAGAATAAAGTAAATTTTTTGATGCTCTATTTTCAACTATAAGGACTCAATTTCCTGCTCGCAAATTTGTAACGAATGAAATGCGTTTTCCTTCTGCTTTCAGGTGTAACTTTCTCCTTGATAATGTAATTGAAAAGGTCTTGACACTGACACGGAGGAAGGAAAAGTATCTTGTTGTTGCTGCTGTTCGTTTTGTTCGCACTATCCTTTCTCGCCATGTAAGTCAACTTTATGGAACAAATCCACCAGGGAAAGGTTATGGTTGTGCTGATGGTTCTTGACTTGTCATAATCTCCCCACCCAAAATCAGATAGCATACATTTGTAGCTGTTATCATATGGGCAGTTGTTATTTATAAATTGAGTGTATTGTGGCATGCAATTGCCTATATATGGTATCATTTTTTGCAAAACATGGAATTGGTGAGAGATACTAAGTATGGTTACTAGCATGCATTTGTAATTTTACCATATGGGCAATTTTTATTTATAAATTGAGTATATTATGGCATGCAATGATTATGGAGTTATTTGATAAGGAAATCAGAAGGGATAAGAAATTCAGGACATGGTGTATCATTCAAACAGTTTAATGATGCAGAACTTCACAGGGGTTCACAAATTCATATGCTTCTGTTTCATGTTCTGGGTGGTACAAGAGGCACTTTTCGATGAGTTTCACAGAAAGTTGTAATTATTTTTGCTTTGGATTTGATTTTAGGAGTAAAATGCATGAGTTCTTGGAAACTGAGTGTTCTTTTGGCAGTAATACATCCAAAATACTACAATTCTCACCTTTGAGGGACTCTTTGTTGCTGCTATTAACAAAAAGAAAGACTGACAACTTTGTCATTATATAAATGTTTGATCCCTAATTATATTTTACTCACAGGATGAGCATTTGATAAATCATTTTGTCAAGAACAACCTCCTCAAACCAATTATAGATGCCTTTTTGAGCAATGGCGACCGCTATAATTTGCTGAATTCTACCATTTTAGAGCTTTTTGAGTTTATCCGCAAGGTACCTCTCATATTATCACCTCTTTTTTTCTTCTCCCATCTTGAATATTTGTATGCAAGTATTCATTGCAGTGTAACATGTTTTGTTCAGGAAAACTTAAAATTGTTGCTCACGTATATAGTTGATTCATTCTGGAATGATTTGGTCAAATTCGAGCATTTGACCTCCATTCAGGCTCTAAAAGTTAAATATGAGCAGGTATTCTCTACTTTTGTCCAATTTTCTCATCTTTATCATGTGTCTTTGTGGTATCTTGGTGCTAACAAGCATAGTTCCAGTGTCTAGAGCAGTGTGGAGCAAAAAGCACTGGTAGCACATTGGATCCGAGAAAACGAAATGATGAACGTGCACTAGAAAAGGAAGAGGAAGATTACTTCAATGAGGACAGGTATGTTTTCTGATTAGTGAGCTTGGATGCCAAGACTTTTTTATAAGACCTTCCCTCCATTAACTTTTGAACATGAATACCTAAGCAGTGATGAAGAAGACACAGCTTCTGGATCCCATACCCAAAAAGCACAAGCTCAATCAGTCTCCCCCAATGGAGTTGCTGCAGGATACCCATCATTAAGGTATCATAATTGCCTCATAAAGTAAACATCAGGGAAAACATTTATAAATATCTGGTATGTTTGTCATGTCTTCCACTTTATTTTGTAGTCCAAGATCTGGAGGACTTGTTGACTACGATGATGACGACGACGACGACTATAGACCACCTCCTAAGAAACAGTTAGAAACTCCTGAGGAAGATGAAGGAACTAGTGAATCCCTTAGGATGAAGCGGAAATTGCCTTCCAAGGATAAGGAGCCTGACCTAGTGAAGAAACAGCAACTAGGCAAACACTCAAAGCCAAAAGAGAGTGCATATGCTGCTTTATGCTCAACACATAGCCATGCCGTCTTGCCCAGCACGAAAGCTACAACTGCCATGCACATAACTCCTTTGGATGAAAACAAAGGCCCAGTTGAAGAAAGTCATAGAGAGAATGATCCCGTCATTTATAGAAGTTCTGATTACAACAGCAATTCAGGTGAGGAAAACCACAGGGAGAAGGATCCTGCTGGTCCAAAAAGCTGTTCTGATTGCTTACACAGCACATCAGAAAATGGACAGATAATTGGAGATGATTGTCCATTAATACCACCCCCCAAATCCTCACCAGAAATGGCTGTAAATGGTTCTTAAGTTATCTACCAGGATTGTGGTTAACAGGTTGATGTGTTTGGTTTCCTGTTTCACCTGACTCGTGGTTGTCCCAAATCAGGCATGTATTGCTGAAGGAAGGGCATACTCTGGAGGAATTGAGATGAAAGGTGGGTGAATGTTAAGAGTATATTGAATAGTGCCATCCAGGGTCAGGAGGAAATACTCGGGGAGTGGAGCCCAAATGCCCCCCACCGGTCTCTCTGATTTTGAACAGAAATCGTGGCATTTGTAAAAATAACCGAACAAACGGGCTATTTTCCCATTTCCCCCCTTTCCATTCTCTCTCCCTCTCTCTCTTTTTTATTTCCCTATCATTTTCTTTTCTTTCCTGTCAACTTAAATATCCATATTTTTGTTCTGCTCTTATATAGCCTGTGTAAACAACATGATAGAGAGGGCATCAACACTTGCCCTGCATAATAGGCCCCCTTGTTACAGTTGAAATCTTATTTAATGACCATTGTAAACCAAAATATGTTCCCATCCTTGTCCCCGATTCCGATTCAGTGTTTTCGTATGTTTTTCCCTTTTTCTTGAGCACAGTATTATCTAAAATTAGTCAATTTGCCTGCACAAAGGATGGTTATGGTCATGGTTCTTGTTTTGTCTTCTTATTCCTCCACCCGCCAGATGCGAACGTAATGATGCAAGCGTGATGATACTCCCAAGTTCCTGTTGTTGATAGAAAACCAAACACCGAAAGTCCGGATGTAAGATCAGGATTGCGATTATTGGAAGGCATTGCATGGTTTCACAACTACTGTAGCTTCATGTTAAAAAAGCCTTCCAACGAGAGAGATGATAGAATCCTAGAAGGTGCACCCCGAAGATACCATACCAGACAATGTAAACCCTCGATCGCAAGACAAACCACCGGGACGCCACTTTCCCATACTTGGGGATAATCTGCTCGGCTAACTTTAGAAGAGAACGCAAACCCTCGGACCCGATTGAGCCGGTGGGGTCCTCAGTCACCAGAGTTATATTAATACGATGCAATTTTATTAGAAAAACAATAACCCCTTCGTGTCCCGATCACCATAAATCCAAATAAAAAACGCAAGGATACAGTTATCGCTCCTTGGAACAAGGCATTACGGGAAGAACGCGAGCAAGAAGATGGTAGCTATTTGATGAGGAGACCAAAATGCTAGCTTTGCTTCTTGGACCACGAAATGGATATTATGTTCTTTGACGGGGAATAGGACAGGAGGACCGTTGGACGATTGATTCGAGCCCATTGACTTGACGAATGATGGACAACGGACATTGGGATTTAAGCCGTCGGAATAAGTTGTCAAAGTGTCTGGCCTGGTATGATTTTCTGAACTTTCAGTTCAGCCTATTATAATCATATTATACTTGTGGTATATACTATTTTTTAAAAGTCTATAATGATTAAGAGAGTATTTTGTTTTTTCTTGAAAAGAAAGAAGATAATTATACTGTAACAAAAATAATTTATTTTTCCAAAAGGGTTTTAGAGTTTTTGTTAATGGAAGGTCAAGTAAACTAGTAAAAATTTAAAACTATATAAGTTTCAATATATTTTATTTAATTTATTGATTCTAAGAAATAAGAAAATGTCGAAATTAACAAAATAATTATTAGTTCTAGCTATCATCAAACATTTTATAGGGGACACAGTTGGATAGTTTTTATAATCATTGGGTTCAAAATAAACTTTGGGCGGAAGCTGCCCCCCTCCCGCCGGCCCCTATTGTCGTGTCCAGGGATATCCTAAGCTCAACTATGGCAGGTGAATGGCGTCCAAGCGTGGATGTCTCAGGTGTTGCTTTGAGCTGCTTTTCAAGATCTCTAGAAAAATTTCTCCGGGGTTTCAAGGATTTCTTCTGCTTCAGGTGCCTAGACTATCAAAGCTGGCTGCTGGTGTTCTTGTGATGGAAGGGTTACCTACCTGGCTGTCAAAAATGAAGACCATCTAGTCCACGCTTCATTATTGTTATGATTATTATTTTATTACTTCATGTCTCCTTCTGCTGAGTGTGATTAAATCTGTGATTTCCCCGAGTCATTCTCTGTCCAACTCTTTATTCTGCAAAGTTGATAAAACCGAGATCTCGTTCATCAAAAATGGAAAGAAAAAACAAAAAACTTAACAGTGCCGCACGATGCTTTTGTTAATTTAAGGACACGTGAAGTACTGCAAAACAATAAGATCCCAGGAATCGCCACGAAGTAAGGATTCTCGGTTACTAGAAGCAGACACGTTAACTTTCTCTCGCAAACACGTGTTCTTTTAGGTCACTCTTGCATTTCAGTACTTTCTATATGCGTAGCTGCCTGCACCGCTGGTCAATATTCACGTGTACTTTCTATGAAGTAAGGATTCATTGTTTTTCTTCCCTGATCATCATCGTCACTCACAGTAGAATTTCGGCACGTACCTGGAGAAGTGAAAAGAAAGATGAGCCACAGCTTGGAAACAAGGTCATTAATGGGTGAAATCCGTCACTTTGATAAATGTAGTTTCTTGGACTTTGGCCACCCTCTCCTTAACCGTATTGCTGAGAGCTTCGTCAAAGCCGCTGGGGTAAACTTGAATTTGTTGATTAATTGTAGTGATTAGTGTTTGTAAATGCATGTAGTGGTATCTGTGTTGCATGCCAAACTTTTGATAAAATTAACAATACCATGTTGGTCAAATAGATTGGAGCAATTCAAGCGGTGTCACGGGAGGCTTATTTCACAGCCATTGAAGGTAACGATGAGCACGTTTAATTTTTTATTATGGTTTTATTTATTTATCTATTCATTTTTGTGCTGGAATTGCTGCTGTTTGATTCACGGCATGTATGTGGATGTTAATTGTTATTAGGTGCTGGGCTTGAGTTAAGTGGTGGTGTGCCACCGGAGATTACTGTTGATGGCAAGAAGCGCCATCGTGCCCCTGGCCTCAGAGGTACGCGGCTAGTTCTCTGATCAGATCTTTGATCTGTTAATATGCGGCAATGAAGTTTACTTTCCTAGATGTTGTTATTAACGGTGGTTATGAATTTGGTTCACTGAGAAATCATATTGCATGTCGTGTTTGAAACTTTGAAATATCTATGCTATGATCCAAGCGTTCTATTTAGTCTTACACCGTTCGACAGGATATAAAGCTGTGATTTCCCCCTAATATTAGGATAGTCCTCCGGTGGGACATGAACAAATTTCCATTTATTCTGTCTGGTGATTACTGTTGAAATTCTGAAGAATACTGGACAAATTTGAGGAAACACGTACTGTAGAGATTTGTACGGACAAATGAGCCTCAAAGAACAAAGAACATGCACTGTAGCGATCAAATTCTGGGAATGAACAATTTTCCAGAATTTGATGAACTAATCTCCAGAAAATAAAGAACTGTAAACTTCAGTAATTTGAGTTAAAAGAAACGTGAACATGGGCAGCATATTTCGTTATGGTTACTGTCATCCCATCAATTTTATTTATAGAAGAATCAGAAATTACAAAGGCTAGATTTTTTTTCAAAAATCAGTTACAATTTCCTATTTATCAAAGTTTTGACTATAAGCTGAAATTGACTAAAACATTGACTCAGAACTCTTAAACATACTTATTACAATGTGAATTCAATCATAACATTTGATTCTTCAATCTTCAATTCTCCATTCTTCAATTCCCCTGCGTCAGCTCCTTGAAGGCAGGACCAAGCGGTCGACCGGTGGATTTTAATCTTCCAAATGGTCGACCGGTTAACTTGAGCAGTTCTGGAATCACCTCAATTTTCAACAATTACTAGCTGAAACAGATACCATAATTCTAGATTGTCATATCATGAGTTATGGAGTTAATATAATTTCTTGTGCTTCACAGGTGAAACCAACAGAAAATCTCTCGAAGCCTTGGTGAGTTTCTTTTGTACTAGTATTCAGAACTTGACATGGTTTCAGATTAGGGACATTTACCTGTGATAGCTGTTACCAAAATGCTTGCCTTCCAATAATTAAACCCTTCTGTTGATGCAGTTTGATCTGATATTTATGATGCTAAGTCATATGTTCAAACGAACTATTTCTCTATGCTACATCGTTAGGAATTTGAAATTTCAATTTTCCTATCCGTAAATTTGCCGAGGGACTTCTATTCTGAGGCAACTATATCTTTTCCCTGACTTTTTCGAGTACTGCCATGTCTCTAACATCACGTTGTCATTTTGTTTGACAGGTGATGAACACCGGGAAAGAATCCTTACAATGGGGTGAGAATACATTTGATAAACGTACCATCCTTTTAATTTCTTAATATTTTATTGTTGGGGGCTGGGGTGTGGGAAGATTTTGCATCTAGAGCTAGTAACGAGGTCTCTATTCTGTAACAATAATTCCAGTTCATTGATCTGTGTAGAGTCTTGAGTATAATTATATTTTGCAATGAAGTCAAAGCGGCATTTACCCAGAGTAGGGATGAGAATATCCGAGGGAAGGGAGAAAAATGTGCATTAAAACGGCTAAGAAAATTGTTTTACTAATGCTGCAGGACTGGGCGCAGGAGTTTATTCAGGTATCACTTATGGACTAAGGGAGGCTCGTGGAGTTCATGATTGGGTAATAAGGCCTTCTTTCAAGGATAAGCAAATCTATCCTCTATATCTTTTGACATATGAGGATCGATAATCGCTGTAAAAGAAGCTCGATGATTTTCTCCCCTGAAATTGGTGCAGAAAAGCAGTGTAGTGGCTGGAGCAATAACAGGCGTGGCACTGGCACTGGCAGCAGAAGATAGATCCCACGAGCAGATTGTGCAATGTGCCATCACTGGAGCAGCGATCTCAACCGCTGCAAATCTTCTTACAGGGATTTTCTAAGTAGAAAATGATAAGAGACCACTGGTGTCTCGAACTATCAAACCTTGGCTCCATCTTTCAATCTAGTTCGTGACTAGCTGCTGCTGTCTTAAGAAATTTTTCATCAAGATTTCTCTTTGAACCTGATGTTTTATCATAATCTGTGATCCCTTGCGCTGCCTTTCATTTCATGTAATAACAAGCTTAATTATTGAGCCCATTTCATGTTTTAAATGGGGTCTAATGCCCAGCATCGATGAGAAAATGCTTCAATATTTAATCTTTGCACTATTTCTAAAACATAGAGGTCCCAAGTAGGGAGGCAGATAATCAGAAGCAGATGAAAATTTGGAATTAAAAACTATTTTTCCGACTCTAAAAATTGAAATAAATAAATAAATTCATGTGAGCGGCATGAATGACGCTCTTGATATTAATTAGATTCAATTATAGTATTAAATTTACACTTTGTTGATAAATATTTTTAAAAGATCAAATTTAACTCATTTCATTTTATATATTATTCTCATTTCTTTCATCTTATTTTTTCATTAATTTCTTTTTTTTGTTATAGTAAATTAAAGAGACTGATATCCAATCCATTTTTATGCTATTTAGAATTTAAATCTTTAAAATAAATTTATTTTTATAAAGTTATAAACATGTTGTGAGTAAATAAGGCGGGATGCGGTTTTATTTATTTATTATTATTATTATTGGCTTGATGTGCAGAAGGTGACAAAAAAATAGCATTTATACGACTTAGGAAAAAAAAAAAAACAGATCCAGGCTGATACCAGGCCTATTGCTTGGGCTGATAAATACTTCCAAAACTCCTGGCCCATTCAAATCTTGACCCCCCTGGACTTCTATATATACTCTTCATCATCTCGATCGTCTATTCTCGATCGGGTTCCAGCAAATAATTACTCAATCTTCATCATACGCGCCTCTCTAGCCCTCTCCAAAAATTAGGGTTCTTAGGATAAATTTCGTTGGGCTATAGATCCTCTTAATTCCATCTTTCTGTTATCTATCGCAGGGTAACTCACGAATAAACTAGGGTTTTTTGAGACCGATTTCACGGAAACAAAATTTCCGAGCTTCTATTGCAGGTGATCTAAGGATTTGGTATTACTGTAATAGGGTTTTATAAGCATGTCAAGTAAGAAGGACGATAAATCTCAGGCTGCAGCGGAGAGGATAAAGGCAGCAGCCTTGAGTGCGGCGAAAGGTTTAAGTAGAGCCCAAGCAGAACGGGCAGCAGAAGCTGCTGCTCGTAATGTGAACGCTTATGGGCAAAAAGAAGAAGGGCCGAGTCGATGGCAAGAGAAACGAGAAGCAAAGAGGCAGATGTATTTAATGAGTACGGAAAAAGCAGTGAGATTGGGTGAGCGAAAAGATCTTAATTCTATGTCAAAAGCTTTTGGTGGTAATGCACAGTGTCAGAAGTGCTTTCAAAGTGGGCATTGGACTTATGAGTGTAAGAATGAGAGGGTTTATATGTCCAGACCATCGAGGACCCAACAACTTAAGAATCCAAAGTTGAGGATGAAGGTTCCGATTTCTTATGAATTGGATAATCCAGAAGGGGAGGATGAGGAGGGGCGAAAGAGGGAGAAGAAGAGTAAGAGAAAGCATAGGTCAGATTCGGATCCTGGGAGTGACAGCGAGGCTTCTGTTTTTGAGACAGATAGTGGGTCGTCGTCAGGGACAGGGTCGGAGTCTTCGGATGAGGAAAGTAGTTCGGGGTACAGTTCATCTTCTTCGGAGGAAGAGAGGCGGCGCGAAAGGAAGAAAAGGAAGCAGAAGGAGAGGCGCAGAAGGAGTAGCTCGTCCTCTGACGAGTCTTCTGATTCGGATTCAGAATCCGATTCTGATGACAAGAGCAGCAGGAGGAAGAGGAGGCATAGCAGGAGGAGATGAAGTGAATTAATCAAGAACAAACGAGTCATTCCCTCATATTGGACTCAGCTGTAGCTTTGGAGCTCATACTGTGATCAGGGACCATTGTGGCAGGTTTAGTAAAATAAGTTATTTGAGGTGTTTTCTTTATGTGTTTTTGCATATGTTGTTGCTTTGTGATGTAATAACGCTTGGACGTGGTAGTTGCTTGAAGATGTTAAACTTGTAACAGGTTCTGTGGTTCCTAAACTTGGTTTTGTAAGGTTCATCTGCTCCCTTCAAATGACTATTTGTGGAATGCACTCTTACTTGTTTTAGCTAAGTAATGGTTCAGTTTATTTTTTAGTTCTGTAGAAAAAGTATCGTTAGTATTGAATTGTGAAAACCATCTGAAATGTTTGGTATTAATCCCTTTTCTGAATTACCTCACTGGCTGTCCATTCTTGTGGTTTAGCCGACTCAAATTTGACCTGCTAGCTAACCAGACCTGAAGCCAGATGTTCTTGCTATAACTACCGGGTGTTTCTAAACTTTCTAATGTGTGTGAAATGCTCGTTTTCGATGTATCTGTCTTAGTACCTTGGTTTCATGCGGCTTCTATTAAGTACCTTTTAGAATGGACGGGCCTAAGCTTTCTTCTGATGTGAGTGGGGATAAAACGTGGCATTCAGGAGACTCTGGACTAATGTGGTCAATCTATTTTTCTTACTGAATTGCTTAACTATGGTAATGTTCATTCAACTGCATACGTTGCCTTTCTCAAGTACCGGTGCTGAATGCGCGAGCACTGGAAACGTTGGCAGGTGATACCTCTAATCTGCTCGTAGATATAAGAACAAAATGGGACAGCCATTCGAGGCAGTTATGTATGATACTTGTTACTGGAACAGTTCATGTGTTGATCTCGAGAACAAGCTAGCATATGGCATTGCTAGTAAAGGGATACGAGCATCAGAGTTTTAACCTCGCCGGGCTGCGGTGCTGAACATGCCAAAGGGCACGATTGTGTCCTCTTTAGACCATGGAAGAAACGGCTACCATGCCACTAGCTCTTACCTGAATTTGGACTTTCCAGAGAACTTTTAACGTAATAAAAACAACGCTTTAAAAGAAATCGCTACCACCACCATCTACCCCTTAAAACCGTGTAAAATCACCACGCACCAGCCGAATCGCAAAAATCCATCACCGATGGTTGGATTGGCGTCATCTATGGCTTAACCTCTTCCACCACCCCCAACAACCATCAGATCTTCAAACCATGATAAAACTTTGATTTTCCATTTGTGATATTGAGATTGCATGTCATTACTTATTCATCCAGGTGACATTCTAGTGACTCGTGCAGCAGATGACGAGATGGTAGGAGAACAAAAAGGGTTGGTGTTGATGCAGTTTTGGCACCTGCAAAAATCAGATCTTGTCGACAAAGTTGATTGGGAGTGTAGGAAAATGAACAAAACCCAATCCGATAGATCCTATAGAACCTGTGCGCCATGAGAGACTAGCACTAGAGACTCAAATGAGGTTGTACGTTTATTATTATTATTATTATGCCAAAAAAATCAAATTCAAAATCAAAGTCCTTACGTTTAATGAATGAAGCATTCGGCAACCAAGACGGTAGTTGTTCATACATGTGCGAGGAGCCAAGCCCAGCTTGATGCATGCACCTGTCAATGGAAGGAGAAGGGTCTTAAAGTTGGTGGATCAGTCTGCGATGTATCCTCTCAAGCTGACCGAGACAAGCTGGTAAAAGAGGTTTCCTCCCTGTTTGGTGGAAAACTCAACATCCTTGCAAGTATCAACATCAGTTCATGCATGTAAATAAACTTCAATTTCTTCATGATTTTGATGTACTTGTCTTCATCCTTGAGTGAAGTTCATTGGTGTCGGCTACTAAGAGTAAGACTACCTTTCTATTAATTTGAAGATAAACAATGCTGGAACCAGTGTGTACAAACAAACTTCAGACTACACGGCTGAGGATTTCTCATTTCTAGTGAATATAAATCTCCAATCCGCTTTCCATCTGTCCCAACTTTCACATCCACTTTTGAAAGCTTCAGGAGCTGGAAAGATTGTCTTTGTGCCTTCTATTTGCAGTGTGGTATCTGTCAACACTGGATACCCTATTTATTCAGCTGCTAAAGGTTCTCAATTCTCTTGCGAGAATTTGTGTGTTCAGTTAAAGTTGTTCTAAATGTTTTTACTTGTTATGATGATAAAAAAAAAAAAATGCAGGAGGAATTAATGAACTCACAAGGAACCTGGAATGCGAATGGGCTAAAGACAATATAAGGTCAATTCCGTCGCCCCTTGGTTCATCAGAACCCCAATGACTGAAGATGTAATTGTTTGATGGAAGCTTAATTTTCCGTTTTGGCATTTTTTTTCCTATTCAGTGATTATTCACGTGAATCTCAAAAAAGAACATGGTCGCTTCAATGGCCTTCTCTGTGCTGTTTTGCAGGTTGTATGGCCATATATTACATCATATGATCACTATTCGACTCTGGATTTTCGTGATCATCTGAAATTACTTAATGACTTATATAACCTCCACTTTATTTTCCTTTCAGGTTCTTAAAAATGAAAATGTGGTGAAGGAGCTTGCTTATCAGACCCCCATGCGACGTGTTGGAGAACCCGGAGAAGTCTCTTCTGCTGTCGCATTTCTTTGCGCCATCTTTAACAACCGGACAGGCTATTTGTATTGATGGAGGGATTTCAGTGAACGGCATTTTCACACCAACCTAATTGGAGTTATGAATAAGAGGATCCCTAGTCGCTAGTGGTTAATGGATATTTATGGTAGTATGATGTAAATGTGTGCGCTTTTGAAGCTGCCTGGCTAGAAAATAAGCAACATATATTATTCTTGTATCTGGGAGTTTTATTTATTGACTTTTATGTCTGGAATTTGCAGAATCAAGTGTGATATTATTTCACCAGATGCCTATGTAAACAGTATGAGTGCTAGATTGCGTTGACTGTTGAGTCTTTTAAGAAATGAAATGAGAGTTTAAGTGGGTCGTGTCTTTAATCAGAAGAGGAGACATATCACACATAAAAATCTGTTTTAAGGGTTATGACCGAAGAAAGAAAAATGAAAGGCACGAGATTAGAGCAAAAGCTATATATAAAGAGAATAACAATCTAATTTTCAATACAAGCTGAAGAAGAGTCCCTTTGCATATAATGCAAAAAAAAATTACCTGTAACTTGCAAAACTAAGATTTTTTCAAACACTTGCTGGATGACCTGCACCAATATACCAAGAATTTCACTTATTTGTTTCGAATGTAATTTACCTATTTGTTTAATAGTGACGCGGCATATATTCTTCGCGAGATGGGCTTGCGGATGCCTTAACCAAAGCTCTACCAAGAACAGAGTTTCGATACCTCCTAACCAAGATCGGAGTTTCAGTGGAACCAGCTCCAACTTACGAATTAGAGATTCATACAAGGTAGTTGACGACTCCCAAGAGCTTATAACAGATGAACCCTTTGATAAATCTTATTAGTGCAGAATAGACATTGTTATGAATCTGCTTGTATCAACTTCTCCAAGCTGTACCTACACAGAGAGCATCATCGACCATCTCAAGTTCCACAATCCCTCTAAGCCAAGATTGAAAAAGTTGTCTTCTTTAATTGCAGCAGGTGGATCTATACTGTGATTGATTGAATGGAAAGCACAATCAGAAACACCCAGCTTCGTTCATGGTTAAATTTTAGCCTTGCACTAACATGGCTTTTAAAAGCTGGCTTCAGGAGCCAAAATTGACGTGTCTGTCTTGTAGGCCAACTGGCTATCAACGACATGTCATTTTATAACATAAGCGTGTGCCTTTGTAATAAACGGACAGACCTCTAGACCAGGGAGTGGAGAGTAGAGGGAAGATACTTGTCTGAAGAAAAACATAAAACTTGCATCAAGATGAGTACCATGAAATTTTGCCGCGAATGGTAGCAGCAGCATCTCTTCTTTTTATCAACCACCTAAACCGCGTTCACTTCTCTTACTTCGTTTTCTATTAATCTATATATTTATACTATAATTTTTTGCAGCAACAACATTCTGTACCCCAGAGAAGACAGAGATCAGAAGATCCTTCTTTACGCTTGCCGGAACTGTGATCACCAGGTCTAGGATTTTATTATAAATCAATTTAAAACTAAACCCACTATTTACTTAAATGAAAAACCCTAATTTTATTTGTTCTTGTTTCTTATTTGGTTGCAGGAGATTGCTGATGATAATTGCGTGTACCGGAATGAGGTGCATCACTCAGTTGCAGAGAGAACTCAGGTATTGCAAGATGTAGCTGCTGATCCTACTCTCCCTCGCACTAAAGCTGTTACTTGCACTGTCTGCAAACATCCAGAAGCTGTCTTCTTCCAGGTTGGTGCTATTTTTATGCTATTCTGAGCCGATGGGAATTTTCCTTTTTTTCTTCTTCCAATATTTGGTGTGTGGGTTTGTTATTATATTGAATTTTATTGTTGCGTTTGTTAGTTGACCTTTGGCAGAAAATTGTTTGCTTTATTATGATAAGTGGCGGTGCTCATTTGAAAAACATTATAAAAAGTTATGATCCGAAACCATATTGAATTAAGAGCAAAAAACGCAGGCATTAATGAAGGGGAAGTACACGAATTAGGTTTGATTTTTAAGGGGGTGCAGTGTGAAAGGTTGCTAGAGCATATTTGCAGCTGAAGAGGGACGGGTATGCTTTATTTAACACAATGCCAAATGGAAGTTGGGAGTTATTGACATGCAAAAGTAGTTGAAGGATACACTGGACATATTTGAAAAGAAACAACACATTGGAGATAGTTTTAGCATAGCTATGGATGTAGTGGAAAGATCTGAGAGAAGCATTATTCTTTTTAATTCTACATGGTTGCGTTTTTTTTGTTTCTTTTCTGCCAACACAAATGAGATAACATCAGCATGTACTGAATTGTTTCCTTGTTTTTCCTCTCTTCATATGTATGTTTCACCATTTCATTTTGATTGGATCGCCCTAGATTTCTCAAGTTTAACATATATTTAGATACAAGACAACCTATTCATCTTATATTTTACTGCTCTGCAGTTACACTCCATTAGAAGTTTCTCTTTGTGGGGTCTGGAATCACGTTTGAGTTGGCTACTCCCTTAAAATGCAATTTTAGAACTCCTCTAAATCCACGCCATGGCAATTGGGTTCTAATTTCTTTTGTTTAATTTTGAAGAGTTTCTTTTCTTAAAAGATATCTTTAACATAGACATGCAGAAAATGCCTTTATTAATATTCCAAAACTCAAGCTTTTAACTGGTTCCCTCAAGATTCAAGACTGCGATAGAATCTATCATAGGGAAACTGTGGGCTCGCAATAGGCTGTCATGTTTTATCTTGTGGAATTGTATTTCTATCCAGTTTGTCAATGTATGTGCCTGCCGCTGAGTTGCCATTATGCTCGCAGATGTCTTATCAATTCATTTTCAACCTGTTTTTTGGTGAATCGATCTGTAAGCAAGTATTGAGCTCTACCGTTTACTTGAGAATTTGGTTTATGTGGAAGTCATTACTATTCAAGTTGTGCTTATTGGGATAATTATTAATCAATGAACTTTTAATCTTTTAATGGCATTGTAATTGCATGAAACAGCGATTCTTCAAAGTTCTAATGTGAAGTTTTCTTCAATCGTGCAGGCAACTTCTAGGGGAGAGGAGGGTATGACGCTGTTTTTCGTGTGCTGCAACCCGAGTTGTGGCCATAGGTGGAGAGACTGAGATTCATCTGCCCACCAATCAAATCTCTAAATATGATGCACTTAGAAATATTGCCTTCAAAACGGATCTAGTTTATACCCTTTGTACGGTTTCTGATCTGCCAATTTTGCGAATGGAGACTTTGGCAATCATTTTAAATATTTCTATGAGTACTGGTTAACTCTCAGGATTTTTTTATCCTTGATAGACCAAATTTTGATGGCCAACCTTTATCGGTTACAGCTACTTCAGTGCGTGCTCGAATTTTTACTTGATTGAGCCTTTGATATATTCTAAGCCTCGCTAATAATGCTTAAAATGTTCCATATCATTTAGGTGCCATGCATGCGCCATAGGAGCAAACTAACCTGAACACATTTACAAATAATCAGGTTACGGTCAATTTCTTCATCAACGTTCTTTAGGATTATCGGTTATTACCGAATTGTAAAATTGATTCGGAGGGTAATGGGGCCGAACAAGCTTAATACCCTCCCAAAGACTTGGGGAACACTGGTTCAAACTTGAGATTTGAGGGCTGAAATGTGAACAGCATTCTACATAGAAGGAAATGTTGAGATTCTCTGTGTTTCTTTGTTATTATTAATGACGATGCTGACAAAGTTGCCTGTACAAGAATGAATCTTCGAGTGGAAATTTCTCCACAACGATCAGCTACTTTAAACTTCACCAAAAAAAAAAAAGCCTTGAAAGAACTATAACCGATTCCCAAAATTGAATCTAGCAGGAAAAAAACACCTACGAATAAAAAAAAATTATATGCAAAAAATATGGGAGGAAAAACGAGAACAGCCCAACTGGTATCACAACAATTTGAGGCTACAAAGATGATAATGTCCGTGCGAACCAGTTTGATAAATGTTTCATTTTCGTCAAGAGCTCTGCCTTCTTCGCAAAGTATGATTCTGCATTCAATAGCATGACTTCAAAGTCATGCTTCATTGCCTCCAAGCTTCTATAGTAGTTGTTTTCTAACCTTGCCTGGATCACTTCAAGAGACAATGGAACTGCGAACCTGGGAATTTCAGGGATCCAACATCAGCTCAAGCACCCACATTTTGCAGGTTACATTCAAGATACAAGGGAATTGCTTTCACATTCACAAAGGCATTGCTAACGCTTATACTTCTAGAGAAAAAAAACCCATCAAAATACAAAACTAAAATAAATAAATAACCAGAAACAGGCAAAAAAAAAATACCCGTTAGTAAAACGAGACGTCTGTGAAACTTGCCTTAGCTTTTCAACCCCGTAGTGATCCTGAAGATGTACATAATTTTTTAAAAAAGAATCTGAAAAGTCCATGCAATATCTCCAAAATGATATACTAGCCACATCTAAATATTTTCAAAGATTTTATACGAGAAGAAAAAAATCCCCCACCCTCTTGCATGATTACCTGCTGTTTTTGGCCTGATTGCTGTAGTTTGGTGAAGGCAAACAACAACTTGTTCACGGTCTCCTCATCTATACGAGGCTGCTCCAACACAGTACCATCATCAAAAAGCTCCCAAGGACTGTGATGATGCAGTTCTCTGGGATCACTTTTATACTGAACAGTACACCTCTCCCATGGACTCTCAGGAAATTCAGAAGATTTGGGCTTTGTATATAAAACCCGGCCATGCCACCAATCACCATCTTCTTCACCCTCATTTTTCCACCAGACCTTACATTTATCCCTGCGACTCCAATCCCTCTGTATGGAAGCATCAAACCGAGTTCTTTCTACAAGAAAATCTGGGAAGCCAGTAATTTCAGGTAGAGTTAATTTGAATGATTTCTGAAATGCACTGGAAGTAGGATCTATAAATTTCAGCGTCATTTTACAGCAACTATCCCCAGATCCTGCAAATGGAGCGTACTCGAGGGTTTCAACCTTGCAGAATTCAACTGCCCTTATGTTTCCCTTGATTGTCTTCCAAGGCCCCGGTTCTTTTGACTTCATGCAGTCTATGTACTCTTGATGGCCCTGAAAAACAAAGAAGCTTCCAAGATAAATCAATTAAATCACAAGAATCAAAAATGAACTGAAGGTCAGCAAAAAAATGAATCTTTGGCATCTCTTCCAAGTAACCTGTCTCAAGTATGCTAATTCATCCCCCTGTTGGGGGATATAATGAGAGCCCTCCTCATGCATTGACAACATTAACCATGACACTCTTTTGGCTGACTGGGGCAACTTCCTCCTTCCATCTATTGGACTTGTGTCATGAAAGTGACGACTGACTTTCCTGTTTCTAGCAGATCTCAATTGAACTGTCATCCTTGAGCTTGATCCCCATTCTTCGCATGGAAGCTGGCATCTACTAACAGGATCGTTGCGGGTATCCTTACAAGTGTCATCTGATTCATGTCCCTGCCCCAACTGGAGATCACTGATTGCAATATTTGCATCATGTGTGGGAGCCTTCAAGTCCATGGTACGTATTCTATGAGATCCATCAATTGTGCCTTCATAGGAATCCCCTTTGGAGTCAAGATGAGGGTTACAAGCACTTGAAGTTTCATCTCTGATGCTGCCATCACATTCTGCGTTAATTTTACCTCTACCTGGCTTTGACCTTCTATAAACAACATCAAACATCTTTTTGGGGTGTGAACGGGACCCAACTGGGTCATCCAAGGATGGCGTGGAAATTTCACTAATCAGTGTATCCAATTCTTCCAATCCATCAACTTTATATTCCGGACTATTTCCACTGGAACCATCATGCTCCAGCATCTCCTTGACTGGATACTGTGTCATGTTTGCAGATTTATCAATTGATAAATCACACCCACCATTTGCCTGATTATCTAGTGAGTCATTCAATATCTTTTTTGATTTTATCCTTATCATTGTTGAGAAAGATGGGAGGCTCTCTTTGAGATCAGGAGGGTTGTCATTCCCATTAGCCATGCGACCCAGGTTTGGTAATGTATCAACATCCATGCATCTGTTGAAAGTTGAGTGCACTTTACCACTGGACACATCATTTACAACCTCAGAGGCACTGGGCCCAGCATTTCTTTCATTCACTGGTATGACTCCTTCATTGTCCATGTTATTTTGAACTTCTAAATTAGGGGATATTGTGCCATGATCTTCCTGAAATTTTGAGTATCTGTTGGGACTATTTTCATTTTCTTCACCAAGGCATGCACTAGATCCTGTATATGCTGCTGATGAAATGGATTCTCCTAATCTATGACGCTTAGAAGTACGAGCCTTTACTCCTCCCCATCTGATATCCCCCTTTTTGTATCCTTCAGACAGGTCCAAAGGATAATGATCTATCTGTGCTCTTCTTCCGCCATCCATTCTGCCGCAATGTGCATCACCAGAAAAGTATCCCGGATCTTGAGAACATGTAGCAATCCCATTGACCTCGGTGGCCTCATGAGGAACTTTGGACGATGATCCAACCAAATCAACCTGGTTGTCACACTTGTGTATTCCACTTTCGGGGAATACATTCTTAATAGAATCGCGAACTGGCAGTTTAAAGACCAATCTCCTCCTATTTATAGTGTTCATGTGAGATTCAGTAGGTTCACATGATTCAGCAAAGTCTTCAGACTCTTCTAGGATATCTTTTCCTTTCAAATTCCTTTTCCCCTCATTGTGCAAAGATCTATTTGATTCGTCACTTTCAATAATTGAGTCTTGCATTCCAGATTCAGTTTCTGATAAGTCACCTTCTGGGCCATCTTCATCTTCTCCATCTGTAGCTGTTCCAGTAATTTTTGAAAACAAACTGCGCGCATTGCGGGCAGCAGCTCTTTGAGGTCTCAAGGCCTTTGAAGTGGAAGATTTCTTCTTTGAAACTTTACGGCCAATCCTTAATTTCCTAGCTCGATCACTTCTAAATGAATTTCCATCACACTCATCCAAATTCTTCCTCTTAACACGCCTCCCAGAAGAAGTCATTACCTCAATCTGCAAGAAGGGTGAACAAGAAGAATAAGCTAGCAAGTAAAGCATGCATGAAATTGAAATGAGAGTCATGGATGAACAATTACTTCTGCCTTTTGCTTTCTCCGTTTAGACCTTCGGAAACCATCCCCATCCTCAGCTCCGCTGTCTTCTACACAACATTCTGGATCTTCAGAGGAGCTAGAATTTGAACTTCCTGGCTCGGCCTCAGAAGAACACTCATCAGGGGCATTATACTCTGAGTCATTGTCATCACTCTGCATGTCATTTTCTGGTTCCCAATCCATGGCATCTATAAACTCAGGCAGTGGCTCAACCAAGACATCCAAGTCAGCCAAGGGGAGCATTTGGTTATCTGGTTCTAGACTGAAGTCTGGCCCAGCAGTAAATCTTATAGAAGATGGCTTCCACTCCACACCCAGAGCTCCTAATCGTCTCTGCTGATACATGCTTTGGTACGGTTCCGTATAGGGAATCATCCCTAGAATTCTCAAAAAAAGAGGCACTTGAGAGAATGTAATCACAAATAACACATGCCATAAGTATACTATAATGATAAGAGTTGCCAAGGTGAAATTACAACCTGAGTCACAAAGGAGATCTTGCATATTCCGACGGAACGGAACTAGCTGAGTTTCCTGAATTAAAAGTTTGCATTGTTTGAATTCAAGACATGAACAAGGAACCAAAAAGAACTATGTAAAGCAGAACTTCAAATACTACATCTCTAATGGGACTACAACAGTAAAAATTTCAATACCTGACAATAATAGCAAAGGGGTGCTATTATGATCATTTATAAACTCACAAATTGATTACCATGACTCTAATTATGGATATGCATTTGTGCATGCAAAAAATAAGTAAAAGCCACAGATATCAAAAGCACATGCCAAGACTTTGTAAATTCAGAATTAGGGTTACAAGAAGGATGAGCAGTTTCCAAGTAATCTCAATGAATGAGAAGAGCGCTATACTATAGCATGCCACCTTAAAATCAAGATGTTACATTTCCTAAATAAAACTATGTCCTTCTCCAGGTGCATGTTTCTTGACACTAGGTAAATGAAGTAGTGCATTATAACAAATAGGTTTGCTGTAGACACCAAATTATGACAGCCAGCTAACCTGGTCAAGTACATTTCCATGGGCATCTTGTATCAGCGGCCGATAATCACCAAGGAAGAACTGTAAAGAAGTGTACACAGAGTGAGTGTCATAATGCATTTCCAGAAAGCCAGTTCTCAGCAGAACCTCCAAAAGCATGAGCGGTTATTTATAACACACCTGATCATATTTAGCATCCTTTTGGGATTCGCCTTGACCTGTATTTAATATGTACAGCTGACCAACATCATCTGAAAGTACAATGGATGTACCATCCCTATAATAAAAGCCATTTGTGGTAATCATGACAACAGCAGTAAGGTTGCAAGAAATTTACAGACATCCACCACCATTTTGATTGAGTAGAATTGAGATAAAAAAAACTGAAGCATAAAGCTAAACTCCATCTCAAGGATAATATAATACACATACAATAACTTATCATGCAAAGCTGATGTAAAATTGCTAAGTGGAAACACCTATATGAGATCTGAAATATTGATTCACAATCACACAAATTCATCTGACATTCACTAAGATGAGTTAATTCCAGGAAAGTTGAACTGGTAAAATAACCATGAGGCTAAAAGGAAACACAATTGGTTTTAAAGATAGAACTAGTGACAATTTTAGGAATCATGCTCAAACTGTGGCTACATTGCTATTTAAATTTGATTATGCATCACAGAGTAGGAGCAAACAGAAGAAGCTCCAGTGGTTGACAGTCTCAAGTGTTTGACCTCAGCCAGGACTCTTCCTGAAATTATTATTTGGATTTGTTATAACTGTTGGAGGACTTGGATTGTAATCTCAAAGTTGCCTTAAAGTTGAAAGATCTCAAACACAATAATCTTGGAGGGACCACCCAGAAAAAAATGAATATGAATGCTGCTGCATTTTAATTAACTATAGGGACTACAGACAAGAACTAATGAGCATAACAAAATTAAAACCTAAAAGTATCTTAATGTGCTTTGTAAAGAAAAAAAAGATATTTTATACAAATCAATCCGGTTTTTTAGCTGGTTTATGACAAGTGAAGGGAGAATTCTCAATGGAATACTAAACCTTAAAGTCAACTTGCAAGCAAGTGATAAAATAAATTGAACCACTAGTCTAACTACAAGAAGTTAGAATACAATTTCCCAAAATTTCAATCAAAACCATTCTTCACATTACATCTTGAAATAAAGAAGAAAAAAAAGTAAATTAAATGGTCTATTTTAGAATATTAAACAGTCATGAAACAATGAAAGGTTAGTCAGATTCATATGATGTCACTTGACATTGATTCAGAAGAGTGATACTGACAGAATCAACAAAAACAAAAAAAAGATTCTACACTAAGCAAGAGACACTTACGGTGAAAACTTTCCATCTACCAACTTGAAATGTGAAATTTCATAGATCCGGATGGGTGTGCCCTCCCAAATCTAAAGGAGAAAAGGGAATATAAATGCACATGTAACCAAAGAGAGGTTATAGAATATAAAATGGGCTTAGCAAATTGGAGCCTCACATCCCACACTATTGTTTTGCCATCATAGCCAGAGCTCATAGCTATTCTTGGGTTGAAAGGGTGAACATCAAGAACATATGTCTGCCAGGAACATGAATAACATGGTCAAAAATGCTGGGCACATGAGGTAAATAACATGTGAAAAGTAAGATAATCCAACACGGTGTCACAGTAAAATGCATTGATATCAAAAACAGGAAACTGGGAAATGAGAGCAAAACAGAAAATAGCATTCTTCTATAGGAATAGGCAATTTCAGCTGTTCCACAAGGATCTCCTGATAGAAATGTGATACGGAGGGATGACGAGATTTTGTAAGAATCACTGCATGAAAGGCGCTGAAACACAAGAAAGCATAGATATATGCCACCAGTGGTCATGGAAGGTGCCAGGAAACAGGCTTAGAATAACATTGTATCTTTGGTACTCGTATACAAGCAGAATGGGAGGTTAAAAAGATTGACAACTACAGCAAAACATGCTTTTGAATGCTAAAACATACTCATTGGATAAACAAACCATTTCTAAAGTAAAAATGGGTAGGCACAGTAAGAATCTGCAAAACATAGACAGATTTCATTTAGAACTAGCAATGGCAATGAACGAGAGATTGTTAAACATACTGACAAACTGAGTTCATTACAGAATATATGTAATATGTTTTGACCAAGAATAACGAAACATTATATACAATTACAAGCTGCAAAAAAACTAAATCAATTCTTTTCCAGCCCTTCTCAGCTTTTGACCATCAACTTAGAAGAAAAATCACTTAAACTGAATAATCAGGTGATATGGCAAAAACAACATGAATATAAAAGTAGCAAATTGCATTTACATGACATGAAGAAAAAGCATTCTAGCAAATCTCATTTGCAGCAGTTGTAAGACCAACATGGAAAACAATGACAAGTGATCAATCAGTAGTTAAGAGCACCCCATGAATTCACCAGTCCCAAAATCATATCATAGGGAGAGATGATGGAGCATAAATTGTTCAATGAGAGAAAAATATCAGCCATCCTGACATGTAATTACACATGGACAATTCAACATGTACATCCACGTTAAGAAAGGGAAAACAAAGATTCTTGTTAGAAATATGAGGAAACACTTACAGATTGAGTATGACCAGTCAAAGAATGCACCAAACTACCATCAGCAGCATTCCAAACACATATTCTGCAATCTGCACCAGAATCATCACCCCCACACAATCAATTGATAGAAAATAATGACTACATTCCCAACTAAAAAAAATAATTAGTAAAATCTAAATCAATTTTGAAATATCATTTTTTGGTGCAGTCAAATACATAGAGGGGAAGGTCTGCATTTATTTATTTATGTTTTTTTTTGTCTGTGGAAACCTTTTCAGGCCTATTAAAATTTAGATTTTCTTTTCCACACCCAAATTCATCAGGGAGCAAGCGAGCATAGAAAGATCAAGAAATAACAAAAAAAAAACATCAAGTAATGTTTTGTCCAAAAAGTGAACAGCAACAACAAACATAGAATTCAACAGAAAAATAAAAGATGATCTTTAGACAACAGTGAGGACTCATTGGTTGAAAGTTTCAACGTGCAGTGAAAGTTTTAACAAGTAGATTTCTTCCATTAAAATAAGTGAAACAGACAGCTGCCCTTTTTGCTCTGACAATATCCCTGAAATTGTCCAGGAGACAAAGTGTGAATGGCATTCCATTTCCCCCAATTTTCTGGAAACTACTACCTAGAACAAGTAATTCAATCGACAAGCACCATTGCTGTGATCTTAAAAACACTTCAACCAACAACAACGCAAAGTATAAGCCTGTTAAGAATTACACAACCTTGTTTCCTTTCCTGAATTTCTCACAACATTCCAGACACTTCAGGCATTTATTAACTAAAATAGAAAGGGAAATGATGACATAACCATCAAATACAACATATCTATAACATAGCATGCCTAATAGAACCTCAATAATGAGAGTCCTAACCAAAACATCATTTTTCCATAAAAGAAGAAGGTTTTATTTGAGGAAAATGGGAACACTAGAGAATTTTAAGACAGGCTTGCTTGAAAGGCGAATACCTAGGGATTGACGGACAAACATTCCATGTTTTCTAAAGAAATAACTAATAATTTATGGGCATGAAGAGAGTCGAGTTTATATAGCTGCATGTGTACATGAATACTTGTTAGTGAAATACACAATACCCATAATAGCAGCAAGGACAAAACGATTATCGAGACTCCACACAATCATGTTCACGCCACGAGGAGTTGGAAGGATTCTCTGCCGTGGACCTCCTCGTGGTGGTTGAGGCGGCACTGGTGGAGGAGGAACTTTCAGATGATAATGTCGTATCCAACGGCCAGCTTTCCCCTTCAAAAAGAAAGAAATATATATTTGTTGTTAAGAAATTAAGACAGGATCCTGCTACGACTCAAGGTCACATTGACCCGTATTGAACCTCACAAAAAGCAATTGACCAACTCTCACTTCCCTGAGAAGAAAGAAAAGTATGGGGGCGGGGGCGGGGGCGGGGGCGGGGGGGCATAAAAACAGGTCATTTACATGAGATCTACGTGATTTTGGAATCCAAATAATTGCACTTCCATCTCGAGAACAGGTAACTATGCTGTCTTGAGAATACCTGACACATTTAGTTACAAAGAATGTTTTGTCAATAGATTTAATTAACTACAAAAAAAAGGTGTAATATATTCTCACCATAAAATAACGCCACATAAATTAGCAGATTAGAAAAACTCCATACCATGAATTTTTAAATTTTGGAATATTCTCTTCCTTTGAGTTGTCAACCATAAAAAATCTAGATGGCACAACACAACCACTACAAAGCAAATCATAATTCTATGTCAGTAATCTAAACTTTTTTTATGGAAGCACTAGCACAGAGCAAGACACACTACCTAAATTGAACATAGTTGACATCATTCTCATGGCCAGGTAACACATCTATCTCATGATTTGGCTGGTCTGAATTATCCGAGTTGGATTTAAGAGCATTCCACACCTGCAAGTGAAAAGATATTGCTAACAAGCTATTCAATGTTTACAAAAATAGAGGCACAACGATCACATTAATTCTCCCAAAATCAACACTCACATCACATATAGAAGATAAAAATAGGATAGCCATAATGCAAAATTGCAAGCTAAGGGAATTCAAATATACCCTAGCAAGGTGGTCAGAGCTGCCAGTGACAAATACATTTCCATGAGCATTGAATGCACAACAAAAAATTTGATGGCTCAGAGGACCACTACTTGAGGATGGACCGTTGTTCTTTCCTGCAAACATTCCAGGGTTCTTGTAACTTCTTTTTATAAATGAACCACTTCCTCAATAATGAGTTTGAATAAAAATCTAACTAACCAGTCACAAGATCCGGAGGCCTTGGAACATATATTCGTGCACCTAAGCTAGAAGACCTGGCATCCCAAATCCTACATGTTCCATCATCAGAAGACCTGCAAAGCAAGAGTAAAAGCTATAAATTATAGTAGAGAACAAGTCATGAGGAGTTTGCACTGTAGTTTTCAAGGTACCAGTGCCTGCTTTTCAAAAAAAAAAATGGAAATTTTGCATGAATAGAAAAGGACAACACAAAGTCAAAGATAAAACTTCATGATTCTATATGCATCAGAATCCAAGAGCAAAGGAAAACCAACTACTGCATGGTTACTGAAATAAGGACTTTGAATCAAAAAGTTACTTAACTTAGCCAAACTCAACTCGGCTAAATCTTAATCCTAACAAATGGAGTCAAATACAGGTTGTTTGGGCTGGAATATGGATATTTATCAACAACCACAATAATAATTGATGGCCTGAAATTCTACTAGACAAGAAGATTGAGGTAACTTGCTACAAATTTAAACATGACAAGGAAACAGAGAAAATCGACAAAGCTAATGATCCAGAGAAGAGAATAGAGATAGATGGATTGTATTTCCATTAACTTTAAGGATACAAGAGTTTAAGTTGAGAACTATCTGCATCGACTCTGTTCATGGGTAGGCATTTGGCTTTTCCTCAAATCATAAAAGATTTCTGATTGGGAAAAAACTGGTCTGGTTTCAAACCTAACAAGCAATAAAATAAAGTCCTGCAGCAACTACAGTGGCAAGTTCCAAATTTCTAATTTCAAGATTCCTCATAACAAGAGTCAGTGGATTGATAAAACAAAGGACAAGATCTCAGAAATGAGCATGCATATTATAAGAAGATTGCAATCAGCCTTACGACAAAAGCTGGTATGCAGAACCAGGCCTTGGACTAAATGCAATGGAAGTAACAGCTGCAGAATGTCCACGCAAAATTGATATCGGCATCCCATCTGGCAAACGCCACTGCCCAAATCCAGAGATATTAAATATTGGGTATAAATCAAATAATCAGGAAGAAAGTTGTTGATTTGTAAAAGAAAAAAGAAGCTTACAACTCGAATTATGAAATCATTTGAAGAGGATGCCACCAAGGTGTTGTTTGAATTTACAGCCAAGTCAGTAATGTCCCCCTTTCACACATGGATTGAAATGCAACTTGTGATTAAACAGGAGTGGAAAGGCAAGCAAAAGATCCATATTTGATTTATAAAACCATACTCACTTCATGCCCACGACAACTAGCTAAGCAAAAAGCAGTTTCCATGGACCAGATTTTTACAAGACGATCGTCTGAACCAGTGACAACATATCTCCCTGAGCGATCAAATATTGCTGCAGGATTTACATCAAGGCAATTTTAGGTACAAATCCACAAACATAAGGAAAAAATAAGAGAAGATGCATATGGTGTGATATCCAAGATACAGCTGGATAAATGCTTTATTTCATTTCAGATTTTGGCAGACACAAACCACAATAAATTACTTGTGGGTTTTCCCAAACATTGGAACATAAACTGCATAATCCAGTTCCATAAAATGTTGCTGTAAAACCCATACCACAATAGACAGCATTCCGATGTCCACGTACTCTCTTGACATTTTGCATTTTCTTAACCATGGTTAATGGTTTTGCAATAGCATAGCACGCTGCACGAATAGATGGTGCACGATGGTGTCTTGCAAAACCACCCCCAATTTCCCTCAAACTTAACCCATGAACCTGATCAGCATGTCTATGAGGCCATCGCATGTGAGCAGGGGTGTGCATAACTTGACCATTTCCCTTATCTCTATCACCTTAGGAAGAGGAGGAAACAAAATTAGACATAAAGGGGAATTTTACATCTTATTAACTTCAAGGTAAAAATAGATGAAGAGCTCCAGTATCCCCTGTGAATAGACAATCTCAAAACAGCATAAAAAATTCATGCACAACTTAAAAGTCAGATTGTTATTTCATTTAAAAGGCTTAGAAAGATGTAACGCACCACTCAAAAGTGAAAATGAACCTGTTCCCAGAAGAGTAGGAACATCAGCAGCATTTGGAACATCAGAAATCAAGTCTTCTGAAGGAGAGGCTGTGTTGAACAACAATTGCTTCAAAAGCTTTACCAAGTGATTCTTCTCAATGTGACGGTACCTGTATAGGTATAATTAATAAAAGGTCAAGATCAAAGAGTTTGAGGCAAAAACTTAAAGAAACACAATGTACATTATATATCCATGGAAATACAGGCAAAATTTTACAAAGGAAACCAGGATCATTGTCTCAAACCATTTTTTATGTGTAGGCATATGTAGTTTACCCCACAAAAGCAACACTAGGAGTAATTGTGCATGCCCACAAATGAGAGGGAGAGGGAGAGAGAGAGCATTGCTTACCGCTCCTCCAAACTATTGTAACTTAATGGAAATGATAGGCCATTATCATTTTCATCCCCACTAAGTCTTCCATGTCTTGAATACCATGCATGATATCTTCTAGGTAGAAGTTGATGTTCAAGAAGTTCATTCCAAAAATGTACATAAGTTCTTTGACATGGCCCAGCTGAAAGAAAATGCATGATTAAAAAGTAAACTTCACTAAGGTCAACATCCACATCTTTCACCCTTCTGTGACTTGTCCCTGGCTCTGCAAGGTGGGCATTTTCACGCCCCTTACTTGAAAAGTTCAAAGGCTTCATAATACCAGAAGGTGCATCACTTGAAGGAATGTACTTCCGAAGAGCCATGTCTCCTGTAATTTAAGAAGCCAGAAAAATAAAAGTTAAACAAACATGTAGATCGATTATTAAAAAAAAAACAAGCAGAAATAGGTACTGCAAAATATATGGAATCATTTAGCATGCAGCATAGTGCAAGTTGATGAATCCAATGAAATTAACCATATTATAATATTTAAAGTGTCCATTAAAAAAACTTGGTTCTCAAACCTTTGTGCAGTAAAATTAACATCAAATATTCTATTCAATGATCAAATAATGAGTATTGCTGTTGGAAGCGCCCAAAAAACCAGTTTAAATATCTACTGAGTGGAGAATCAGTTTTTTTTGGGTTATTTGCTTCCAATAAGATCCTATTAAATCCCTTTGCATTATATAAACATTATACATATTTGTAAGACCTGGTTTGATTTATATATGTATATATATATAGGTGTCAAAATTTAATCTAGTATTGAAAGACCGGTATCATGGATTTCAGATAGATTAGTGGCAGAAGAACGGTTCACAATTTATCAGATCATTCACAAAAATAATGAATTGATTGGTTACCAATACAGACATGGGTCTTATAACCTGCAACTTCAATAAATTTTATGATTCCTTGGTTTTTATGCCTTGGTTGTTAAATATTTTCATTGTTGATAGAAGAAAGCTCTGGTTAGTCTGATTTATTAAATTACTTACAATGCAATTAGAATAAATTGATTCTACTATATAATGTATAAAGTTTATTAACAATTATTAATGCTAAAAAAATATATTTTTCACAAATTTCAATGATGCTTTATAAATTTATATTTTAACAGTCATTTTGATATGATATAAAAAAACAAACAGTTGTAGTCATGGAGATAGCCCTAGCATGTCACTCTTTCTCAATCCATTGTATAATTCATTCAGAATGAAATTCAAAAGAAAGCATGATTATAAATCAAATCCATGATTTGATAAATAAATTTTAGTTTAAATTACAATTATTGGTCGCAAAACTACAGTAATTAAAGAGATTTAAGAAGAAAAAAATATCATTCAAAAAAACTAAACTATACTTTAAAAGGCAAAACCCATAATTGGGTGTTTTTAACAATTAGCAAAATTGTAGCATGTATTTATAATGTGATCCATTACTTCTGAATTAGGTCAAATGTTCTTGATCAAAGCAAAAGGGGCTCAAATCCATGCTAGTAAAATTAATGCTACCATCTCAAAAAATCATAGGACCCTAATTTGGATGCTTTAAAAAACATCATATGACTTGAGACCCGATCCCACCTTGCATTAATAGAATGTCAAATAATGATAACATATATGAAAGGGAATGCGTTAAAAAAAAATAGAACCACGGATGAAAATCTTGACTGCTTGGAGAGACAAAGAAAGTATACCACTACCTCCCCCCCAAAGCATTGCTAAGATGCTTTTAGCCCTTCGAGTAGACCCCTATCAATACATGCACAACTGAGAGCCTATGAGTTGAGACTTTACACAGCACAAATGTAATACCACCAACATAAAACAAAATAAAGTTGATAATCCTATTTGATGCAGAAAACAAAACAATCAGAATTCATGTGTTTTTGCTAGTCCTTAATTACAAAGGAATAGTTTTCGAGTAGAAACAATATAGTTTCTTATTCAAGAATCTAAGTCCTTGTTGGAATAAAAAAATTCAACTAAGTGAAGCCTTTGGAGTAACCCTGGGAAGACAAAAACTTCAAAGTTGTCTGGCGTCATAATTATTCTTTACTAAACAGCTATCAAAGTTACCACCTAGAAGTTCTTTGGTGTGAAATTTATAGAGGAAGTCTATCATTTTCCCCTTCATTTGTAACCGCTTCCCCTGCACTCGTGTAATTTTCTAGGAATAAAACACCTCGCAACTCTCAAGCAAATCATCACTGAACAAATTTTCTAGGTTCAGCTGAGCTAGTGCAAGACAGTACTTCTAAAAGCAGCAGATGCACTGAAAAAAGAAAAACCCGCCGATTAAAAAGAAAAACAAAAGAAATGAATATAAAATGACCCCTCAAAGCATTCCTAATACTTCAGTTACGCTGATACAACCTTTAAGTTTTTGCTGAATGCGCATGAGGTTCAATAAAAAAATCAAACAATAGTAACAATAAAGAAGTTGTTTTTTCTCAACACACTCACTTTTACACGTAACATGAGCACACATGAAGAGCCTACACAATCACCAATTGATTGGTTAACAATGCCGCAGACTACTCAATTAATAATCAATAAATAAACCATAATTTAAACAAATCATTAGCAAACATGATAACGACGTGGAACCTGATGTAATGCGAGAGATAAATCAACCAGAACGAATTCTTGTATACTTTCGAAAGTCAAACCAGCAAAAATCCAAGTGCATTCCCCTGTCCACCAAAAAAACCAAAACCCTAATTTCAATTTATCCCATTTACAATCACATACACACGCTAATATCAAAACAAGCCTCGTTGAAGATCTAATTCAACACATTCTCCATAACCTTACCTACTTCCCCGGTAAACAAACCAAAAATCACATGATGGTATAAATGAACCAAATTAGTGAAGACAAAAGGAATGTTATTGTTGTACATACCTTCGAATATTGAAACAATACGGCAGCCTTTTGGAGGTATGTTAGTAGTGCCCTGGCTTTTCTCTTCTCTTCTCTTCTCTTCTTCTGACAGTGAAGGCGATCGAGAGCTTGAAAAGAGACTGGGATTAGGGAGAATTTTAAATTCAGAGAGTATTGGCGAGTGTAGGAGACGCGCAAGGAGGTGATTTAGATTCTTGGAGGGAGTTCTGTGTGCGTGTGTGCGCTCTTTCGAATTCTTGCTTTGTTTGGGAGATTAGGGAGCGAGGGAGGCAGAAACGGGAGCAGGGGGCAGGGATCGAAACGTAGCGTTTTATATCTTTGCGGCAACTCTTTCTCTCTCTACTTTAACTCTAACGGTGTTATGAGAGAGAAATTTGAAATAAAAAACAGTATTATATATAATATTTAGGATTATCTGCTTGTTGTGGATTGAAACGGCACCGTACAGTTTCTGTTTCCACTTTCCAGGAGTTGGTGTCGGGAGTTGCGAAGACAGCACGGGTGAGACTTTATTATAGACCAAAAAGGAAAGATGCTTATTTTGGATATTTGTTTTAAAAATATTTTTTAAAAAAATAATATTTTTATATATTTAATATTAATATCAAAAATATTTTTAAAATTAACTTCAATATATTTTCTGACAAACCCTTCGAAGTCAATAGTAAAATTAATGTTTGTCACGGAACTAGCAAGGTTCTCTATGTGATTGTGGTTAAAGTGATTTTTTAAAATATTTTTTATTTAAAAATATATTAAAATTATGTGTATTTTTTATATTAGCATGACAAAATAATCTTATAACACTCAAAAAAATAATTCAAAGTAAAAAAATAATCAAAACGCATTCAAACTCAATTCCTAGACACCCCTTAAGTTAACCCTTCTTGGTAGATGTCTGGTATTGTGGTATAAACTGAAATTGAAAGAAAAACTCTAAAATAGCTGTTTTTGAAAGGATTTGCAACCATTTATGTATCCTGTTTACTTTTTTTGCCATTTATTCTTCTTTTTCTTTTTATTTTTTTGTGCAGAGAAGGTGCTAGACGACTTAGAAGCATCATGACCGACTGCGAGGGCAGACTCCCTACTAGGAAAACAAGCCTAAAAGGCTAGAGAAGGAAACTAAAAAAAAGGGCTAACAATGGAGCTTCAGCCCAAGCCCAAAGAAAAACAACCCGCCTGGCAAGACCAACCTTTAAAACCCTCGGCAGGCAACAGGAGCCCTAATACAACCCCAAACAAGCAAAAAGGAGCCGAAGCCCCAAGGCCAAGCCTAAAACCGAATAGAACACCCACTATGTCGGAAGACATCGAGCCCGACCACAACCCGACCACGACCAGCTAGCTTGGAGAAGAAGAGACATCTAGCCCATCAGCTTGGAGAAAAGAGACATTGTGCCTAGCCACAATCCAACACTGCGACCAAAGCCTCCAACTCGACCCAGAACTACTCGAAAGGCCCTACAAGACAGACACGACAAAGAAAGAAGCAAAGGCCCTGGTTCCCCCACTAGAACTAGAATTAATGAACATTCCACCGATGTTGAAATCCCCAACTGAAGCGCAGAGCGATCACCAAGGGTAGCAATTTTATCTCGACATTGAGGGTCTTGTTCAGTAATGTGTTTTGCACTACAAAAACACTTGCGTGTGAAGACGGTTATTTCTCTCGGCCAGAGATGATAAATTGTTACAGACCAATATCATCCCAACTAAGTTTTGGTTGGGGTTGCTTCTATTGGTAAACTCCTTCGCAACCCACTCCCAAGCCCTTTCCCAAGGTAAAGCTGGTCAGTTTATAATAGCTCATAAAGTAACCTCTCGCTAGACCTCAATAAAATAAGCACACCTGAAAAATAAATGGGTATGGCGCTCGGCATGGCCATTGCATAACGAGCAATTTTATTGCTTTAATTATGGTAGCACTTAATTTGTAAATGTTAAGGCGTGGCAATCATACCTAATGTTAAGCCTTGGATTTCCTCGGATAAATTCCAACCACGTTCTCCATCCAGCTTTTTTGGTTGTTCAAGCAACCTGGATTTATCCTCAATCTTCATTAACATATGTTCTGTCTGATATATTTTCAAATCCTGCAAACTCAGTTGGCTCTCTCTACTAGTTAGTTAGAGCCCTGTCAAGATAAATTATGAGTTTTTTTTTTTAATTTTATAAAATAAATTGCATATTTTTTAGTTCCAAATGACGATCGATGAATACAGTAGAAATTATTATCGGAAAATAGAAGCGAGGAATTTTAAATGCTTTCATGTATTTTTATATTATTTCTATGTATCAATATCAAAAAAATATTTTTTTAAATAATATTATGTTAATATATTTTTAAATAAAAAATATTTTCAAAAACAACCTTAATTATACTCTCACTCAAATAGTCACTTTTAATCCATCTATATTTATTTTTTATTCTCTCGGTCCCTTTTAACAAACAAATTTTTGTGAAATATTATTATTGTGACCACTTTTATGATTATAATTTTAATAAATAAATTAAAAAAACAATTATAATTATATATATATATAATTTTAAATCGTGTATAATTAAAATTCTTGCGTGCCAAGTAAATGAAATATATATTTTTTATAATATAAATATCTGAAACAATTATGTGTGATAATGTTTTTTTTTGTCGTTGCCGCAAGAACAAAATCAATCACAGTAAGTTTTATATGCATTTATATTTTTTTTATATCAAATGTAATGACAGCTGTACAATATCTAGAACTTTATGAGTATACTGTTAAATATCTATTTTTTTTCGTTGTCAGATAATTGATGGGATATAAATACAAATAAACTCAAGTGATATTTGGATATTTATTATTATTATTATTATTTATTACCATCTCTAATTGTGAACTATGGCAATTGATGGCGTGGCAACGGTGGTGGTTAATGGACAGTGATGTGTTTGGGTGAAGATATTTTTGTCAACGATTAAAATTTGTAACACCGGTGATTCGTCTAAATCCAACAAAAGTATATGAATGTTTGTTTTTGTATTTTAAAGATATTCTTGATATAAAAAATAAGTTTTAAAATATAAATATATTATTTTGAAATATATATATATATATATATATAAATTGATAAATTGATATGTATAATTATTACGTGAAGCTTATCATTGAAAAACTAAAGGTTGATTTTTATTTCAAAATATACTAAATAATATATTTTTTATTTTTTAAAAATATTTTTGATATTATAAAAATTAATTTAAAATAATAACATAAAAGAAATTCAATATTTTAAAAATATAATACCAAAAAGTCACTAAGGGTATTCAATAAAACATCGATATCGATTTCAAGGCAGAAGAGATAATATTTTTAAAAATAGTTCTTGTTCAAAAAATATTAAATTATTTTTATTTTATTTTTTACAAGTTATTTTTTACAAGTTTTTTTTAACATTGTTATATTAAAATGATTTAAAAATATTAAAATATTTGTTTTTAAAAATTTGTTTTCTTAAAAAATATAGTGACAAACAGATAAGAATAGGAAGAGCAGTACAAGCGAATCGTTTTTTGTTTTGAAAGAGCACGATTCGAAGAAGAAAAACTGCTGTACGTTTTGTTTCGAATATGGTGACATGAACCGGACAGGTTCCCACCTGGCTCCAGTACCACACAGCCCTGTGCAGTTTGTCCGATGACAGCTGAGGAGTTAGTTACTTACATATTACTTTCATGAAGTATTTTTTATTAAAATGTATATCTAATAAAAATATCAAAATAGATTAATTCAAAATTTAAAAATACAGTTGGACAACAGTCACGTGATACACAGCCAGACTAAAAGTAATTTTAAAAAGCTTCCAAGGATTGGTAATGTATTTTGAGAAACCGAACCCTAGATATTTATTTATTGGTCTTAGATTGAAGATTTCACAAGTACAAAATCAGACAACCACAACAATCCACGGCACGTGGCCTAAAAGAAGATCTCACAATCAATGTTCTTTACAGGAAGCTAGGCAGGAAGCAGGACGCCCTCTCCTTTCTCTTCCGGACGAGCATTATCAATGCAAATTCATGGGTACAAAGAAAAACGGGATCCAAAGGCAGTGCCTTTCGAATGTTGATTTTTGGGCCACATTGCATATCAAAATGATTTGAAGCAAACAGTAGAAGAAACAAGATATCTTTGAGATTTTATGAGGAGAGGGTTGCTCTTAGGGCCCTTGTAACCTCGATGGGCCTCGTTTGAAGCCCAGTTTATAGTGCTAGTGCACGTCTCATGGGTCCACTTCAGCCCGCAATCTCCTTTAATAATAACAATAAATAAATAAATAGAAGATGATAGGATAGGATGTGACATCATAGCAGAAAACATTTTTTTATAAAAAAAAACACAGTACTTTTAAGAAAATCCTCGTTGACCAATGCCTGCCGCTACTGGTTTCACAACTATACTTTATAGTAGTCAATCTTATCCAATACGACAACAATAGCTGGGAAGAACATTTCAAAGCTTTCTACTGTACGAGTTGTCATCAACAGGTATACTCTTTCAAAAATTCCGGAAATACAAATCGGATTGCTGGCAGCCACACGATTATTTTCTTCTCCAACAGTATGATTGCTCTCCTCTTTTTTTTTTAATCTCAGAATCCTATCTATAAATACCCTCGCCAGGATTTTCGAACCCTCAGTGCCTTTCCAGTTTCCTCCAACATCAATTCCATCGAGATTTTCTCTCCTCTCACTCGTTCTCATATTTCAAAAGATTTCCGGTCATGATTTCATTATTATAGAACTTTCTCGCATTCTTACTCATGATATGAGTTGTTTCAGACTGTTCTGCCAGAAGAAAATTTCCCATTCTGTATCGGTTGTTCTTCTGTACTGGTTCTACGTCTTTTCTTAAGCCTGTCTGGTACCAGAATTTGTGTTTTTCATTATCCAAGGCGTGCTAATTACCACAGTCCACAGCTACATATTGTAATCAGCCCGCTGATAAATCAAGAAAATGTCACCATCCTTGGCTAAGGCAGGCTCGTCAGGTTCCGACGTTGATGCACCGAATGCTATGATTGATGAAAAGAGAAGAAAAAGAATGATTTCTAACAGAGAATCCGCGAGGCGGTCGCGAATGAAGAGGCAAAAGCAGATGGAAGGTTTGGTTAGTGAAAAATCGATTCTGGAGAGAAAAATACACGAAGATAATGAAAAATATGTTGCAGTTTGGCAAAGCCATTTTGCTCTCGAATCACAGAACAAAATCTTGAGGGATGAAAAGATGAAGTTGGCAGAAAATTTGAAGAATTTGCAGAATATTCTTGCAAGGTATGAAGTCCCTGAATCTGACGAAGACATTGAAGTTTCAGACAAATTTTTGAACCCATGGCAGGTTTCTAGTCCAGTGAAGCTCATCACAACTTCTGGGATGTTCAAATTTTAGTTGGTCTAGTTTTTATCTCCAATCCATGTCATTGACTGATGATTGGGCTTTTGATTTCTCTGCATATGTTATCCACATCTGTTTATTTGGTAATGGTAACATGGTTACAAGCTTGTCTTTTTTTGTATTTTAATAAATATTTTTGAAAAAATATTTTTTTATTTGCTTCATTTTTGTTTTTGTGTTTTTAAATATATATATATATAAATATATATTATTTTAATTTATCTGTACTTTAGAAACCAAAACTTTCAAACACATCAAGAACAAAAGATAAGAGGTTAACTTTAGGATAAGACTGTTTCAGCCTTTCAGGATAAGAACAAAATATTCATAAAAGTGATGAAAAATAAACTATCAAAGAAACCTTATTTTTGCCAGTCATAGCCACAACAAGGTGTCCCTGCACCAACTGCGTCCAGACTAATTGCCCGCGATGTCACTGGTTTTTGGCTGAAATTTGAAATAAAAAATTATTTTAAATGAATATATTTTTATGTGTTTTATATTATTTTGATGTGCTGATTTTAAAAATAATTTTTTAAAAATAAAAAAAACATCATTTTAATGTATTTCAGCACGATAAACACTTTGAAAAGCTACCGCAACCTCACTCCCAAACAGGCCCTGAATCAGTGTGTATAATATGGGTCTACATTCATAATCATCATTACCAGGATAGACAATAAATCATAAATGATAATTATACACAATTATCACTTATATATTCACGCGAATAGAATATTATAAAATAATATAAATTATATTTTAAATTATTATTTAATAATTTAAGCCTTTAGATGAGACAATTTCTTGATGTGGTATTAAAATTTTGTTAATTTAGCGGTCATGAATTTGAATGTCGTCATCCTATTCTAGTTGATAAAAATCAAGTATAAAGTTAGTGGTGAAACTGTAAAAGTTTCAAATTCAATAGGTTTTACCATGCATTAGAAAATAATATAAATTATATTTAAATTTTTTAGATAAAATAATTAAATAATTAAGAGAATAACAATCAACCTACCCATATTATTTGGTCAGGTTTCTGAGATCCTCTCCTGGCCCCCTCTGTCAAGGAGCTTACTATGAACAAATCATAGAGGAATGTCAGTTCAGTTTGATTTCGCGTTGCACTCTTTCGTTTTTTGAGGTGACGAGTTTCTCACTCATGGGGCTTCCGTAACAGCCCTGTCTGATAGATGAGATAAGACCGACAACCTTACACAGGATAGTCTACTCCTGTCGAGGCCAGTCCAGTCTTATCTATCCATCTGTAATTTCATGACGAGCATATATCCGCGTCGCCTAATTCACCTGCCACATTAGCCAAGCTAAAAGCCACGGATAGACAGATGTACTCTTTCCTTGTCCAATCACACATTGCAGATAGCCTTATAATAATAATAATAAAAAAAAACCCCGCAATTTCGGACCTGGACTGGAGGTTTTACATCGATAATACAGCGCTTAGCTAAACGCAGGTAACATTGTCACAGTTGTGATCGATCGCTTTCTGTACGTGGCATGACACTGATAGGAGTGACAGGCTCTGAATTGGGTTCCATACAGATCTGGTAATGCGTTCGGGATGAACAAGCAAGAGTGCTTTCATACAATTTTATATCGGAGTGGATGTCATTAAGAGATATACGTATCTCGCTCGTCTGATAGTTGATAAAATTATAGGGTCATCTCTTCTTCGTTTTAGTTTTTCTGATAACGTAGAGAAATGGAGTTACGTGTTTGATCAATCCCATGTTAATTGTCGAGGTTTGACCTAATACGATGGCCATCGAGTAAATTCTAGCCAAAGGGTATTTCAAGATGAAAGATTTGGTGCGGCGAGATCCAGTTATGTGATCCGAGCAGGTCTGTAATGATCAACTGAATAAATCGAATCTAGCACTAATTTGGAGCATTACCAATATCCACGTTCCTACCGCAACATTTCTGCTACGCGCCACAGGTTCTGATCTCCGATGACTTGAGACTGCATTTTTTTTTCCAAAGGATATTATCAGCATCATATATAGTGATTCCGCCATGAACAGCACAAACATGTTCACAAAGTGATAGCTGTCAATAGTTTTCACATCACAACAGCTTGTTAAAACCACCCTGCATATCCTGTACATGTACTAATAAGATCACCAGGATTGAAAAAAGAAGAAGCTATTAACCTTTTCTGTGAGGTTTTCAGACCAATCAACTCATTTAGCCACCCCCCTGGCTCATGTTCCAAAATTCAATTTCAAGCTCAAGGACGCGCAGAAATGTCACTTCAGCTTTTATGAGCTCTTCCTCTGAAGCTTTCTCTAGACATCGATTGACAATTTTTTGAAGAGAGAGGCAAAATTTACCAAAACCTTCGCTGCCCCATCGTTTGCAAGCCTCCAGTAACTCCGGTGGGGTTTTGCTGTCATCTTCCAGGCAGTGGGAAAAGCTCTCTTGGTATACTGTTTCAATGGCCCAAAGAGCTGTAACGACCACGAAATACTCTAATTCTGGTAACATTAAACTCTCCAGAAATCTGTAACAGTAAGCAAATAGGTAAGATTGTTTAAATTATACCTTCTATAATTCATGGACACGTCTTCTCCATTGCTAGTGCTTATTACTGTGGCATAGCAATAATATGATGTGGATGATCATTTACATTTTAATTGGATGTCATGAGTCAATTATTATATATATTTGGAATTTTAGTGACACCTTGTATTTAAAATATAAAAAGCATCTATGGTTTCAAATAGCACAACTATGCCTGGTAATGAACGAACAATGTTTACAATACCTGCTCAATTGAGAGAAGCAAAAACATATTAGTCAGATATAAAAAACCAGTAACTACAATGAATCACCGTATGAAAATTTCTAAGCTCTAAATTTTCAGATATAAAAATGATATGTCAAATACAATATGATACCTGCAATAATTCTGGTTTGACTTGTGGACAATAACATCAGAGAGAGGAACATCCCACTTGGCTGCCTCTTGCTTGAACCATGAAATCTCATCACTTAGAGAAGCTAGCCCACTCAATATGACTTCCATATCACTGCTATCATCTGAATTCTTGGAAGCCTTAAGCAACACACTTGCCGTAAAAGGTACAAACTCTCTGACAAATATATAATCCTGCCCCTGTAATTTTATGTCTAATCACGCCACCAATGTTTAGGCATGGGCATAAAACAAGAATAAATCTAAATTGTTCAACCACAAACACTGCTTAAAAGGTTTAGGAGACATTATATTAAGAAACCAACAACAAGAATCATTATACACAATAAGACTTATGTGGTACATTATCATTATACACAATAAGATTTATGTGGTACATTAGTGTGGACAAAATACTCCCACTTCCCTTTTGTTCGGTCCAATACTAGATTTATGTCGTGCCCTATCTCATGCAGTCCGTTTGCTTGCTAAACCCTTAAAATCAACAAATTATTACACGCACCAGAGTCATGTGGAGTAACAGTGCTTTGATTGGTTGGTGTACTAGACTTCAATATTATCTCTTTTTTTTTGGTATTTTATGGCTACAAGTGAGCTAGTTAAACTATGATTATTATATACTCTTGCAAAAAATACATATTCTAACTTGAATTTGAGATATATCATATAGATCGCAAGCCCCTGTTATCACGACACGTCACTTAATTGCTCTTCAATATTATCTTTGACCGGGTCCACGCAACAATTTTCTTTGAATGTCAAAAACTTCTATTCAACACATTATTTGCAAAATGCTTCTTATTATCACATGAGGGAGGGGAAAAAACATTATCCGGAAGCTTTCCATAGATCATATGCATGTTGATTTCTCAACTAAACTGTATCCGTCTTCTGTGACATTATAAAAACCACTTCAAAACTAACACAACCAAATCTCATGGATATTAATTTCTCAATTGATTTATAACTTTTTAGGAACTACTAGAAGGGAAAGGAATGGAAAAGAGAGAAAATGAATCTTAAAAGACTTTCTTTTTGACACAAAAGTTCTTTCAGAGAAAATGATCCCCCACCAACATATCCCAACAGTTAAAACTTAATTTCCCTTACTGTTGTTAAACCAATCAAAGGAAATTTAAACATTTATCTTATTTCCATCAATTTAGTTTCTCTTCTACCCCATATTTCCATCAACCACTCCACTATCAAAACAATAAGTAAAAATTCTTGTTCTAGAACCTCCTGGTAAATAGAGTACGCACCAGCCACCTCTTAAAAGAGGAGAAGTCGATGGTCCCATCTCTTATGCTGAGAATGAAAGGATGACTGGTAGCTCCCATGTACAGAGCAAGGTGCTTCTTCACCCACCGATCGATCATACCACTCTTCTTCACAGGAACCATTTTCTAAACCGCTTCTCTTTCTCTTGGTGTTCGATTTGTTTACTTATTTATCAGTACTTGCATAATCGAGTTCTCTCGGCCGACTTTTTTTCTTCTTTGAAATGTGTGTGTACGTGGAGTACTGGAAGGTGGGCGCGTATCGTCTCTCCACGTCAGCTATTGTGACGGAGTGGGCCCTTTTGAGCTAAGACTTGATCTCCTCATGGGGCCTAATGTACTGTATTGGGTCAGGAACTTGACCTATAAAGGACAGGTGACCTGGGATTAAACTCGGCCCAGGCCCATTTGTGAGAGAAATAACACTTTTGCTTTTGGACGAGTATATTCACAGATAAGCCATTCCCTATATCAAGACTCGAGAGAAAGCAAACCCACTTATTATTTAGCAAGTTTCATGAAGAATGATGGGTACTGGATATGAATTCGCAGTGGGTCACATATAGGGTCCTCAACCTACCCCTGTTTCTCTCTTCCCCGGAAAACTAGAAAATTAGAAAATTGAAAAGACGAAGAAGAAGCTCTCCTACATATAGATGTGAAGTTTTCTTTGGTTCAGACTACAGGTGAAAAACAACGCTGCGTGGATGAAGGTTGGTGAAATAATAACCCTAATTAGTGCAAAAGATGTGGATTTTCGTTTCTCCGCCAGTCCACTCCCATCTTTTCAGTCAAAAGCTGGGCTACAAATCCCAGAGGAGAAGGGGTAGCCTCAAGTCCGATGGTTATCAACCAAACGCACAAGCATCGAAAGTCACCTAGCACTAGGATTCAAAACAGCTCAAAAATACGAAGAGGATGGACCATTACAAAACCACTATTCTATAATTTTTATTTTTACATAAAGTGAATGGTGCGAATTCTCACCTCAGTTACATTTACCCCCAGCTATTTAAAATAGGCAAGGTACAAACACATATTTTGACCTGCAACTTGTAGAGCTCCTTTCAACACCATTTGCAATGATGCAGTTCCTGAACATGTATTAGTAATCGAGTTCATCTTGTCGAGTTATCTGATGGTCAGCAACTCATGCCGATAAAGTTCATAAAATTCTTAATGAGCATGTGGCAAGAACATCTTCTAGTTTGGTCACCAATCACAGTAATGGCATGTTCACCCCAAAACTTGAAACACGGGCATCGCCAACAAATTAACAGGGCACTATCTGGGTGTTTTGACCAGCCGTCTCTCGGTTCTCAGCAGAGATAGTCGACATCAGCTCGTGCTCATCTTGCACCATATATATGTCCATTGCTTGCAACTAACAATGGGCCGTAGATTTCCATATTTTCACCAAATGCCCTGGTTCTCAGCCATGGTAGTCATCATTGGTTCATGATCGTCTTGCACCATATGATTAGTCAATATATGCAACAGCTCGTAAATTACTTCACTCTGGGGATGAGAATGGTCTCTAGAAACAAACTCATGGACTGCACCATTGAGTTCAATGGAACTGCATCCGGGATTTTTTTGCATTCCTCTTACTTTCATCTCTCTCCTCAACTTCCCGGAAATTTCCCATCTATTAGCTGCTGCATAAACATTGGAGAAAAGCACGTAGTTCATGTCATTTTGTGGCTCCATCGTAATTAAAATCCTCCCAACTTGCTCTCCCAGCTCGACATTTCTGTGTAGTTTACAAGCACTTAGGAGGGCTCTCCATATAGCTGGATCCGCTTTCAGAGGCATTGTTTCAACAATCCGAAATGCATCATACAACAGACCTGCACGACCTAATAAATCTACAATGCATCCATAGTGCTCCATTCTTGGTTTTGGTTTCTGATTTTCCACCATTTTATTAAATATCTGCAACCCAGCGTCAACAAGACCTGAATGAGTACACGCTGCTAAAATGTTGATGTATGTAATTTCACTCGGTTCAATTCCACACTCTATCATCTTGGTGAAGAGCTCAATAGCTTTCTCCCCAAACGAGTGCATTGCCAGCCCACCAATCATAGAACTCCACACAAATACCTTCTTATCCTCTGTTTCTTGAAAAATTTTCCAGGCCATGTCAATTCGCCCACATTTACTGTACATATCAATCAAACCTGTCGATAAATGGGCATCAACTTTGATCCCATGTTTATCTATATACATGTGGAGCCAACGACCCTGATCCAAAGCCCCCAGCCTAGCACACGCAGTTAGCAAAGTCGTTACTATGACCTCATCCATTTTAACTTTAGCAGCTTGCATCTCCTTGAAAAGCTCCAAAGCCTTACTATAACAACCAATTTGTATATAACCCTTAATCAATGCACTCCAAGAAACCAAGTTCCTTTTCGGCATCTCATCAAACAAACAAGATGCCTCACTTAAAAAACCAGCATCAGCATAGCCCACAAGCATTATAGTCCAAGACACAACATCTCGTTCAGGCATTTCATCAAAAACCCTTCGTGCCTCGTCCAAATCTCCTGACTTCACATACCCATTGATTAAGCAATTCCAAGAAACAACATCAGGACCCTCAATTCTATCAAAAACTCGACGAACCACAATCCCCACCTCCCCTACTTTCCCATAAAAATCCAATAAAGAATTCCAAGAATGAACACCAAACTCAAAAGGAAATTTTATCATCTGGGCATGAGCCTGCTTGCCTTCAAAAACACCATTGAACTTAGAACAAGCGGAAAACACATAAGTAAATGTGAAATCATTAGGATAGACGTAATGCTGATCACATAACATTCTTGAATAAAAAGCAAATGCCTCCTTTGGATTACCACAATTTACATAGGCTTTTATCATGGTAGTGTACATAAATGAGTTTCTTGGGATATCAACGGTATCAAACAATTTTTGAGCATAATCAAGCGTGCCCAGATTGTCAAACGTGGCAAATGACAATAAAAGACGGCCAAAGGCATGCTTTTCTTTGATAAGAGAGGTTTTTATGAGAAGGGTGTGTAGTTGTATTAGTTCTTTAGAGGTTTTGCAGTTTTGGAGAAGAAAAATGGCATGGTCGGGTTTGCTTGACTGTTGTTTTTGTTGAGATTTGAGTGCTGTGGTTTTGATGGGTATTGGTGAGAGATAAGGAGTTGAGGAAACTATGCTCATGTCAGGCAAGAATGGTTTTTGGTGTCAGGAAAACCAGTAGATTGTAATGATAGTTAAATTAGTTAGCTCAGAAGGATGTGGAAATGGGTTCAGGAAAAATCACGGAGGAGATATTTATAGAGTAGATTTCAAGTTAGTCCAGAAACTATATACGTTTCTCGATCGACTTCTTAAATATTCCTTTTTATTGCGATTGGGTACTAAAAGGTTTAAAAATCTGCAACAAAATCCCTCTAGGGGGACAAAGAGACTCCTTGACCAGCCTCATTGGCTCAAACAAATCGTCTTCTTTTGTCCTATCAAGGGTTTTTCTTTTGGATTTTTTTCTTCCTCTGCCTCAACTGTCTCTGCCGTTACTGTATCGAATCAGCGCTCTAAAAAAAGAGCGCTTACCAATCTGGGGCTCCAACAACAAAATCCCTCTAGGGGGACAAAGAGACTCCTTGACCAGCCTCATTGGCTCAAACAAATCGTCTTCTTTTGTCCTATCAAGGGTTTTTCTTTTGGAAAAAACGTTTCAAATTAGTCCTTCAAAGAACCGATTTAAAGAGTTTTTCACCTTTTTTTCGAAAAGTATATCTTAATTAAATTTCCCCTTTCTTCCTCGTAGGAATTTACAAGAAAATTGTAACTTCTCAATTAAGGAATCACCATTACACATGGATTGATGTTTCTGATCACTGTCATTAAGGAATCCAGCCGGTTCGGTGATGCAATCAAGCTTGTCAGGAAAAAATCAGAAAATATAGCCACTGTTTCCTCAGAATCAAGCTCAGAATGATCTTCTCTGGGATCCCGCATGTCTGATACCATAACCACCTTAAAAGAAAAGGGGCAGGTTCTTAGTCTGAGCAAAACTCATTATCCTCTTACCTGTGTCCTCCATTAATTGCTTCGAAGTACTCCCAACAGCAGTTATCTTGCGCAACTCAATTCTAGTTTTGCATATTGATTTATGACAGGGTATGCTGGCTTTCTTGATTGAAGCAATAGATGGACAAGAAAACAGAACAGTTATACATATATCAAAGCATCTCCAAGAAAGAAAAAATAACTAGCTTTCATGCAACTAACTCTTGATTAACGAGCCACCAAGGTCATGACCTGGTGGTCAGAGAGGGAACTTATGTTCCTCTTATTCTAAATTCAAGTCTTGTCAGGCACGTCTGTCATCACCATGGTGCTTTACCTATTTAATGGGCTTACAGAATGTTCAGTGGGTCCAGAGATTTAGTTGTGTTGCGCGCAATTTGACCCGGATACCCTAGTTATCAAAAAAAAACTCTTGATAACGAACTAATCTTCACAAGCAAAATAGTATAATATGCTAACAATAACTAGCTGTTTCTGCCATATTTATTTATCATATGCTTGCTGTTGCCAAGCTGCTTCTATCAATCCTTGGCCCGTAACAAGAATCTAGATTAGTTAAACTTCCAAATCTAAAGAAGCATTAAAAGTTGCCAACGATACATGATTTGATAGTAAAAATCTATTCCCCCTATTTTAATCGACAATTCTCAACTTCGCAAGGAACTAGAGGTAAAATCACTGCACAATAAAAGAAACCTCTTTCTTTACTTAGTAAGCAAGCGTTGCCATTTTTATTTATTTATTGAGACATAACATAGCTGTTTTTCAAGGTAAAACAAAAGATGGAAAGAAAATCTTCAACCGTCCCTAGCCCCAAACGAAATCTAGCTAGAGCCTTTTATTTTGTTAATAGAACACCCATGATTGCAAGAGTAGATGTTGGGTGTGTTTGGTTTCACTTCGGAACTCGAAAGAAAAGAGGAATGAGATTGGGAGAAGGTGGAGGCGAGTCCCAGACAGAGAAAGCACTTGCTGAGTTCATCCATTTTGCAGTCATTTCTGGATAATGACGATCAAGCACATCTTTCAGACTCTCTGTTGTATTCACCCACTCAAATCCTTTCTTCGTGTATGTTTCCTCGTTGAAATTGCTCGTGAAGAACCTGTCTGACTCTAGCCTCCTGCATGCCCACGAATCCCTCAGGTTATTAAAACTTATGATATGCTGCTTTATAAGTGGTACAGTATAGATCATAGGAATAACAAATGATTGATATTGTTTTATGGAACAAGGTAACTTCTACTCATAAACTATATATATGTATACAAGCTTTTGTACCGTGAATATAATCAGAGGAAATGGGGTTAGAATGCTCAACATGAACGCATCTTATGACAGAAATTAATTTACCTGGTTGCCATGAGAAGGAATATAATAAAAGCAGTCTCGCTAATTGCGAATCCCGTAATTTTCTTCTCTGCCATGAGTCCCACTAGAAGATCGAGTTCTTCCACTTCATCACCATATACTTCATGAAGAGCTTCTATCACCTCCTGATCATCTGTTAGATCTTCCCATTTTGAGATGGGTATCATTAGCAGACCCCGACGAAACTCATTGTACCTCGCAACGTTCCTCTCCCTGTCCCGGTAAACTGCGCAACGATTTATTCGTATTTGATCAAACAAAATACAGGTGTATTAGCTCAGCGTCACTCACATGCGTTTGGGATATTAACACAGATGCAAATTACAATGACTTCCTGAAGAATCATAGAAGTAAAAAACAATTATATAACTTTTTGTACCCAGAACACTTTTAATGTCAAAGGAGTTGACTGTAAGAGTATGAGAATTTTTTGCAATCTTAAACATGGAATAATTTCATCAAAACTTCAATTTTAAATAGTTTCTATATTCACAATAAGATCATATGATTGGCTAGCGTTACCTTCAAGAGCGGCAAGGTCTACATGATCAGGCCGATCCATACCCTCAACATCCTGTGCTACCAGGTCCCTGAGCCACATGGGATAGTTCCATGGTTCCAGTGCTCCAGAAGCTTGGTGGCCCATCGAAACCATTAGTTTGACGAATCCAATTCCTGATGATGTTTTTTCTCCTACACGACCTATCAAACTTGGCAGAGGTATCCTGCGTATGCATACACAAAATCAACAAAAAACAGAACTTTTCTCCATATTCTTTTTTAATACACTAAGCAGTTAATGTTTTTTTGGAAAGCAAGATTTGCGAGAGAGATCAAGAACACTTCAGAGTTTATTTAATTATACTGTGCTTATAGATTAGCAGCTTTTAATTTAATTTTTAAGAGTACAAGGGATAGATCAGGGGTGTTTTACTTTTCAGCTGAAGGCGGAGATTTGTTCGAGCCCGGCGCAGCTGATATGTCTCTAAGCTGAAGGTGATCGGGGAGAAGTGAATGCATTCTGTAAACAGAGACAAACTCCTCAGTTAATGAATACGGGACGCCATGGTTTTCAGGCTTCTTGAGACCCACAACACCTCCCAAGATCGCTCCTCCAACATGACCAAACTTGTCCTTGAAACTTTTTCCCAGCAATCCATACCTAAAAAACAGAAATATTGAAGGACAATAAATTAAATTTATGAGTATTTTTGTGATTCCCAGCAACCCATGTTATCGAGGCTAGACGTTGACATACCAGTTGCCTCGCATTCCTGCTAATAGTGTATCAGTTTTGAGAAGCTCAACAGTCCAGTCAATTGTATGAACTTTTGCAATCACCGCAGAAGTCACTAGCCTTGCATGCCGGTATAGCTCTTCGTCTCCCAGGTTCCTATATTCCCTCTAAACATGCAGCATATAAAGTCAATTAATCTATCGATACAAATTTAATTTCAAGAAATGAAATTAATGCAGTTAAATGTCTTATGAATGTGAAGAAGAAGAAGAAAACCTTGAGGGTGTCACAAACTGCATTGTGCTCTTTAATGAAGAGGGCTTGCAAAATGGAAACACCTGCCCAACTATTGCGAACATCTCCTGAAACAGCAATCCCATCTTGGTCGTGAAGGAGAAGGCCGTCTTCAGATATCTTGAGCTTCCCGTCTTTGAAAGTTCTAACATTATGCAACCTTTTTTCGCTGCTCCCGTATATAGCACTTCCATCCCTGGTAGTATTTGTTGGAATGTATCAAATTCTTATTTACTTCTTATTTGTTAGGTGCTGCTATCTAGGTAGCATGAGATTTGTTCTACGAGGAAACTCCTGTCAGATATGGAATTTAGTGCATCCTTTTCTTCCCAGAATAATTGTTTTTTAAATTTTATCTTCCAAAAAGAAATGAAATTAAGTGTCTCTTAAATATTCCATTTTCAAGAAATACAGGGGGGGAAATGAACGTGCTAGCAATTTAGAATAAAAAGAAATCTAAAGTCCACGGTGGTTTTTATTTATTGAACTCGTTAAAATTAGTACAGTTTTGAAATCCTTTTAATCAAGCTCTTTTTACCTAGATGGTGTTTAACATTTTATTTCAAAAATAAATATTTTTGAAAAAAATAATTATTTTTATTTTAAATTAAAAAATAATAATTTTAAATTATTTTCATGTGTTGTGTTGATGTCAAAATAATTTAAAAAAATATATATTTTAATATACACAAAAAACAGCATCAACCATTCTCCTCATCGAAAATTACCACCAAGGTGTACGGATATTCAATGTCCCGGTCTTGATCTCCCAGAATCCGGTGGGGACTTCCTTCGTCTTGTAAAACTTGAAAGATTGAAGTGGGCACTGATTCGCAACTTCCTTCGGCGCAACAAGCTCAATCTGCAATTATTTATAAGTTACGGGTACAAAAGAAAAGCATAACCAACTTCGTCAAATGCATGCTCTTTAATATCTTGACGTCACAAACAAAAAAAAACATGTACACTGATGAGGTACCTGCTGAGTTTCTTCCATGTGATCAATCCAGTCATGAATCATAAACTGAATCCATGAAGCTGCTATCATGTTGAATTGCTTCCCCGTGTCTATAAATTTCTTCCGAGCAAGTAGTTTTGTGGCAACGACCATCGGGTCTGGCTTCTTTAGCTACATAATTTCGATGCCATGATGATAATTAGAAGAGCACGTGCTTCACAAAAATGATCTTGTTTAGATATATCTTGTATTTATTACTTTACACATAGCTTGTTTATCACTATTTTTTTTATAATTTTTTCTAGTTTTTTTCCTTTTCCCTTTATATATATTTTTTTATTTCCTACACTTGGAATGTTCATCACTTTATACTTGATCTATTTGTACTATTCTTTTTGCTTTTATATTCGTTCCTCTATAATTTTCTTTTTATTATTATTCTTTATGTTATTAAAAATAACAAGTGTTTTCACTGTAGCAATTATAACATTATCTTATTTCTATACTATGTTAAAAAATAATTTGAGATATTACACGTTTTTATTAATATATATAATCTTTATTTTATTTTTATTATATATAAGCATCAACGTTTTGATTTATTATTATATTTTTTTACATGATATCAAAAAAACATGTTAACAATACCTACACATAGTTCTTGATTTATTTAATTAAATACATGTGTGGGTTTTTTAATTTATAATTGAGAATTGTTTTTGGAAAACAGCAAGATAGAAAAGCTTTTATTTTTTTCTCTCAATAAAGTATTTGACTCATAGTAAGCTTGGATCAAATAACTAGTTGGAAGTTATTAAAAGTTATAATAAACCTGATATTCATCAAAACTATAAATTATGAAAGGTGTATCAGGAAGAGAGAGAGAGAGAGAACGAGAAAAATGGTCATATACATACGTAACATAGCTTTTTTATTTACCGGGAGAATATTTCTTCCAAAGAAAGTTCCCTTTATTTATTTATTTATTTCCTACAATAGGAATATCCATCCCTTTATAATTGATATATTTGTACTATTCTTTTTGTATTTGGATTCGAGAAAACCCAGCCTCCAGAAAACACACTTTGTGAGTTCAGGTGAGCAAGTAAAATCCTGGTCATCACAGGCTTTTACAAGAGATACACACCCTGACCAGAACTGGAGACCTGTTGTGCAGATTTCAAGCTCCTATAATAATATACTTTGATTTTATATTCATTCTTCTATAATCTTCTTCTTTTTATTCTTCATGTTATTAAAAATAAATGGTGTTTCACTGTAGCAATTATAATATGATCAATTTGAGATCTTACGTATATTTATCAACGTGTGTAATCTTCATTTTATTTTATTATATATAACAATCAATTTCTTGATTTATTATTATATTTTTACTTGATATAAAAAAAAAACATGTTAACAACACCTCCATATTAATTCTTTTGCTTTAGAAAAAAATTACTTATTGATATAGATAGTTCTTGATTTATTCAATTAAATACATGTAGGTTTTTTAATTTATAATTAAGAATTGTTTTTGGAAAACAGCAAGATAGAAAAGCTTTTAGATTATTTTTTTCTCCAGAAAATATTTGACTCATAGTAAGCTTGGATCCAATAACTAGTTGGAAGTTATTACAGGTGATAGTAAACCTGATATTCATTAAAACTATAAATCATGAAAGGGGTGTGTGTGTGTGAGAGAGAGAGAGAGAGAGAGAACGCGATAAATCGTCATATACATTTCGCAGGGGCAATCACGAGGAAGCAATACGTACCATAGCTTTTTGATTTACCGGGCGAATGTTTCGTCCAAAGAAAGTTCCTTGGCTTCCAGCACCCTCGTTGAAGGGCTCGTTATATTTCCCGTCGGCTGTTCTATACGGATAATCCGCCGGGTTATAGCGAACTCCGGCAGGGGATCTCCCGACATTGAACAGGTTGTATTCCTGGTGAAGGTGCCTGCGTACAGCCAAGTAAAGGAGGCCTAAAAACACAGGTAACCGATGCCATATCCCCAGCTTATCAATGGAGTGGACGATCTGCACGTACAAAATAATGTAAACACTAATATTCATCGTGGATTAATAAAGTAAAAAAAAATATCGGACATGAACTGTAAAAAAAAGGGTATTATTATATTATTATATGAAGGAGGAGCAGGATATATTTTACTAGGAAAAGAAAAGCATCGATAATGGTCATCCTGTCAACAGCTTCATGGAAGTCTTGGTGGATGAAACGATGGAGAGACGCCCTTGATAAAGTTTTTATCATCTCTGCTAGCCGGAACATTTTTGCTTCTTTGGAAACTGTGTGTTAGCTTGCAGGAGAGATCTACAAACCCACTGCCTATTTATTACCAGCCTGCTCCCTTGAACCCACTGCCTATTTATTTATAATTACACGCCTGCCACTTGAACAAAAAGATTATAATTTATGACAGGATGACTCGCGTGATTATTTTAATTTTTCCTTTTGAGAGATTTTAAATAAGTTTAATGTGCAACATGGTAAAATACGCTATTTTTATTTAATTATATAATTGGGTTGACATTTTGTCATTTTATTTAATTGGACTGAAACTATAGAGTTTTCTCCATAAAAAAATGTAGCTTGAAAATTATTTGTTGAAGGCCTTATTTGCAAGAAAAAAATCCAGTAAAGGTCTTGAGATCTTGACAGCAGTTCTCGAGAGTTTGAGCCCCATCTTTTGTCACTAGCTGCATCTCAAAAAACATACCTAAGTTCAAAAAATTTCAGCTAGTAGTGACCTCTTAGCCTGGCCATGGGTTCACATTTGACACCTCTAGACACTGTCATCATTCGTAACAACTCCCATGTCCTAAAATAGAGCGTTCAGGTTGAGGAAAAGAATCACATTGCCATGGAAACAGCTAGCAGCCACAATGCTCATGATGATTCTCCGATGAAGCAATCGGCGATATCTCTCTAAAATACAACGACATCTCTCTCTCTCTCTCGACAGCGACGCTTTCTCTCTCTCCACAACAGGCTTATGACGCTCCAACTGGCCACCACATGCCACAATTTTTGACGCCACCACCACAAGAAGAACCGCCTCAACTTTCTCTACCCATTGGCATCGACTGTTGAAGTTCTCGTCGTGGTCGGTCGGACACTACTGTTCACTTGAACGGTAGCACTGCATTGTTGATGTCTAAAGAAGACGTGAACAATGCAGTGCACCGTTTCACTCCCAACATTTTAAAGCTGGACTCGAGTTGGGCCTGCTCTAGGCCCACCCTAGTCCAGTAGAGTTAGGCTTTGACCTAAATTGTTCGGGCCTACTCTCGGCCTAGTCCGATATTTTTAAATTCTCTTTGCTTTATAGCTCATTGAATAATTTGAAATATTGATTTTACTTATTTTACATTCTCTTTCAATTTTATATAGAAAAATAATCAAATTAAGCAATAAATTATTCATTGTACGTATGCTAATAAAAGAAATATTCATAATCTATAAAGTTTGGCAAAACTCAAAAGCAAGAGCCAAATTGAAACAAAAGTACTGGACTGCAGGGAGCTATTTGTAACTTCATAACTAAAGGATGTGTTGGAAAAGAACTTTGCATTCAAGAACTAATTTAAATATTATTGGAGAATTGAGGGATCTGAGGTGTATATATTTGAACTATAGGACTTATTTGAAAATAACTTTGAACTTGAGGATCCATTATTACTGTTATTATTATTATTTTATTAACATGCACAAAAAAGCCTGTGGTCTTTCACCGAAGTAATGAACAATAAAATGCATCCTTTTCATTCTGATAATTATTTTTAAAACTTTTTTAAAGTTTTATCTTCAAGTTTTGAATTTTTTTATATATTGAAAATTATAATTTTTTTCATAGAATGTTTCATATTTAACGATTTAGGCCAGGAGTTTTGCACTCATTTGCTCATGATTAAAACAACATACATTTATCTTGTTCATAGAAACCATTTTTTTTTATAAGAAAATACAAAATCAATTATTCACCCAAATCACTTGATTTGAACTTAAATTATGATTACATTGAAATAGAAAGAAAATTATTTTTAATTGGTCAAGTGTGATAGTTTTGCTATAAACAATTTAGTTCATACACACGCGCGCTCTCCTACACATACAAGGCGTTCATGTTTGACTATGTCTCCTAAACATAAATCATTGTGAATTTCGACAGTAAAGATATATTTTTGCCCCATAGACTGCAAATGTTAACCCTCATTGCGAGGGTATATTGAGTATTTTCAGGGACTGGTTAGGCATTTGAAGATTGTTTGGGAATTATTGTCTTATTCTGTTTTTATTTGCACAGTAAAACTACCTATTTAGCCTTGGATGCTGACAAGAGGACAAAAATTGAATAAGAGTATTTTCAATTTTTTTGTTTGGCCTTGCATAGTGAAATAATGACTTTGCCCCCCGGCAAGGCACAGGCTAGGCGCTGAAGGTGAGTTTAGTTAAGGTTTTTCATGTTTTGCGCCTAATGCAACTACTTAAATACCCATATAAACGACAAAACAAAGGCTTGATGTCACGAGCATGACGACACTTCACTGGCAATCTTTTAGTGGTTATCGCTTGGTCTAGAGGTGTTTAGATAATTTTGTATTTTCAATTATTTTTCCTTAAGGTTACTACAGGCGTGTCACACAGACACATTGTCAATTTTCATGTGCATACCCCTTTCGATCGGTGTGTTACATGTTAGTCAGTGATTGAAAATATTTGGTTAGAGGGTGTGCCATCGTGTCATCTTTATCCTGATAGTGCGTGTGTCAGTGTAAAGAGATCAGAGGATCGAAGGACCTGTTATTCGTGTCGTATCCATGACAGTCTCATATCTTCTGATTATTTGGTGTGATATTGATTTATATTATATATGTTTTGATTTGTTTCAATTATATCATTCAATTGAAATTGATTATATATTTAAGTTTTATTTTGGTCTTTAATTTTTTAATTTTGAAAATCATTTTAAATCCTCTAATATTTTTAGTATAGAAGTTTTAAAAATAAATTATGTGGGTTATGGTTTTAAATTAATGCGACTTGTCTACATTCCATGTCTCTAACTAGTACAGATAAGTTGCTAGCTGCAGGGAAGTTACGGCGCGTTCATGGCTCTCCTCCCCGTGAATCAATCAAGCGGGATCCTATGCATTTTCACACCTTATTCTTAGTTTTTTCTCCATCTCTGATCTCGAGAGCATACAGAAGATATTTTTATTTATTAAATTAGCTATTTTCCCCAGAAAACAAGGTCACTATAAATCTCGCAAGCCTTATCCTTCATTGCTGTCACCATCACCTTCCTAATTATTTAATATATATTATACCCGTTACGGAACTGTTTTTTCTATATTATTAATTTCAAAAAAAAAAAAAAAAACGTGCTTGCAAGTTGCACCTTCACAGGCTATGCAGAGGACCGAAGATATGAAGCGTAGATCTTAGACTCTCGCATGCGTGCGTTGAGGTTAAAAGAACAGAGGTTTGCAGACACGAACAGGTATAAAATATAATACAAGCATAAGGTTATGATTACGCGACCAAAAAAAAGACTTTTCAAGTTTATGGAGAAAAAAAGTCAGAAGTTTGTGATTTAATAAAGACTCCGTGCAGCCCAGCCCAGGCAAACAGTTCCTTCAAGAACCGGAATGAATTCCTATTGGGCAGACTGAAAATAAAAGACAAGCCTTATCCAATTACTGAAAGCCACGAAACCTGCTATGAGTCGAATGACGTTTCAACAGAAGGTTCAAGATTGACGTCTGCTGGTATTCCAGTACAGTTGTATTTTTTAATTGTTTTTTATTTTTAAATTAATGTCTTCGGTACTTTTAACTTGTTTTTATATATTAATATTAAAAATAAATTCTAAAAAATATTATTTTAATATATTTTAAAATAAAAAATATTAAAAAAAACAACTCCACGAAAATATTTCATCAAACTTCAGCTCCAACCAGCAAGCAAATATCTATCATGTCTTCCTCTCCTTGATATACTTTTAACCATCCATTCTTGTTGATTTCTCTCCATATAACCGGCGGTAGTGGTCGTGGATCGATCAGATCAGTCAATCTAAAAATTTAAAATATTAAGTATGATTTCAAAATATAATTTACGGTGAGAATCCCGTTCCCAATTTCAAGATCAATTAAGTGAATCCTCTCTGCCTCAATTACATCTTCGACAATGGCTAGCTTGAGTCTCGCAGCGTGAAACCTGGTTGAACGGATTTTCTTTGTAAACTTGTTTAATTTCTCTTCCTGTTTCTCGATTAAGTTCTCTCTCCGAGTGCCCCCGAAAAATAGTAAACTAGCCGTTTGATCTGATTTCCGTTGTTATAACAGAACGATTCACTAGCTTTCATGCAACTAACTCTTGATTAACGAACTAATCTTCACAAGCTAGAACATGTTAACCACCCATGCAAAATATTATAATATGCTAACAATAACTAGCTGTTTCTGCCATATTTATTTATCATATGCTTGCTGTCTGCTTCTATCAATCCTTGGCCCATAACAAGACTCTAGATTAATTAAACTTCCTGCAAATCTAAAGAAGCATTAAAAGTTGCCAACAATACATGATTTGATAGTAAGAATCTGTTCCCCCTATTTTAATCGACAATTCTCAACTTTGTAAGGGGCTAGAGGTAAAATCACTGCACAAGAAAAGAAACTTCTTTCTTTAGTTAGTAAGCTAGCGTTGCCATTTTTATTTATTTATTGAGACATAACATTGCTGTTTTTCAACGTAAAACACAAGATGGAAAGGAAAAAAAATCTTCAAGCGTCCCTAGCCCCAAACGAAATTTAGCTCGAGCTTTTTATTTTTTTAATATATATATCACCCATGATTGCAAGAGCAGATGTTGGCTGTGTTTGGTTTCACTTCGGAACTCGAAATAGAAGAGGAATGAGATTGGGAGAAGGTGGAGGCGAGTCCCACACAGAGAAAGCACTTGCTGAGTTCATCCATTTTGCAGTCATTTCTGGATAATGACGATCAAGCACATCTTTCAGACTCTCTGTTGTATTCACCCACTCAAATCCTTTCTTCGTGTATGTTTCCTCGTTGAAATTGCTCGTGAAGAACCTGTCGGACTCTAGCCTCCTGCATGCCCATGAATCCCTCAGGTTATTACAACTTATGATATGCTGCTTTATAAGTGGTAGAGTATAGATCATAGGAATAACAAATGATTGATATTGTTTTATGGAACAAGGTACCTTCTACTCATAAACTATATGTATGTATACAAGCTTTTGTATCGTGAATTTAATCAGAGGAAATGGGGTTAGAATGCTCAACATGAACGCATCTTATGACAGATATTAATTTACCTGGTTGCCATGAGAAGGAATATAATAAAAGCAGTCTCGCTAATTGCGAATCCCGTGATTTTCTTCTCTGCCATGAGTCCCACTAGAAGATCGAGCTCTTCCACTTCATCACCATATACTTCCTGAAGAGCTTCTATCACCTCCTGATCATCTGTTAGATCTTCCCATTTTGAGATGGGTATCAATAGCAGACCCCGACGAAACTCATTGTACCTGGCAACGTTCCTCTCCCTATCCCGGTAAACTGTGCGACGATTTATTCGTATTAGATCAAACGAAATATAGGTGTATTAGCTCCGAGTCAGATACATGCGTTAGGCATATTAACACAAATGCAAATTACAATGACTTCCTGAAGAATCATAGAAGTATAAAAACCATTCGATTGTTTAAAATATTATATAACTTTTTGTACCCACAACACTTTTAATGTCAAAGGAGTTGACTGTAAGAGTATGACAATTTTTCGTAATCTTAAACATGGAATAATTTCATCAAAACTTCAATTTTGAATAGTTTCTATATTCACAATAAGATCATATGATTGGCTAGCGTTACCTTCAAGAGCGGCAAGGTCTACATGATCAGGCCGATCCATACCCTCAACATCCTGTGCTACCAGGTCCCTGAGCCACATGGGATAGTTCCATGGTTCCAGTGCCCCAGAAGCTTGGTGGCCCATCGAAACCATTAGTTTGACGAATCCAATTCCTGATGATGTTTTTTCTCCTACACGACCTATCAAACTTGGCAGAGGTATCCTGCGTATGCATACACAAAATCAACAAAAAACAGAACTTTTCTCCATATTCTTTTTTAATACACTAAGCAGTTAATGTTTTTTTGGAAAGCAAGATTGGCGAGAGAGATCAAGAACACTTCAGAGTCTATTTAATTATGCCGTGCTTATAGATTAGCAGCTTTTAATTTAATTTTTAAGAGTACAAGGGATAGATCAGGGGCATTTTACTTTTCAGCTGAAGGCGGAGATTTGTCCGAGCCCGGCGCAGCTGATATGTCTCTAAGCTGGAGGTGATCGGGGAGAAGTGAATGCATTCTGTAAACAGAGACAAACTCCTCAGTTAATGAATACGGGACGCCATGGTTTTCAGGCTTCTTGAGACCCACAACACCTCCCAAGATCGCTCCTCCAACATGACCAAACTTGTCCTTGAAACTTTTTCCCAGCAATCCATACCTAAAAAACAGAAATATTGAAGGACAATAAATTAAATTTATGAGTAATTTTTGTGATTCCCAGCAACCCATGTTATCGAGGCTAGAGGTTTACATACCAGTTGCCTCGCATTCCTGCTAATAGTGTATCAGTTTTGAGAAGCTCAACAGTCCAGTCAATTGTATGAACTTTTGCGATCACCGCAGAAGTCACTAGCCTTGCATGCCGGTATAGCTCTTCGTCTCCCAGGTTCCTATATTCCCTCTAAATATGCAGCATATAAAGTCAATCAATCTATCGATACAAATTTAATTTCAAGAAATGAAACCAATGCAGTTAAATCTCTTATGAATGTGAAGAAGAAGAAGAAGAAAACCTTGAGGGTGTCACAAACTGCATTGTGCTCTTTAATGAAGAGGGCTTGCAAAATGGAAACACCTGCCCAACTATTGCGAACATCTCCTGAAACAGCAGTCCCATCTTGGTCGAGAAGGAGAAGGCCGTCTTCAGATATCTTGAGCTTCCCGTCTTTGAAAGTTCTGACCTTGTGCAACCTTTTTTCATTGCTCCCGTATATAGCACTTCCATCCCTGCTTGTATTTGTTGGAATGTATCAAATTCTTATTTACTTCTTATTTGTTAGGTGCTGCTATCTATGCTGCATGAGATTTGTTCTACGAGGAAACTCCTGTCAGATATGGAATTTAGTGCATCGTTTTCTTCCCAGAATAATTGTTTTTTAAATTTTATCTTCCAAAAAGAAATGAAATTAAATGTCTCTTAAATATTCCATTTTCAAGAAATAGAGGGGGGGAAATGATGAACGTGCTAGCATTTTAGAATAAAAAGAAATCTAAACGGAGCTCACTCATGTGTCCACGGTGGTTTTTATTTATTGAACTCGTTAAAATTAGTACAGTTTTGAAATCCTTTTAATCAATCTCTTTTTACCTAGATGGTGTTTAACATTTTATTTCAAAAATAAATATTTTTGAAAAAAAATAATTTTTATTTTAAATTAAAAAATAATATTTTTAAATTATTTTCATGTGTTGTGTTGATGTCAAAATAATTTTAAAAAATATATATTTTAATATATTTCTAAATACAAAAAACATCATCAACCATTCTCCTGATCGAAAATTACCACCAAGGTGTACGGATATTCAATGTGCCGCTCTTGATCTCCCAGAATCCGGTGGGGACTTCCTTCGTCTTGTAAAACTTGAAAGATTTAAGTGGGCACTGATTCGCAACTTCCTTCGGCGCAACAAGCTCAATCTGCAATTATTTATAAGTTACGGGTACAAAAGAAAAACATAATTAACTTCTTCAAATGTATGATCTTTAATATCTTGACGTCACACACACAAAAAAAAAAACATGTACACTGATGAGGTACCTGCTGAGTTTCTTCCATGTGATCAATCCAGTCATGAATCATAAACTGGATCCATGAAGCTGCTATCATGTTGAATTGCTTCCCCGTGTCTATAAATTTCTTCCGAGCAAGTAGTTTTGTGGCAACGACCATCGGGTCTGGCTTCTTTAGCTACACAATTTCGATGCCATGATGATAATTAGAAGAGCACGCTCTTCACAAAAATGATCTTGTTTAGATATATCTTATATTTATTACTTTACACATAGCTTGTTTATCACTATTTTTTTATAATTTTATTTCCTTTCCCCTTTATATTTTTTTGTAAAAAAAATATTTTTTATTTATTTCCTACAATAGGAATATTCATCGCTTTATAATTGATCTATTTGTACTATTCTTTTTGTGTTTGGATTAGAGAAAATTCCGTCTCTAGAAAACACACTTTGTGAATTCAGCCGAGCAAGTAAAAATATTGATTGTTTCAGGTTTTTATAAAAGGTACATGTTCTGACTCGAACTCGAAGCCCCATCTCAAGCTCCTATAACAATATACTTTATTATTCTTTATGTTATTAATAATGAAAGGTGTTTCACTATAGTGATTATAATATTATCTTATCGGTATGATATGTTAGAAAATAATTTGAGATCTTACACATATTTATCAACATGTGTAGTCTTCATTGTATTTTATTATATATAAGCATCAACTTTTTTATTTATTATTAATTTTTTTACTTGATATCAAAAAAACATGTTAACAACACCTCCATATTAATTCTTTTAGGTTAGAAAAAAATTATTTATTGATATAGATAGTTCTTGATTTATGTAATTAAATACATATGTAGGTTTTTTAATTTATAATTAAGAATTGTTTTTGGAAAACTGCAAGATAGAAACTTTTAGATTCTTTTTTTTCTCCAGAAAATATTTGACTCATATATAGTAGGCTTGGATCAAATAACTAGTTGGAAGTTATTACAGGTGATAGTAAACCTGATATTCATTAAAAGTTAAAGCTATAAATCAAGAAAGGTGTGTGTGTGTGTGTGTGTGAGAGAGAGAGAGAGCGCGAGAAATCGTCACGAGGAAGCAATACGTACCATAGCTTTTTGATTTACCGGGAGAATGTTTCGTCCAAAGAAAGTTCCTTGGCTTCCAGCACCCTCGTTGAAGGGCTCGTTATATTTCCCGTCGGCTGTTCTATACGGGTAATCCGCCGGGTTATAGCGAACTCCGGTAGGGGATCTCCCGACATTGAACAGGTTGTATTCCTGGTGAAGGTGCCTGCGTCCAGCCAAGTAAAGGAGGCCTAAAAACACAGGTAACCGATGCCATATCCCCAGCTTATCAATGGAGTGGACGATCTGCACATACAAAATTATGTAAATACTAATATTCATCGTGGATTAATAAAGTAGAAAATAATATCGGACATGAACTGTAAAAAAAAGAGTATTATTATATTATATTATGAAGGAGGAGCAGGATATATTTTACTAGGAAAAGAAAAGCATCGATAATGGTCATCCTGTCAACAGCTTCATGGAAGTCTTGGTGGATGAAACGATGGAGAGATGCCCTTGATAAAGTTTTTATCATCTCTGCTAGCCGGAGCATTTTTGCTTCTCTGGAAACTGTGTTAATTAGCTTGCAGGAGAGATCTACAAACCCACTGCCTATTTATTACACGCCTGCCCCCTTGAACAGTGGCGGCTATGGCATTCATCTGTGATGACTATTCTATGAACTTCGTGTGGATTCGAGGAGCGTGTAAACGACGACTATGACAGGATGACTCGCGTATTATTATTTTTTTTATCTTTTGATGAATTTTAAATAAGTTCAATGTGCAACATGGTAAAAACGGATATTTTTATTTCATTATTTAATTGGGTTGGTATCATGTGGCTTTATTTAATTGGGCTGGAACTTTAGAGTTCTCTCCTTAAAAAAAACGTTGCTTTAAAATTAAAAGCTTTGGGTTTTTATAATTTAAAGCTGTAGAGCTTAAAAACTTGATAAACAATTTCTACTTGTGTTAGGTTAAAGTAAAGGAACTAATGATCAAACAAAAGAAAAGAGGGGTATTCCACAAAGACGTCCAAAGACTCCAAACCAACGTGATGATTATTGCTAGTTGTTATTTAGTCTTGACCTCCCCCACGTTAAAAAAAAAAAAAAGAGGGGGAAAAAACTACAAAAATATATATATATATATATATATATATATATATATATATATATATATAAATCAAAACATATATCATCAAGGGTGATAATGTGTCACGACATTGGAAAAAAAAAAAAGACGTGTTGGGAAAGAACTTTGCATTCAAGAACTAATAAATATTATTGGAGAATTGAGGTGTATATATTTGAACTAAGAGACTTATTTGAAAACAACTTTTGAAAAGGATCCATTATTACTGTTATTATTTTTATTTTATTAGCATGCACTGACAGCCTGTGGTCTTTCAGCGTAGCAATGAACAATAAAATGCAGCCTTTTCATTTTGATTATTATTTTTAAGACTTTTTTATATTTTCAAGTCATGTTGCTTTAAAATTAAGAGCTTTGGGTTTTTATAATTTAAAGTTGTAGAGCTTAAGAACTTTATAAACAATTTCTACTTGTGTTAGGTTAAAGTCAAGGAACTAATTATCAAACAAAAGAAAAGAGGGGTATACCACAGAGACGTCCAAAGACTCTAAACCAACGTGATGATTATTGCTAGTTGTTCTTTAGTCTTGAACTCCCCCACATAAAAAAAAAAAAGAGGAAAAAAACTACAAAATATATATATATATAAATCAAAACATATATCATCAAGGGTGATAATGTGTCACGACATTGGAAAAAAAAAAAGACGTGTTGGGAAAGAGCTTTTCATTCAAGAACTAATAAATATTATTGGAGAGTTGAGGTGTATATATTTGAAACAAGAGACTTATTTGAAAATAACTTTGAAAAGGATCCATTATTACTGTTATTATTATTGTTTTATTGACATGCACCGACAGCCTGTGGTCTTTCACAGTAGCAATGAACACTAAAATGCAGCCTTTTCTTTTTTATTATTATTTTTAAAACTTTTTTATATTTTCAAGTTTTATCTTCAAGTTTTGAAGTTTTTTAGATATCAAAGATTAAAAAAAAATCTTAGAATGTTTCATATTTAAAGATTTAGGCCATGAGTTTTGCACGCATTTGCTCATAATTAAAGAAAAATTCATTTATCTTGTTCATAGATATCATTATTTTTATAAGAAAACACATAATCAATCATTCACCAAAATCACTTAATTTGAACTTAAATTATGATTACATTAAAGTGCAAAGAAAATTATTTAATTTAGTTCATATATACATAGGCGTTCATGTGTCCCAGAACATAAATCATTGTGAATTTCAACAAAAAAAAATTATTTTTTTGCCCCATAAACCACAAATGTTAACCCTTGGTAGCAAGGGATATTTTGGACAGTTCTAGTGACCTGTTAGGCATATAAAGATTGTTTGGGGTGTCTTCTTTCATTTTTTATTTATACAGTAAAACTAATTATTTATCTCTGAACATTGACAAGAGACGAAGGCTGAATGAATTTTCCTACCTTGCACGGTGAAATAATGATTTTTTTTCCTACCTTGCACGGTAAAATAATGAACTGGAAGCGAGGATGGTTAATATTTTTCATGTTTTTGTGCCCAGTACAATTACTTAAATACCTGCATAAACGACAAAAAAGAGGTCAATGTTGGGAGCATGGTGACACTTCACTACCAATTTTTTAGTGGTCATCACTTGGTCCAAAAATATTTAGGTAATTTTGTATTTTAAATTATTTTTTCTCGAGGTTATTGCAAACATGTCTCGTGGACACGTTGTCTATTTTCATTTGCACGCCCTTTTCTTACTGCGGTGAAGTACAAAAAAAATAACTCGTATATTATTAAGAAACAATCCTGAAATTACATATATTAAAACAAGATAAAAAAAAATCTCATTGCGATGAAGCTTTATTATTAAGAGAAGGATCATATCCCATTGATGCATGTAACTCATTAATTTGTGCAAACATGTGGAGGATTGCTTTATGATTCTATCTTCTGGGCATCACTGATTCGTCGGATTCTAAAAATAAGAGAAATGAATTGTTCAGTATATTTATAGTTGGACTATCACACCTTGAATAAAAAAAGGAGTTCGTAAATTATTTTTATAATAGAGAAGTATAATCACTGGTATATACGTCATAATTCATTGAACAAAAACAGTTTATATACGACATAAGTGAGGGTGCGTTCATGACTCTCCTCCTCGTGAATCAGTCAAAGCGGGATCCTAAGCATTTTCAAACCTAACTCTTAGTATTTTCTCCATCTCTGATAGGTTTCTCGAGAGCCTACCGAAGATTTGTTTTATTAAATTAGCTATTTATTACAGAAGGGCGGGCTGGTTTCTACTTTCTATATTTATTAATTGAAAAAACGACGTCGCTAAAATCTCACTAGCCTTATCCTTCATTGCTGTCGCCATCCCCTTCGTAACTATTTAATATATATTATATATTATACCCATCACTGACCAGGCGCAGGGGGGAAGGCCCCCGAGCGTGACGGAACTATTTTTTCTATATTATTAAAAACAATCTTAAGCACAAAAAATATCGTTGATTGCACCTTCACCAGCTATGCAGAGGACCACAGATATGACGCGTAGATCTCAGACGGAATGCGAAGCGCGTTGAGATTTAAAGAACAAAGGTTTGCAGCCACAAAAAAGTATAAAATATAATATAAGGATATGATTACGCAACAAAAAAATGGCTTTCCAAGTTGTAGCATGTAAGGGCAAGTACAACGCATCAGCGATATCCATAAATCTGTCATTTTGGTTTTTTATTTAATTTTCTAGCACTCCAACGGAACAGCCATTTTAATAGTCAAAATGGCTATTCCGTGTCTGAGTTGTTATTTCGTCCATTTCTTTGCGGCATTTCCTCAATATTCATGCATACAAAAAATATCGACAAGCGAATAGTCATGCAAAGAACAGAACAAAAGAAACCCATAAGCCTTACACAGTGGGAGGGTAGAGACAGACGCGAAGAGGACAGAGCTGCCACCGAAGGAAGCTGAACTGATAAAGAAGATGTGTTCAAAAGGGACCATTAAGATTCCATTCACGGGAAGCAAAGGCGAAGCGCCCGTTTCAGTGTTTGGTTTCTATTTGAAATGTAAAAATATTAAGTGGGTCATGAAAAAAAATTAATGAAATGCCGGTTTGAAAAAAAATAAAAAATTTGTTCTTTTTTCTGCGCGGTTTGGGAGGGAAAGAGTGGGTGGGTCCCGGGGGATATATATAGACACCCCCTATATATTACTATAATTATAATCTAAAAAAATAATTACAATAAATAAATATATTAAAAAATATCAAAATATAATTTTATTTTGCAATATTAATTTTGTTTTGTTTCAAATAATATTTTATTATATATATATATTAAATTAATATTTCTAAGTGTTTTTTAATAATTTGGATATAAAGATGAAATATTTTAAAAATATTTTTAATATATTATTAAACAAAAACATGTTTGTAAAAAATAATTACTATATTACTCTATGCCTTTTACATTAATTTTACAAGTTAAAAACAATATAAAAATTTTAATAATCAAACACATAAAACTACTTTTTTTCAACCTCAGACTGAACCACAGTTTTAACCAAACACTTCACTGCTTATTTTGAACCACATTAAAAGTGCTTTTTTTAAGACTGTTTTTTTAACCTCAACCACACACAACAACTACAATACCAAACATGCTCAAAATGGAGATGTCGATAAAATTGTGGAGGCGGTTGGAGGAGGCGTGGTAAAGATCAGAGCTTGGTGCATAATCTCTGCATTTCGAGCAGGAAAATAATGGGCTTTGATTTGATTAGAAACTAAAACCGTAAGAGGTTTTAATCACTCTCTTTGATGGGTTTTGGTTTGTGGATTGTGGTTTTAATCACTGCTCTTTGATGTATTATATTATATACAAAATCTTAAAATTAATTATATAATTATATTATATAAAAATAATAATTTTATTGTTGGAGTGTTTTTTAAAATCAATTATTTAATTATATAACTTATTTTTATTAATTATATAATCAATTGTATAATTAAACTACATACAAAATAATTACACTATATTTAAAATCATATAAAAAAGACTCTCCAAAATAGCTCTTACAATTGGAGCACACATTAACAAAAAAAACCTATATATATATTATTCAAAGAGCTATTTTACAGACATGACTCTTAAAAATAGCTCTTACTATTAGATTTGTTCTAATTATGGAGAAATAGAGAAAAAAATTCAGAAGTTTGTGATTTATAATCTGATAAAAAAAAATAACACGCTAACATTTTAAACAGTGACCCATCTCCTTATAGAACTTGGGCAGGTGGATCATTTAGCAAAAAATCCAATAATCATTTTCGAGTCTTCCTTTCCTCCTCCACAATAGCCACGATATTCCTGAAACGTTGACTTTTCTACCATACTGTTTGGACCATGTTTCGGTGAAATGACCGAAATATTTTGTACCAATTACAAAAATAAAATAATTTAATATTATTTTTACTTTGATTTAAATTTTATCTCATTCTGAATTTTTGAATTAAATATCATCCGAAATATTTTGGTCAAATATTTTTTTTTAAATAATGAATAATTTTATAATATCAATCATATATCTTGACTCAACCGTTAGATTGAAATGAAATTTTATCAAGAATCTCTTGATATATTTATATATTATATTAAAATTTTAAAGGAATCAAATAATATAATAAACTTGCAAATTTGATAATGACATACTTGTAATATTATATATTTATAATTTTGTTTAGAAAAATTATTTTATTATATTTTTTAAAATTAAATTACATGATTCTAAATAATTTTATTTTTGTATTTAAACTATTTTTTTTAAATTAATATATTTAATTATATATTTGTGTGTATAAACAATACAACTTCAAAACAACATACCAAAATACTCTAAAACTAAAATATTTCATTTCAATTAAAAAAATAACAACCACAAAAAAAAAAAGATTTTTTGTTTGGACTGTCGAAGAAATAAGCCCCCTTCGAAGAAAAGGGCTTCAATGAGAGATGGTGAATTGCTGTGGGCCTCAACTTCCATGACCTATAGTGGCTGATATTTCCGAACACTTTCATTAGCAGCTCCTGATGAACTTCGAACGATAAAAACAAAATATATCCACACCAACCCTTCCTTTCAGTCAAAGCCCGAATCCATGCAGCCCAGACCAGCCCAGGAAAACAATTCCTTGGCAGCACCGGAATGAATTCCTATTGGGCAGACTGAAAATGAAAGACAATCCTTAGCCAATTACTGAAAGCCACGTAATCTGCTATGAGTCGAATGACGTTTCAACAGAAGCTTCAAAATTGACATCTTCTGGTAATCCAGTACAGTTGTTTTTATATATTAATATTAAAAATATATTTTTTATTAAATATATTAAAAAAAACAACTCCACGAAAATATTTCATCAAACTTCAGCTCCAACCAGCAAGCAAATATCTATTATGTCTTCCTCTCCTTGATATACTTTTAACCGTCCATTCTGGTCTACACACACAACTTGATTTCTCTCCATATAGCTGGCGGTAGTGGTCGTGGATCGATCAGATCAGTCGATTTAAAAAGTAATGGCCGAGGACAAGTATAATCTGAAAAATCCAGCTGTGAAGAGGATTTTAATGGAAGTTAAAGACATGCAATCGAACCCGTCTGATGATTTCATGAGCCTCCCTCTTGAGGTATGTTCGATTTGAATATCAATGATTTGTTAATTTTGGGTTTTTTTATTATTAATTTTGTTTTTTATTATATAATAGGAAAATATATTTGAATGGCAATTTGCTATAAGAGGACCAGGAGAGACTGAATTTGAAGGAGGGATTTATCATGGGAGGATTCAATTGCCTGCTGAGTATCCATTTAAGCCTCCTTCTTTTATGTTGCTGACGGTATTAACAAATGAAAATACCTCCTTAAAACTTTTTTTTTTCGTTTTGGAAATTCTTATAGGGCTAATGGGTTTTTTGAATTATTTGCTCTTGCTGTCGGGTTTTTTTTTGGCAGCCAAATGGGCGTTTTGAAACCCAGACAAAGATATGCTTAAGCATATCAAATCATCATCCTGAGCATTGGCAGCCTTCATGGAGTGGTTAGTTTTTTAATCGTTATTGCTGGCCTTACCAAACTATTCTGTCTATAGATAGCTAAATTATCAGGACGCAACAGTAAAAATCTTATTAAATCTCTTATAGCGAAGAGGTTTTGGCGAATTATCTTTAGAAGTATTAGCTACTTAAGGGGTGCGAGCGAGTTTGATTTTGATACCCCGCCTGTTATTAGGCTATATTTAGGCCTGGGTTGAAGAAGAAATTGTTTGTTGGTGTATATATGTTTACTTGAAGAACTAAGATTTCTCTGTGTTTGTTTACTTCATGTTAATGGAGACCTGGCCTATGGTCACATTTATTGTGTTAACTACGAAAAGAATTAGAGTTGGTGCACTGGAATGAAAATCATTCCTGGAATTCCTTGCTTAAAATGTTATCTTTGGCGTTGCCTTTTCTTCACTTACAGAGGTCTAATTGGTCAAGTACATGAGTATCTGATTCTTTGTAGAAGTTAGAATGTATTGATTCCATAGCTCGATGGCTGATGTTTCATGGTATTGATTATTCTTGTTGGCAGTACGAACAGCTCTAGTAGCGCTTATTGCATTCATGCCCACCAGCCCCCATGGTGCGCTGGGTTCACTTGACTACAAGAAAGAGGAAAGGCGTGTTTTGGCTGTCAAATCTCGTGAAGCAGCCCCAAGATTTGGGACCCCTGAACGTCAAAAACTCATCGATGAGGTTAGTGATTATTTCTTCGTGTATTGTCATTTGGTACATGATTATCTAATGAACTGTTTGACGTGCAGATTCATCAATACATGCTTAGCAAGTCACCATCTGTTCCTCAACAAAACCCTGCACAGGGTTCTGAAGAACACCCTACCAACATTGAGGGTGAAACCCATGAAAGTTCACAAGATGCTGGGGCTGTGACAGCTGCTGAAGACCTTCCAAATCCAGCTGTTGGTGAAATTCACGAAGTGGGCGAGAGGGCCATTGAAGAAGTGCTTGAAGCTCACATTACTGCGAACCCAAGTCATGCAGAAACTAGTGCATCAAGAGAGCCTGCTAAATGTTCGAGCGATCAGCTACTGCAAAGGCAAGTGACCAGAGTTCAAAAGCCAGCTGATGATAGGTTGTTCACATGGGCTGCTGTTGGACTCACCATTGCAATTGTGGTTCTTTTGCTGAAGAAGTTTATGAAATCTAGCGGATATGGTGCCCTCTTCATGGATGGATCTTAGATATAGTGATTCTTATGAAGCAATTTATAGAAAAAGGAAATCGGAAAAAAAGAAATCTACATCATTTTTATTCCAGGATTTTTCGTATCTCGCAGTATATGCCATGATCCGATTGACATGCTCCATTATTGTAATTAATAATGTGGATGAGAACTCATTTACATTGACAAGGTTGTGCATTTTATTTAAGTATCTATAATATTTGATCGTTGTAGATACATCCGCTTCCGTAGTGATTACTGGAGTTGCTCTGGGAAGGTCAACTAACTGTTAGAGCGTCGTTTAATATTCACGCAGCTTGATTTATTTTCATATTTAAATGTCCGGACCTCTTATATTAACATTAGTCCAGGTTAACAAACATATCCAATTAGCAGAACCACCCTTCTGTGCACTTCATATGACCCTAGTCAACATAGTTATTAGAGATCACAATTTCCCCTCCATGGCCAACGTCACCAACAGGAATGCAGCATGCACGCTTAAAGCAGAGAATCAGGGCTAGTCTGCAACGAACTAGTCTTAACCATTCTCTGAGTCGGCCACAATTAACCTCCCTGGTAACACTCACCCTTCCTCCTGGTCCAAACAATGCAGGTGGACAATCATATACCTTTCACTTTAGTGCATTAGGCAGAGAAATATGTATGACAAAGGAATGCCATAGATCATATTTGACCATGCCGATTTCGCATGGAAACTAATCATGCTGTCTTTGCCACGACACAAAGTTACAAAATACTGTCATCGATACCATTCAATCAGTGTCCAGGGAAGGGCGGTGGTTATATCAACAGGTGATTAAAGGTTGAATCTTTCCATGTATTGCCTTGTAACAATGGAGACTGCAGAGGGGAAGCCTGGACTTTGAATCGCGATACTTGTATGTATTTGTACAATTTGGACCCGCACATTTTTCACGTGGTGGAGGATAACTGCAAATCAAAACACACATTCTAATTACCACAAAACAGATAAGATTAATTATATTTAAACATCGACAAAATGCTTGCACTTGCATTTCTACAGAGCATTCCAAAGAAAATACTTGGAGGGATGGGAAGGTGAGCTTGTACCTGCATGGCACTGAGTTAAACATGTGTGGCAGACCAATGTCATCAGAGAAAATAACGGTAGTTCCGGAGGGACCGATGACCCATCTGACAGTATTTGGCCCAAGTACATCTGCTTTGGCAGCCTTTGCCTGCACGAAGGAAAGTTTATTCTTGATTCAAATGCTGCGAAAGACCAGGAGATGGAGAAGATAAAAGATTTTCTAAGTACCTGAACCACTTCATCACGCCGTCTCCTCATCTTTTCTTCCTTCTTCTTTCTTCCAGAATCCTGGCCTCGTATTTTTCTGATTGCTTCAGCCTAAAACATTAAAAGTTACAGTTTTCCTATCCATTGCCAGGATATTATAACAACTAACATGTTGCATGATTAGCAAACCTCAGCCTCCCTTGCTGCCTTCTCCGACTGCATTCTACGCCTTTGTGCAGCCTCAGCTTTCTTTGATTGCTGCTCTACTTCAGAGAGCTTAGTCTTTTGTTCTGCCATCAATGCATCAATAAAGGAAATAAGTTAGGTTTAGCAACAAGCCATTATTACCCGAGGTGTAAACTACTTTTATCCTCAATCATTCCCTATCCAAGCTGTAAATGAGACTAGTGCAAATAATATGGAAGCAGACAAAACACCCACTTTTAGGAGGGATTGAAGGTAAACCATTCGGGAACTCAGGAAGACTAGCACCAGGCACAAGAAAATCATCTTTGGCTGTCTGAAGAGCCCGCTTATGTGCAGTTGTTGTTGACCCATTCCTTCCTCCAACATATCCCAGCCTCTTGCTTGGGTATTCAGGTTCATCCTCTGATGTAGGCACTTCTTCTTGCACAAAATCCTTATCCTCTTGCCTACCATCTGAAACCAAGGATACCCCCCTTCTTTTCTCCTTGTAAGCATTGAGTCTCCCAAGGTAACGTGCTTCCTCATCTATGTCACCATCTTCATCAAATTCCACATCCATTGCAGACCTCTTAGGAATTCTATTACTCTTGCGAACTGCTTCAAAATGAAATGTTCCATTCACAGAGATACTTTCACCAGAAATCTTTCTTCCTGAAGAATTGCCCTTTCTAAAACTAGAATCCTGAACATGTAACTTGTCTCGAGACCGAGAAGCATCAACACCTTGATGAGATTTTGTGAGGGAAGACCCGCCGTTGAAAGCATGTTCTGTTGCTGGCTTGGCATGTATTGTATGAGTGACACCACCAAACTTGAGCTTAAGCTTCTTCAGTCTTTTCTCACTTATCAGTCCATCTGAACCAGACACTACTTGGTCCTCACTGTGTCCACAGTTTAAAAACTGTGTAGAGGGTGACAGCAAAGTAGAGGTCTGTAGAAATTTCTGCAGATCAGAACAAGGCTGACGAGATATAATACTCCTCTTCTTCCTTATTGTGAACCCAAGACCAGCAGAAAGAGTCCCATTTGAATTTTCCATATGAGAGTAAAATTTGCAAACTGTTACTGTGGATTGCTTCCTATAAAAAGCAGAAAAGCAAGCAAGAATATCTGAGTGTTGCAATGGCAATAAGTCACCATACCTGAGGATTAAATGCATAGAAGCATTACTACCTTCCAGCAGAGCATAACTAAACATTTAACCATATGAAACGCTCGACTAGAACTTTGTTGAATAATAGCGAAAGGGAATGGTAAGATTCAAAATAGTGCCAAGCAAAGTGATTTGAGATAATTTATACTTCTAATGAACAACGGCAACAAAAGAAGAAAAGGAACACAGTATATCAAAGAATAAATCCAAACTACAAAAGGCGTGATCTTGAAAAGAATAGCTAATATTGTGCAGAAACTAAACTAAAATATAAACAAAAGGCTTGAGCATAAATACACCTTTATACATTTAAAAGAAAAATATAAGCTAATAGAGTTTAGTACAGTTTTACAAAACTTTTAGAGCAAAATGAACGAAACCTAAATGAAGTAACTCGTCAAAGAAAATCCCAAGAGACTAAGGTACTTGACTTCAAACGTGTTTTGCAGGAAAACAATAAACAAAGACGATCCTTGAAAACCTTTTGCTTATAACCTCGCATTTCCATTTCTGGTACAGAAATAAGATAGCCATGAAACTGAATCCAGGTTTTCTTCTCGTTTTCCTTTATTTTATCGGCAACCAAACAGGGTAAAAGAAACAATCAAACTAGTAGATTCCCTCTTCTTCACAATGACATCTAAATATCCATTAAAAAAATTTCTTTTAAGCTTAAGTTGAATTACCAAACCTAAGAACAACTCTCTTTTACATCGACGAACTAATCTTTTTAGCTGCGGCTTTCTTTAGGAGTAAAAAAAGATAGCTTCCTTCTTTTTACAAAAAAACTGAAGTTCAAAGCAGACCCATTTCAAAGAAGCAAAGAAAATGATCAAATAGCAACAAGAACCCATCAAATGTAGTGGATACTTACCTGGCAAAGAAGCCAACTGAAACCCTAGAAAAGGAGCGCCACAAAAAGATAAGCACTTTGGTGATTAAGGGGAAAGCATGTTGGAGAGGAGGGGTATGTGAGTCTCTTTTTCCTTCTGGGATAATGAGGAATGTTTGATCTAGTTAAAAATGAATGGGGGGTTAGTGCGAGAAAGGGACTTCTGCCATTCTTAGGCTGGTTATAGTAAAGGATACTGGAACTGGAACACTTTATGTGCTCCATTTTTTTTTCTCTTTTCTTGCTTCTCCACTTCTTTTAAATTTCTTTATAAGCTTAAATTTTACAAAATTTTACAAGTAGCATAAGGTAAGTGTTTAATACATCAAGAGGCCCAGACAAAGCCCAAATGATCTCATCAGACTATGACACGAGTCTAAGGAGAAGGTCCACAAGCAATGAGTTTGGTATTGCAGTGCAAACTGTATTTTTTTTTTAAAAAACATAGTTTACAACTGTTTGGTAAATATTTTACTGCAATTTTAATGGACATGGAACCCAACAAAAATCATGGTCGCACCACCGTTTACAAGAACAAGATTTTGGAGTTTTTGTTGAGTTTTAGACTAATGCTCTACCTGTGTTTCTCTTTTCTTTACATTTGAAAAAACAATACATGGAGAGAAAGAAGGGATCGTAGATTTCCATCACTAGAAACAGTAGTGGTTGCAATCTTTCTCTCTTCCAACAACAATAGCAATCACCGACAAACAACAAAAGCTCTTCTTCGGCATTGTCAACCTCTTCTCTTTACCGAAAGAACCTGTAGCAGTGTCTGTCGTCTCCCTATCTCTAGCGTGGAGCAGCGGCGGCGGCGCACAACCTCCCGACACTCTCTCGACCACCACAAGCCATCATTTCCGACAATATCACCACCGAAAGAACATCTCGATCTTCTTTGTTCATCGGCCCTTAAGCTTCTCGTTATTGTCGCTCAATTGCTACTGTCCACATAAATTAATTCATGTGAATAACCCTCTGCATTGTTCAAGTTTTAAAAAGACAAATGATGCAAGACGCTATTTTACTCTAGGCTCTGTTTGTTTCCCAGAATTCATTTTCCGGGAAACTACTTTCTCAACTTTCATGTGTTTGTTTATTTTCCGGAAAATTGGTCAACGAAAAATACTTTCCGGTCAAAGAAAAATTTGGCTTGGTTTTCAGGAAAGTGTTTTCAGCTGAAAAATTAGAAATGTCATTATTTGTTGATTATATCAAATTTGATCCTCAAACTTTTGATTGCTATATATAATTTGTTTTTGAATATTTATTTTTCAATTTCATCTCTTAAAATTTAATTTTTATATTAATTTTGGTCCTTATTTCTATAATTGTTATTTGCTTTTTCTTATCATTTTTTTATTAAAAATTTTTATCTATCAAATTTGGTCCTTATTTTTTTATTGTTATTCATTTTATTTGAAATAATTTATGAAATGTTAATTATTATTATTTTAATTTATTCACCTTTCATTTTTTTTAGATTTGATCTCTATTATTTTTATTATTATTTATTTTATTTGAGATCATTTATGGAAAAAAAATTTCAATTTCATTCTCATTCAACTTTTTAATTTGTAAGATTTGTTCCTCATTATTTTAATAAACTTGAAAAAAATTTAATTTATTAATAAATTATTTTCCAGTTCATTTTTCATAACACAAACAAAACTTGAAAGTGTTTTCCAGTTCATTTTTCATAACACTGTCAAACATCAGAATTCACTTTCCAAAAAAAAATCACTTTCCTGCAAACAAACGGGGTCTAAATATATATGCTAGACATGCGTTGGACCTCCTCTAGGCCAGGCCAGGTCCATGGAGTTGGGCATTTTGAATATACTAACAAAGATAAGTGACTATATTTTGAATATACTCTTCTTGTTTTTCAAGAGGCAAGACATTCCAAATAAATTAAATCAATGAGAAACAACTTACACCCCGAATTTATCCATTATAAGGTTTGTTTAAGGTGTTTTTTATATTTTTTTTCTTCATATTAAATCTTTATCTTAATTTTGTAATTCAACACTAGATTAATTAGAAATTGAATTTCATAATTTGTTTTAATTTTTTTTTATAAAATAATCTTGATCTCATAATCCAAATTACAAAATTGAGGAGTTAATCCAAGTTGACTCAAGTCAAATTTGTTTATTTTTTTAAATGATTTTTTTTTTCAAAATTGAATTTATTAAAAATTGAGTTCCATTATTTATATTGATTTACTTTCTATAAAGTTATTATAGCTCAAGTTAAATAAAATCTCATCTAGAATATTTATCGAATCAAATTATATTTTTACTAGTCATTATAATTGCTTTTGAGCCCTCCAGAACAATTCATGTCAAATTAATCCCAACATGTTTTTATTTTTCTACCAGTAACAACGTCTAGATATTAAATCTAACCACCAGCACATCAGCGTGCTAAAAATCTAGTTGTAACTAATCATAGATAGATAACATGATGACAAGAAGAATTTCATCTCATAGACAATGAAATGGCATTTTCATAGTAGATATACAACCAACAGCGGTTAAGTACAAGCTGTCGGAAACTATAACAGGACCGGATGTGAAAAATTGAAATGTTATACATAGAATCATCATAGCGTGTTTTCTCCAATCCAAATATTAGCGCTTTAATCCCCAAAACACCTCGTATCAATTTAAACCAATCAACACCCCTCCCAAAAGATGATGTAGCACCCAGAAACCTTGACAGAAATGACCGAGTAAGCAGCATCTCAGAAGGCAGCCACAGCACTTGCGAAAACCATTTAATAGTACTTAAATTTCACGTTTCAGTGTCACGTTAACGATCCGTACTAGAGACTTGGGGCGATAATGTTCATCTGTGTCAACCTCTTCAATTTCCTGATGGAACATTGCAGATAAATGGTTACTCCAATATGATACAGCTAGAAGGAAGAGGAGCAAATTGCTCATGAAGCAAATTCTTTGTACCTGCACCACATCCTCACCCTTTACAGCCCGCCCAAACACCAAAATCTTGTCATTTAAATCTGGAATGGGTGCGGTTGTGATGAATAGCTCAAATCCTGTGTTGTCTCTAGTTTTTGAGGTTCCAATCATAAAAGCCTCTTGCTTTGGGCTGCTTTTCACATTTAGAAATTATCATCTCCGAAACAAGGTGCCAAATTTCATAAAACTAGTCATAAAAGTTAAGGCAAAAAACCTTGTAGCAAGCCTACTGCGGAGCTTTCCTTTTTTGGTCCAATCTTCAGCCGCTCCAAGCCCTTCGGAATGCCCTGCTTGAATTACATAATGTTTGATCACGTGACGGAAAGGCATCCCTTTGAAGTACCCCTTTTGGCTGCGAAACCAAAATTGAAGATTTAAGAGTAAAACAAAGCTAAATGAATATAGAACTAAATAAAAATGAAGAAGAAAATGAGAGAATCATAATAACTAAATCACCAAAAAAGAAGTTGAGAAAATAAATGTTCTGCTATTAGACAAAAAAAAATCTAAAGCAAATAGAATGGATCTTCTAAGCAACTGTCCCTTCAAAATTCAAAAAACAGCTAGATACATTCAATGCATTCTTGTAATTGCATTTAAACACATGTTTCAGTTTAACAAACCAGCAGATGTAGCTAGAAGAGTCCCAAACATATGTTATTGCTTACCACAAGTCAAGGAATTTGTCCACAATCATCGGAGAACCATCTTTGTACAGTTCTACTGTTATATAACCTTTTGATGTATTCAGAATCTACAGAAGAATGAAAGATCAGGACAATTAAGTACAGGGAACTTCAATCACATTACATCAATGTCATATGGTTTTATGCAAGTGATACAAAGGATAAGTCATAAACCCATTAAGATAGAATCGAAGTTGTTAAGAAATGCTCAAGAAGAAGTCATAAATCAGTTGCATCTCAAAGACTGCCACAGAAACAGTCAGATAAACATTATATGTTTTAAAACTCCAGTTAAACTTCACTAGGAGAAACTTTTCACATTCAGAGATGGGCCACTATAATACCCGTTGTCTGCTATCATTTATTGGTGGTTTATCTAATCATGCTTCAGGCAAGAGACTGTCCATCAAACACGTAATATTTCAAGTGTTGCTTGTTATTATTCTAGTAGTCCCTATACACCATAAATATGTTCACATGGCCACTCACACCCACACATAAATGGCTCTTCTATATAGATATTCAACTATGCTTGTCAAACAAACACACATACATTGACATCAGCACCCCAACTAACATCGGTTACACTCAACAATCTCAACAATCACAGCAAAAAAATTGTAACAAGCTAATTCACAACTTACAGCATAACCAGGGAGATCATACTTCTTTGAATCTGCAAATGAATCGGCAGTATCCTAAGTAACATAAAATCAAATCAACTTCCCAAATTACAGATTTAATTCCACAAAAAAGCATAATTATGATTGTATTTATCAGAGAATCCCTGAATTGCTAAACGAATAAGAAATTACCAAACAACCTTTTTTTTTAAAAAAAAAAGATGAAGAAATCCTGTCATATACCTCTAAAGTTGATAGACCACTACCTGTTTCGTTCCTTGACCTGCAAATTATGGATTAAATCAAGAGAATTATTTCTGAACAAGATCCATGAGAACTTTCTCCAGAGAAAACTGATGACAGTTATCCACAAAACAACAGGTGCCACTAAGGGAGGGACAGCAAACCTTTGTGACCAATGTCTATATGTTGCAACTAAGGACAATATAATCACCACAACAACTAAGTTACAGATAAGAATAGTAGTGGCACTGATTCGAGCTGGCCCCTTCTTCTTTTTGCTCTGATTTAGCAATGCCTGAGGTTTTATCCTTGCCATGAAGTGTAATTTTGACTATGCTTTCACAAACAAAATAAACTATGTCATGAGCAGTGGCTGTAAAATGCATTTACAAAGTAAAATGGAAACCATAGTAAGCATCTCTACAACAATTTCCCCTTCTCGTCATTTGATTGATCAAATCTATCAACTTGCATTTACACCCATCAAAAATTACTTCATTGCAAGAACAGGTGCTTCAATTAATTAAACCCCGTCGGAAAATGTCTGAATAGGTATACATATCTTCTATAAGATTTTCATGTTTATTTAATATATATGTTTTCCCTACCAGCAAACCAACATGCACAATTTTATAATAAATACCAAACTTAAATCCATTCCACGAAAGTAAATTCCAACAATCGAGGCGATGATGGACTTGCCGAGAGCAACATCCAACAATAATAATAAAAAGATATCGTGTCTAATTCTTGTTTTGCAAGTTCAGTTGATCAGGTAAAAGTGTTCATAATGGCCATTTCTCTTCTTCTTCTTCTTCTTTTTATGTTAAATAAACGCAGAACAACAAAATTAGAAGCAGAAAATTCCTCTCAAACTCACAAAAAATGCAATTTTCAGCTCAGTAAAAGAGAATTCAGAGACTTCATCAACTTCAATTCAGATCGAAGATTTCCCTACAAAGTTCGGAAGAATAGAACCCTAACATTTCAGGGACTGTCAGAGCATAAAAAAGTAATAATCGCAGAGTTGGTTAGCTTGAAAACTAGCGAGCCAGTACCTTAATTTTGACAGAGTTGTTAAATTCCTAGCGTGCCACCGCGGGTGACGTGAATAACTTTTCTACTGCTTTAGGAGATAATCTAAAACCTGAGAGCAGGTTGAATTTATTTTACACGCGATTTATTGGGTGACAGTAATTAATCAGACAAGTTACAAGGAGGAGGTTCAAAAACTGACTGTGTGTACGATGGGAGTAGAGCAGACGGTTCAGATTGAATCAATCAAGGAGAGGTACCGGACACGTTGGAGATGATCAAGACCGTCCGAGTTGGATTTCTTAACTTGTTTGTGGGCCCATTTGCAAGGTGAATATCACTTGAGTCTGGCCTAAGTTTATGTGTCTTATGGGCTTGTACACTCTGGACCGAGCCCAAAACTCAAGTATATATGATCGGAGACTTTTCTTGAAAAAAAAGAAATTTATATGGTCCTCGGATTCTGTACAAAACCGATTGTTGGTCATCATATGACTCTCCATCTACGGACTATTACCAGGGAATGTCAATTAGCTCTGCTTTGGTGGACCTCTGTGGAGCTGTTGTTGGGCCTTTGTGGGGTGCAGAAAAATGGGCCCAAATTTTGAAAAATAAAAACAAGTACACGTCTCCGACGACCATCCATGTTATTTTTAGTTATTATTATTAATGAGAATTTTATTATTAACAAAATAATAAAGTGTGTGTTGAGTTATTGCAGTCGTGTACAGAAAATATTATTTATTTATTTTGTTTTTTTTAACCACGTTGTGATCAATTGTTTTGTCACTCATTGTGATTTTTTTTATATTATAACATTAGATTAGCTAAAAATTAAATTTTTTAATTTTGAGAACAATAGCTAAATTTTTATTTATTTTAATCTCTGACTTTCTTATTTTGTTGATGGGTTGGAGTTGCTTTTATCAATTTTGGGTTTTACTTTTGTATTTTATCAAATATCAAACAGAGTACACACATATCATCAACGTTTATCCAAATCAAAAGCTTAAAACTTTTGGGATCCACTTTCATATAAATAAAAGAGAATTGCTCTGAAATTTGAATACATATATCAATGAATATCTCATGCGACCGTTAATAGTGTTCCTTAAATGTTAATGAAAATACACAGGGATTGGATGTGGAGCTCCTGAACTAGAGGGACTAAATCATTAGTTCCTTAAATGTTAGAAACCTAGCACCAAGTTATCATCTTTTATTCGAATATTTGATAGGCAGAAGAAATAACGGTGCTGTTTGCTGCCCCTCTCTTGCTGCCATAGACAAACTCACCAGTTATTTCAGAGAGAAGGAGCTCGATCGTGATTCGTGAGTCGTCGTCTGCTGTGTGGAGCTAGATCTATCCAGGGTATTCTCTTATTCTTGCTGTCGGTATAAAACGGAAGATAAAAGGGTAATCTTTTATTTTATTTTATTTATATCTTAAGTATTCAGGGATTGTTGCTGGAGTGGTGAGAATACATTTCATTATTTGATTTATTTCTTACTCTTAAGATAACATTAGATGAAAAATAACTGGGAGAGGATTAAGAAGAAGCTGTGCCCTCTTCTTCTTTTTTTCAAACTCAATCCTGTCTTGCCTTGTTAAATGCTTCTTCAAGTGGAAACTTTTTAGTTTGCACACACACACACACAAACACACGAAGAAGACTTTTTATCGTGTTATTCGAGTGCTCTTAAATAATTTACAAAGAAAGAACTTGTAAAAGACACCGATTCTCATTATTTAAGATTTTTTTTTTTTGTTTTGGAGGAGGAATTATTTATGTGGTAGCAAAAACATGAACTGTGTTAGCGAAGAGTTCATAACAATAATTTGATTTTTTTAATTTTCAAAATCATTTCTATAAGATTAGACTCCAATATGGCTAAATGTTGAGTTAAGTGCCTCGATGTAATGCAATGCATCTGCTAGTTTAATACCGTCTCATCGAAAGAACACTGGTAAATAGATTTGGTTTAGATGGTACCGACATGATTTCTTATGCCCGTGGCCCTTTTTGTTTGTGTATGGCAACAGGCTTGCGAGCCATTTTGACACACTGCTTCAACTGCTCAGGACTGGCGCGATAAAATGTTGGCTGCATCTCTGCGATCCCGGTCTCTTCATCTCTCATCTTCACTCCTGAATCATTCATGGAAACCTGTGCTGTCAGGTTCCAGTCATTCTTTCTCTGTTGAATCCAACGGTGGCAGAAGCTTACTGGACCTAAATGAGATAGAGAAGGTTCTCACTGATGTGAGAGCAGATGACGTGAAAGTTATACCGGCTAAAAAGCACGCTGAATGGGCTGATTATATGGTCATTGCCACTGGCAGATCTACCTGGCATGTCAAAAACATCGCTCAAGCCCTTATTTACAAGGCACATTCAACTTTCTCTCTCTCTCTGACTTCTTAAGCAGCTAAATTGAATAATATTAGCAGGTGGTATTGTTTTCCTTGTTTGATATTTGCAATTTGGCTCATGGGAAGATTTAGGGAAAGAAAAAGAAATGAACTTTTCAGTATTGCATTGAATTCTTGTGCAGTGCTGGAGGGTTTGTGTTTATTGCTGTCTTGTTGTTTTGATTGGTGATGGTGTCTTTGGTGTTTAAGACCAATTTGTATTAAGATGTTTATTGATTTTTCCAAGGATTGAGATTATTTTTTTTATATGAGCAGGCTAAGCAAAAGCAAAAGGGGGCTCAGCGAATGACCCTCCCCAGTGTGGAAGGGCAAGAGGGAGGGAAATGGATTGTTATCGACTCTGGTTTGTCTCCACTCTATGATGTTAGTTACGCAGGCTGGTACAGAAAATCAAGTTTGATATGTTGGTACTTTAATGGTAGAATCAATACAGGCCTCCTTCTATTTTACTAGAAATTTGCTAAACCAACCAGCTAATAGCTTTAATTATTGGTATCGCAATGTTGAGTTGGTCAGAGTTCCCTTGCTTGCTGCTCTAAGGAGAAAAACGGAAATAAGCTTGTCAAAGAATTTCTGTCTTATCTCTTCTTAATCTGCTTCTATCTTCCTCTATATGGGCATCTATTTCATGCTGATGATAACCTTGCGAGCTACATGAAATTGACTTAAATTATTTTAGCATAATCATGAAACTTTAATTATTGGTATCGCAAAGTTGAGTTGGTCAGAGTTCCCTTGCTTGCTGCTTAAAGGAGAAAAATGGAAATAAACTTGTTAAAGAATTTCCGTCTTATCTCTTCTTAATCTGCTTCTATCTTACTCTATATGGGCATCTATTTCATGCTGATGATAACCTTGCGAGCTACATGAAATTGACTTAAATTATTTTAGCATAATCATGAAACTGATACTTTGATGGATTTTATGGTGATACTTTGATGAACTTTAGTGGTTGATAATTTGGCTTATTGATTTCTTGAATCTTTACTCTTTTAGTAATTTTTCTCTCCTCAGGTAAGGTGATAGTCCATGCTCTTGACGAGAAAGCTCGAGCATACTACAATTTGGAAAGTCTGTGGACCTCAGATGCATCTAAAGAGGAACCAGTTCAGGTAAAAATAAAATCAAGGATTTTGAAACTTTTCTGGTCTTTATCCAATCTGCTATGCCCCAACATGCACACCCGCCCTCCGATGCATGACATTGCAAGCTGCGTTTTCTTCTTGATCTAGAAGATAAGGGAATGCATCAACACAAAATGAGATTGTTAGTTACTTTCTTATAGCTTTGTAGGAAAAATTAATATGAATAAAAAAAGGGAGAAATCCAAGTATATTAAAGCAGTTGAGTTCCAATCTTTATGCAATTTGGCTTAAAATTTTATCCACATTCCAAGAGAAATGTTTTCTAATTTGGAGAGTCATCTTGCTATAACCGCACCCCTGTTTTTTCTTAATCATCTCTACCTTTTATCCATTTTGTCTTCTGAAACTGCTAGTTGCTTTCTGATTATTTTACTTGTGGATTCGAAGGCGAAAGAGGGAGGGGGAGATTTCTAATTATTTTAATAATGAGCAGCTGTGATCAAAATATTCTCTGTGGTTAAGTTGTGGAGTGATGTGTTGGTCTTATGAGAGTTTTATAAACTTGCATATATGTGCATATAATAAGTTTCTGTATGTATATAATATGACTTGGTGATTTGTGGAGTGGTCTTTTGATTGCTATCACCCTGGTTGTACAGCAAATGGTTAGAATTCAATCTCGATCCTTGTTTGGAATGGCTTTAGTACCATGACAGAGCTTTCAATATTTTTCTTTTAAATCAAATATCGGCTGTGTACATTGGTTTCTTTTGACCCATTCTTAACATGGGATAGTTGAAGTCGTGCCTAAGCCTCTTTTCCGTATCAAAATATTCTGTAACATAAATGTGTCAATTACTTAACCAGAAATCTCCTCGAATTAGAGGGGAAACGATAACCTGATGGTCGTTTTTTCATTTCATCTGTTTAGGACTTGGATAAAGCTTATATCAAGATTCGTCCCAAGAGAAACAATACTAAAAGACCAGCAAATAGAGGTGCCTGAAGCATCAATAGTTGTTGCATGAGCAGCTGCAGCCATTGTTGCCAATGTAGTTTTCTCATGCCAAAGGTTTTTCCTCGATCAATATGTACGTGTAAACTGTATATTTTTTTTCTTATGAATAATTGTCAGCAGTTTTCTTCTGAATTGTCTATATGATCACATCATTTTTTTGGAATCTCTCTTCCACGTTTGTACAAAAATATCCAGAAAAGGAACGAGGAATTAGTTCACAAATCACAAACTAATGATAATAGTATATGATACATTGTTTTCTTGGCTTGTATTTCTACAAAAACGGATTTATAGCAAGTTAAAGAAGCTCTTGATTGTAATATCCTCTAGACATGAAAAGCTTTGGTGAAATCGAGCACATAAAACCTTGTTTTCCTCTACTTGGTACTGTTTGTTTTTTTAATCCCACTCCAGTTATATAAACCTTATTTTATGCTATGAAAGTATATGAAAGAAGGCACCCTGATCATCGCAATTCATTGAACGCCTTCTGTTGGTACAACTTTCAAAGAAATTCGTGGGATCATTGTTGTAATACGAAAACCACCACTAGCCTCACAAGATTGACATGCTCCACCATCTGGCTTTTCATCTTGAATCCACCTTGCAATGCCTGGAGAAATATTTATTTTTAATTTTTATTTTAGATCGTTTTGATCATACGGAGACCCACCGGAAGGAACTTGCCCACTATACTAAAAGATCAGTCAAATCCAGGTCCCAAGCCGGGGAGGTACTGATATTTAAGAGCTTACAATAAATCATCGATTAAAATCACTTTCATCTTTGATTTACAAGAATCTGTCTAAGAAGAGATTTTGCACATTTGATTCACAAAAGTTATTTGCAAAAACCATTTAAAGACAACCTAAACTCATTTGATTTTTTTCATTTTTTAAAGGATATCTGTGAGTTTAGTACTCATACTGTGGAATATGAGACCATCCACAGTCTCTTTCGTATTCCCTCTGCATCTTGTACACAACCACAGCATGTACTGTTCCATGAAGTTGTCCCAGCCATGCCTTAATTGAAACCTGTCGTTTACTCGATGCATGGCCCTCGAATTTTTGGCAAGAAAATGAAACATGACAGAGGGGTAGCTGACTTTGAGGGGGTGTTTTGGTCTAGTCAGATATGGTACAGTATCTGGTTAGCAGACAATAATATTGTCATCTCACGCAAGTTACTGATGTTTGTTCTGTGCAAAGTGAATCGTGTGTATATTATAGTACAGACAAGCCTGTTTATGTCCCGAGCTAGATAGCCTGCGACCTGGAGCTGCTCAGTGCCCTTCCAAGTGCAACGTCAGGATTCTACAACTACACATGCAAATGGGTAATTGTTTTTTGCATAGCACTTTTATGTGACTAATCTATCATTTTTAAGTGACTTTTGTAGGATTTCTTTCTCTTTCACGGTGATGAATTGCTGGAGTTTTTTTTTCGTGCTTAGCATGCGTGCGCCTTAATAAAATATTATTTTAATATATTTTTAAACAAAAAAATCCACATAATAACACGAAAAATATATATATCAGGGGTGACACTGGTTGAACATAGACAGATCGCACATAAAGCCTGACCTAACCTAACCTAACCGAACCAGGCCTATACATGTCAGCTATCTGTAAGCCTATAGCATGTCCACGTGACCTTGATAGGTAATCATGCATATGCACCTGACAGTTTTCTGCCCGTGCATTTAGTCCAGCCACTTCGTTATTCATAAAAAGAATTTTTTCATTCATTTTGGCTGGAAAAGAAACAGTTAATAAAAAAAAGTGTGCGAATTGGATAACTAGATTCATCTTTCTTATTGCATGCATCTACTAAAGTGACCGCTACTCATAAATCTCGCCCACATGGGCCATTGCTTCATAAAACTCGTGATATGACATGGCTGACAGATTATAGCTAGGTTGCTATATTTTGACAAAGTAATAAAATCGGTGCTTCCATTTCGGCCTCGAAGTTCAGGCCGAGGTGATTCCGCAACGTCTTTGGTTTTCAATCAAAGGCGTTGTCTTTCGATCGACGACTCGTTGACCGGATGGTTCTTTCAAAACGTCGGTAGTTAGTACTCATGGTTAAAGAATCTAATTTAAAATTTAAGTTTATAGATGAGGTTCTATAATATGATTTATGTTATTCTCTAACACACATCCTCAAACGAAGCCTTTAAGCTTGAAACTTACATACGCCACGCCATCTTATGCTTAATTTTATCAAATGAATAAGAGTTGTGAGATTCAACTAGTGATCACTGGTTACAAGATTCGATATCATGTTAAGAAATCATCTCATCTAAAAGTTTAGCTCAGAGTGAGACTACATAATATGATTTATATTATTCTCTAACACTCATGACTCCACCGGATTCATGAGATATCCTATATATCCTAGTTCAAATTGGTTGACGATCGAGATGCGGTATCCTGTCAAAAACGATAACGTATTCATCGTTTTGGAGGAATGCATGCAAGAAGATCTGGGGGTTCTTAAAGATTACACCATATAGATATAAAGAAAATTCCAAGAAGGCAACATATGCTGGCCTTTTATTAAAAAAAAATGAAGTGGAAAACGCGTTTTTGTCTCTAATGGAAAGATTATGAATGGATAGAGACCCAATTCACGTGATCGATCAAACCAATCTTACTGTACTGTAGAATCCGATGATAAATACAGAACCTGTAACATCAAACAATCAAATAGCTCTTGCTTTGATCCACATAAAATTTCATGTGAACGTGAATGGAGTAAACAGTAATTTGATTTATATATGATAAACACATCGTTAACTGATATATGATTAGAAGCACGTAACAGTGTCCAAGAATTGAGTTTTGGAGGCACTTCATTGTATGAATTTGGTAAAAGACGCAGGCGCAGGTAAAAACGGAAAGGTATCATTCTTCTGAACGTTGTCCTGGGCAAGTTCGAATCGAGTCCAGATCAAGGACCTGCCAATGGCCCCCTTTGCAGTCTGTACACACCAAGCCATGGACTCTTGTCCGACCTCGCCAGGTGCAGTCCTATCAGGGGTTCTGGCGCCTGAACCGCTCAGAGAAAGAGTGGAAAAATAAGGCGACTTTAGAGCAAATAAGATGAGTTAAAGATTCACTTATCGAGGTCGTACAGCTATAACTACAATTACGAGGACAAAACTCACCTAACCTAGAAATGGTAAAGGTAAGATTTTTGACCATCGGGAGAGCAAATCAAGAACAGGAACTACCAAGATGATGCTCGGCAACAGAATGGGGGAGATTGCTTTTTGACCAGGAAACCGATTCACTCTCTATTGAGCACATCAAAAAGATACGAGCAGCAGTAGAAAGTATGTAGAAGAATAGGACGTGATGTAACAACACATGTGCCAGCTTTTATTTCCTTTTATATTTTCAAATTCTTGACGAAGATGAAGATCCCAATTCATATATCTGATGCAAGAGGTTCAGTTTATTGAACTCGGATCAAGTCCATATTCTAACAACATGCATGTATTTATTTGGATGAAATAATCATTTAAATGACTTTTCTTATGAAAATGAGTATATTTTATTAGATTTGTTGTTTTCAATTCTAGAAGGATTGGCTTTGGATGTAACCAGTTAAGGCTGAGGAGTCTTCCAATTCTATTTCAAATTAAATTTTGTTTTTTTTAGCTTTATTTTTGTAATTACATGTTTTTTTATTTATTATTTAAGGCCTGATTTTTTCATTATTATTCTTGGATAATGAAACTGTAAACCCCCTTCTCTCTCTGCCTTTCCTGTTAAATTTTTTATTTTCATCCACGTCAATATCAAAATTCATACCATAAAATGAAGTCCTTGGTTTCACGCAGTTCATGGTCTCACCTTTCCCTATCCCATGGAATAGAAGTAAAATGGAGGAACAGCTACAGTGATGGCGACGTGGAGGAAAATGGAGCATCTTTGTCAAAACTGGATAAATAAAATTGCGCCATGCCATTAAATCATGGCTCATGATTTTCATTTCAATGCAAGAGGAGCATAAGCATTGAATCAGGGGTTTAATGCCTGATGGGAAAACTAAAGATTGATAAAAGAGTTTTTATAGAGAAGTGATTTTGATTTTTGAGTACTATCTGAAATGGGAAATAGAGCATGCAGACTATGTATACTCTACAGTGATGGGATATCAGCTCTGCCTTGAGCATTGAATGCATGATGTCTTTCTTTTGTCTTCGAAACTGACACGTAGAACAAGAAGCATACATGTTGAAGAAGAAATACTTATACTTAAATTTAAGGGTAATTGAATCCCAGTAATCTGCGCATCGAATTGAAATAGTTAAAATGTTTCAGTGTAACCGTCGATGGTCAAAGCTCAGCTATTATTGCATAGTATTTTTAGATGGATTTTGTTGTTTAGGCTGTGAAATTATTGTTTTTATCATTTTATCCATAATTTTTTATTTTTGAGTCTGAATCGACTTATATCAATTTTAACTTACTCAGAATTTTTAGTAGTTTTAATTCCCGCAATTATCTCAGTTTTACTCTTTTTGATGATATTTAGTAATTAGTCTTGTTTTCTTGTTATTAGGGTTATATTATTGCTTTAAATAAACTTGCAAGTTTTTTGGCCTAAATCAATTAATTATTTAAAAAAAATTGAATTTTTTTAAAAGTTTCTCTCATTTTTTATAGATTCCGTAATAATTTATAGAATATTGACTTAGATCATTTATAGAATATTGACTTGGATTATTTTTTTTATTTATTTTCTATTGTGTTATAAACAATAAAACAATGAGTTACCGTACTAAAATGTTAATGAAATATATTGAAATAATGTTTTTATTATTATTTAAGTAAAAATGAGTTGTGCTAAATGTCCTAAAATGTCACAATTCGGTCCTGCATCATACTTGCATGTCATAAGGAGTACGGATCCAACCCTCAAAAGCTCCAATATAAACCCCACTTGAATGATGTCAAGGTTGACAGAAGCAAGTCCATGAGAATCTAGCTACTGGCCAAACCAAACTGCTAAACTAGGAGGGAGAGCAACTTCCATCGAGCAATTGATCTCAATTTATCTATCATGAGCTCTTGTCATATTTGCCTCCTCTGCTTGATGATGATTCTCATCATTACAGGTTGCAGTTTTGGAATAAAAACAGGTAATCCTAAACTCCTCCATCTCTCCAAATCTTCTTTTCTCAGGCACTTATTTTGTTTTGTTTCCAACACACAATTTGCAGGTGGTTCAGATAAGTTTTTGGAATCAAGTGATGGAAATAATAACCGATCAAAAACACTAACCACCATAAGACAGCAGTCATACTCGAGCCACAGAAAGCTTTTGGTTCATGGTAAATTCCAGCCTCTTGACAACTCCCTGCATGTTCTATTGTTTGTCCTATCTAGACTTCAAGTTTCCCTGGAGGTCTATGTCTTTTCTTCTTTTTCTTCTTGTCTCAAATGGAACCATCTTGTTTGGAACTTTAATTTTTCAGCACTGGGAACTTGCACAAACAGAGATATAAGCATATCACAGAGTAGAGATACTACTTCTGGGATCCCACAGTACATAGTGCAGATTGTCAACACATGCGTTTTTGGTTGTGCTCCTTCAAGTATTCATCTCCATTGTGGCTGGTTTGCCTCTGCGAGAATGGTTAACCCAAGAACCTTCAAAAGACTCTCTTATGATGATTGCTTGGTAAATGGAGGGAAAGTTTTGAAGACTAGCCAGATTGTCAGATTCACATATTCAAACTCCTTCATGTACGCACTCCAATTCAAGTCTGCCAAGTTCTGCTGATTTGCCTAAAAACAAGGTCTTCTCATAGAGAGATAAGAGAAAGAATCGGACCATGTACAACTAAAGGTCTTATCATATCCCAGCAAAAGAAAAACCCTAACACCCCGTCCCTGTTGTTCGGAAAAAAATATATTTCCCTGGCATCCATGAAAATGAAATATCAACAGTCTCAGCTTTGAGCTTTCTCATCACAGCCTAGAGCCTACAATGCATAGTAGATACTGAACCATAAGCTCCCCCCTTTTGAAAGTTTAAACCAGCCCTGTGTTCCTTGAATTTTCACAGCCATTCTGTTATGATATTTGAAGGTGAAAGTATTATTTTATTATCTCCAGAGATGTTAATATTTCTAAATTCTGAAACTGGACCTTTTCGAGTCTAAAATCTAATGATTCAAAAGCTGCTTGATGCACAGTAGATTCTGAAAAAATTTGTGCGTTCTTGGCAGAAGCGCGTGCTCTCATTGCAGTCTCTCTTTTCCTTTGCTTTAATTAAACACCATCATCCCGTGAAGGTGAGAGAGAGAGAGAGAGTTGACAAAGGAGGTTGCATGGTAGCATCAAGGCTCATGATATTGGGAAAGTCTCTGGTAACATCAACGTGGTAGTTAGGAGAACTGTGAGAAACAAATGGGGGTTTGAAATCAGCCTGTGGCATACAAATTGAAGCACAGATGTTACATTCATATAGTTTAGTTACAAAATAGTAAACAGGTCAAGAATTTCTTTTGGTTTTTTTACGTGGTAACCTGTGATTTCTATGTTAGCCCTGTAAATTCTGACATGGTGTTTGATGAGGAAACCGGAAAATGTTGATTTATGATCCGATCTTTCTCGGCTAAACTAATCAACAGGGAAATGAGTATCAATTTACTGGCAAAATGAATATTAACACCCTAGACTTGATCAGACTGGTGTTTTCAAGAATAGATTGCAAATATCATAAAGTATGACAGCCATAAATTCCTCCTAACAAGGCTAATCAAATAGAATAAAAAAACATTTAAGAAAAAGAAGGGAAAAAATCCTCATTTTCCTTTGGGATTTACTAGTTGTGAAAATTTTTCGCTAGAGTATGGCTCATCAGTTCCCTTGCGTCCTGTATCCTCAGTTCCAGCTATCTCTCTATGATTTGCATCGGTGTCTTTTGTTGTGCTGTCCGCAATCAATCCATCCTCTACAGGATTGTCTTGCAATTGTAGAGAGAATTCAAGGTTCCACAGCACATCACCCATGGAAGGGCGATTATATCCATGATCAGCCAAGCATTTTTCTGCTGTCTCAGCGAATTTGTTATAGCACTCAGGGTTTATGTCTCCCTTTATATGTGGATCAACAATATCCCAAAGGGTTCCCTTCTTTTGGCAATTTAGAGCCCAATCTGCTAGACTAACTTGCTCTTTAGTCAAGCTAGGGTTAAGGGCCGGCCTGGCACACAATACTTCAAAGAGGACTACCCCGAAAGAGTAGACATCAGATTTTTCTGTCAATTGTTGCCGACGGAAGTACTCGGGATCCAAGTACCCAAAGCTACCCTTTACTACTGTACTGACATGTGTTTGGTTAAGGTTAGGTCCTGTTTTTGACAGGCCAAAATCGGAAACCTTTGCCACCCACTTCTCATCCAAGAGAACGTTTGTAGTCTTCACATCCCTGTGAATGATTGTGTACCTTGCACCAGTGTGGAGATAGTGAAGCCCTCTTGCAGCGCCAATACATATCTCCAATCTTTGCTTCCAGGACAAGGCTGGATTGTTTCCCTTGTAGAGATGCTCCCTTAGAGTACCATGTGCCATATAATCGTAAACTAGAACCATTTCCCCATCTTCTTCACAGAACCCAATTAAAGAGACTAGATGCTTGTGTCTCAGCTTAGAAAGCATCTCAATTTCCGTCTGGAACTCGTTAACTCCTTGTTCTGAAGAGGGATTTGATCTTTTGATTGCAACTGCTATCCCTTGGTCAATAATGCCTTTGTAAACCTTGCCAAATCCTCCAACTCCTATGACTTGGGATTCATCGAAGTTCTTGGTAGCATGTTTAATCTCTGGCAATGAAAAATGGCGACATAGGCCTTGTGCAAGGGTTGAAAGATGGCTACTGCAATTGCTTTTACCAGATATTGTTGATCCGCTAGCCGATGTGTGGGAATGTCCGTAGAGTGGCAGCCAATTAGCACTACTTCCGTACTGATTTCCACAATCACACCTCGTCTTCCTGTATACAAAAATTGAGATAAGGGCTAATACTGCTATTCCAGCACTCCCACCAAGAATGCCACCAATCACTGGGACAAAACCGGATCCTGATGTTGAAAACCCCTTCTTTGCTTCAGCCTGAAGCATCATCGGTGACGGTACTGGATTCGGGCCAGCCAAATTCCCTCTAGAGTCATTGAGCTTGAAAATTTCTAGTCCATTAAGAATTGCATCGTAGTATTCTGGCTTCATCGATACACTAGGATGCAATGCCACCCATAATTCTTCATCGCCACTCCGATCACCAACATAAACAGCATAATCCTTATAGATTGGCACTCCTTGAGATCCTGCCCAACCTATCACGTCAGCACCTTCTTGTGCTGTTTGGTTATTAAGATAGATATCAAATACTCTCTGGTTGACCCTTGTCTCCTGATACTCGCAGAAATGGAACCTGAAAACATATGTAAAATTCGCATCAACCTGAAATATCCATGTTAGATTATAGTTCTGATTCACTTTCGAACCTGGCCCCATTGATCTTGCTGTGCTATAAACATCTAAAGGTGCAATAGACTTTGGTAGATTTTCATTAGGGTATTGAATGCTAATGTTAGCTTGAGAGGTGACGCCGCTGCCTGCACCAAATAAATATGGTGTATCATCATACCATGTTCTTGTAAGGCCTGAGTCCTTGGTTGCAGGAATGAAACTCCCACCAACATTTAACCTAAACATTGTTTGCAAAGTCGAGCTACCAACATCAAGGGTTTGGTCGCTGAAACCAACCAATGCTGCAGGCTGGTAAATATCTGGCATTGGAATAACTTCAATTCCATTAACAAAAGCATATGCATTATTATAATTTGAGGAGGGTGTGAAGGTAAGATTGAGAATGCCAGAATCAGCTGGTATAAGAGAGAATTCCCTGACAATATAGGCTTGCGTGAGAGCCTGTGCCGTAATTGAGGCACTGAAATTTTTCAGGAGGGTGAAAGTATTTGCACTAGCAGAAAAGTAAGAAGTGTTAGGATCGAGAGAGCTATACGTGGATGGATAAAAATGGAGTCTGACCCAAAGGCGACCCTTTTTAGGAACAGAAAACTTATAAGTAGATTCAGATGAAAATATCCTTGCAGTCATGTAAGGAATCGTGGATGGCAATGAAGAGTCTTGGTTTTGAGCTGTCGCAGCTATTGAACTACTTAAAGAATTGATGTATTTTGCATCAGACTGCCAATTCCTGCCATCACTATCTGTGCCAGCACCGGAAGCACCACAAGCCAGAACATAAGAATCTGATTCTGATTTATAGTATCTGCTTGCAACGGGAATTGTGTTTAAGCTGGCACACAAGACAATCAGAGAAAACAAGATATGGCCATTGCATTTCATCTCTAAGAACGAAATATACAACAAAAACAGAGGACATAAAAGCAGGGGAGCTAGTAAACGAGAGAAAATGTTTGCTAACAGTGAAGGATGAATGAAGATGCGAGAAAATCAGGGTCAAATAACGATTCATACATTGATATAAACGCGTTTTGATTTGATCATGAGGTCGAAATTCGAAGGTTCACCTGGAATGTACAGGGGAAGAAGCTCTCTCTGTTTTTATTTATTTATTTTCCTTTAGAGAATGGACGTTATGATAGGAGTGGCAGTTAGAGACTGGTGGAGAAAGAGAAACTATAAATTGCCTTATTGCATTGATTTCCCTTAAAACATGGGCGTTTCTTTAGGATTATTTACTCTCCCTTCACTTTAAGACCTTGCACAGATGCCATTCTATGGTTCTTTAATGGCACCTGATATTACGTCCCATCTTCTATTCAACGGTGGAAATCTTTCTGAGATTGATTTTAGGATGAATTTTGTAAAACGATAACCTTAGAGTTTGTACACCGGCCGGAGTCTGAATTGTTGATATTTAGAGACTTAATTCTTCTGAATTACTCCATCAAAAGGATTAGACATTAAGAGCTTTAACTACGACATGGATGGTAGATCTGCCATTCCCACATCGCTAGTGATGTCACAACAGACCTTTTGACAGCTAGATCACTTCTTGAAAACATTACAGACACAGAAAAACAGAGGGTCAGCTTGATGGATGACCGTCTGTTCCAATTTCTTTCTCTGTTTTTCTAACTGACGGGGGGTTTGAATGAAGTTCTACTGGAAACCCAAGGACCTGTTATCTATTTAATGAAGGATAGGGGGGCTTAAAGCTGTTTGTTTTTGCAGCAAATACCGCCTTTCATATTTTATTTTTAATATTTTTATATTATTTTAATGTATTAATAATAAAATAAAAAAATATTACAATCAATTGATAACTCTCACATTAATATTGTGATTAGATGTTTACTCTCGTGAATTGAAGATTAATTTAGACATTTCTAATTGTCAATTTAATGATTTCTTTTCTTATTTTACCTTTATTTAGGATATTGTGCCTGGTAAAATTATTGAAGATTAAATATTTCCGATTGTTGGGATGGTCTTGAGCAATCACTAGGGCAAACGTTGAAGTCCATAGAGTGTTGCTGATAAAATTTTAATTAATTGCATAGCCATTCTGACCATTTTGTATCCGAAAAGTTGACGGTGCATCTTGACATTCCACGGGCCAATAATTAATCCTGCGACATCGACCCTCTCGACTTTGTAAAAGGATGTCTTTTCCACTTCAAATGGTTACTCGAACCCGCTTCAGATTGAGTTGGAGATATAAAAAAGAAAACAGGACTTGGACTTTTGTGCGAGTCAATGGTCAAATTTTAACGGTGATTCCTGAAGGCTGAAGCATTCCGAAGTCGACTGTGAAAGATATCTTCACAGATAAATCATAACTCGGACCAAATTTTAGATTCGTGAACTCTGAATTATTATACTTTTAACGTTTTTTTCGAGTCAAATTACAACCTTGACCATCACAGCCTACTCACGCTTTTATTTCCTCTTTTTTTTTAGAATTTATCCATGCATGTTGGAACGAGTAAAGCCGCCTAAAACAATTCGTGCATGATCCAATTCCGTGAGAGAAGAAGAAAAAAAACTATTTATTAATGGTGCCCGTTCCTGGGGAAAAAAATGAAGAAAACAGTGTTAAAAAATCATCCAATCTAAAATCATCCCATCTAAAAATTAAATTTAATATATAATTTATTGAGTAAAAGCTAGAAAAACTTATGTAGACTCAAACTATTTTATGTTCATTTTTTATTAAATAAAATAAAAATAATAGATACGAACCGCACCGGTGACCATCTACTAAGAAAACATCCCTCTATTTTATATTATTATGTATAAAAAAAACAGAGCAATTTCGAAAATTGGCGGAAATGAAGATTGATTCGGATGCTGAGGCTTGTTGCTTTCACCAAACTCTTCCGCTTTCGTATAATTAATTGTTTCACAGCCAGCGTGCTCGGATTTGATAACTCTGGTCGGTGGGAAAGAATTTTAGAAAAATAAAATAGATACGGGAATTAGTCGGGATATGTATAAGATGGTTTAGATATTTTGGTTATAAAAATAATTTGCATCTGAGAATTAATTATGGTACGCTTAAGCTAGCATGGACACCCGATCATAAAAAACAAAAAAAAGTGTCAAAAAACAAAGAAATAAGTGTAACCAGAAAAAAAAATTCATCGAAAAAAATGATAAAAAAATATAATCAGAAAATATTAAAAAAAAACATAATAAAAACAAAAAGAAAAAAGAAAAGCTATAAAAATAATTAAATTCAAGGATTAATGGTGGTGTGTATAAGCTAGTCTGGACATCCCAATTATAAAAACAAAAAAGAATTGGATTAGAGTTATTATATTATACTGCTGACTGAATTTCACAGCATGAACTGGGCATCAACAAATATTTTGCGCTGAATTTTGTCGTCGTCCACTTTTATTTTCCCCGCAATTTCTCAGTCTCCTCGGCATGATTTGTACGCTACATGATTTATGAGCGCGGAGCATGATGCGCCGGGGTCAATGCTGAGGGGTTGTCTTATAAGACTTGAATATAAAACATGAAGTGGTGCGTCCAGGAAAGGTTCTACGGAGGGGGGTTTGCGGTGCTGGTGCGGTCGCACAGCCACAACTTTGCTTTATCGCGGTCAACTTTTCGCCGTCGCCCATTGAAAAACAATCCATGAAAACCTTGCCGTTGCGTTTGCATACATTAATATAAATGCATGGAAAAGAGATATTCCCAATAAAATAAGTTTATACAGATTAAAATGGAATTCACGTGACTGAATTGAAAGAATACTTCAAAGTTAGAACAAACTAGCAAGTCGACCAAGAAAGTATACGTAGACGTGGTGCTGCTGTGTTGATGGCTGAATGTATGAACGCAAATACTAGCTCAGCTTATTTATATGCCATGATAAGAATTATTACACCACTGCTTGTTTTTATTTGAAAATACTTTGAAATAATATTTTATTGCTATTATTTTAAATATATTTTCAATAACAGTATATCAAAACAATTTAAAACCCAAAAAAAATATTAATTTTAAAACACAAGACAACAAACAGGTCTAAATTATAGCATTTCCAAAATCTAGATAAACAATTGCTTTAGAAAAATAACTGTCTAGCTTTATTACATCCGTCTGGTGTCGCTCGTTTATATACTTTCAACATTTAATTATTTATTGTCTGCTCTACCTCTCATGAGATTTATTTAATACTGTATTTTAAAGGTATTTTCAAATAAATTGCTTTTTTTATTTTAAATTATCTTTTAGTGTTTTTAGATCATTTTTATGTGTTGATATCATAAATAATATAAAAAATAAAAATAAAATATTATTTTGATCTATTTATATAAAAAAATAATTAATATCAATCACACTCCTAGTAATGAATCCTTACATACATAACTCAATTTATTTGTCAAGTATTCCATAGATATATTGGTTCATGATAACTTCTATTTTCTAAATGTATGTTTGTAGCTATATTTTAAAATTGTTTTTGAAAAAAAATATTTTTTAATTTAAATTATTCTTTTATATTTTTTGATTATTTTAATTAAATAATTAGATACATCTAATTGCGAGATTATTGTCTTATATCAAATATTTAATCAGTGTCTATAACATTTATATTATATTCGTACAAAAAAAATATTAAAGAAAAGGCTGCATGTATATGTATATATTTAAGACAGAGTTTTCCATCTTTGGCGTCAAAAATACGATAACCAGACACTACAAGCAGCAGCGTTTGGCGAGGTACGGCATCTATAAAAAATAAAGCTAAACGGAGCCACGTGACTCCAAATCTCTATTAATGGGAATGAACATCGAGAGTGGGGCCATTCATGAATTGGCATTAAAGTTTAAACAGCATTAAAACGACAGGGCGGCTTCTAAGACCTTATTAAATTGAAATTCAATAATTCGACACCGTTGAGTTAGAAATAGCATAGGGAATTTATTTATTTATTTATTTTAGATGGAGTTCGTTTTTTAAAAGTTATAAGAAAATCATAAATATTATGTTATTTATTCATTATATGGAACTTGATCACCAGTTTTTTAATTGTTGTAAATCTTTTTTGATTTTTTCCTCTCAATTTCGTTCCTTAAAACTTGAATCATTTGATTTTTAAATTTACTTATGTCTTTATTTTTTTTGTTTTCATTTATTTTACCCTTATGATTTTTTTTAATTGACCTTTTTTATTTATCAAATTCAATCTTTTTTTTCAATTCCTAATTATTTTATTTAAAATAATTTATGAATATCTATTTTTTTTAATTTTATCATTCTTCAATTTTCTTTATTTATCAGTTTTGGATCTTCTTTTAATAAACTTAAAAAATAATATGTAGATAATTTATTTTCCACGATATTACATTAGTATAAATTAAAAAATATTTTTTTTATTTTTTATTGTATTGTCAAATACAAGAAATTTTTTTAAAAAATCAATAGATATAGTGAAACTCGTGTCTAGTTGTTACCACATACTTTATAAGAAAATTATTTTGGTATTGTGTTTTAAAAACTTTTTATTATAAAGCATTTTTTTTATATTCTATATGAAATTAAAAAAAATATTTTTATATATTTTTAAATGAAAAACACAAGATGACATGGATGGTATCAAAATATCAAAAAAACCTTGAAAATTTATAGGAAGATGTGACCGTGTTGAATCGACATTGCACAATCACTCAGCATCATGTGATTTGAGTGGTATTTATATAAAAAAATTGTTTTTATATATTTTTTCATTTTAATGTATTAATATTAAAATAATAACAAATTATTATTTTAATATATTTTTAAATAAAAAAGTATTTTAAAAAATAATTAAATCAACTGGAAAAAACACCCATTAACTTTGACCACGAGAAAACCTAGGGATTCTTACCCTTTTCAAGTTGTAGACGTGTTTTTTTAGCACATGGAACAGAACGTGTCCAGAATGTCTTGTATGCTAACAAGTATGCTACATAACGGTGATGCGTAGTTATGGTCGTTTCGGCAAGGTCTGCCTCGTGGTCCAATGTGCATCAGCGAAGGAGGCATGATGATACTCCGGTGGGATGTCATTCTTTTATTTATTTTTCCTCTCTCTTCTCCCTCCCTCTCATTTTTTGAGCTAATATGTTTCCTTGTGGTCCAATAATTTATTTTTATCAAGTATACCAAACACTGCCTTAACCTTTTTACACCCGGAGTGCTTTGTAACCCGCGTTTAAGAAAAAAATGATTTTTATTTTATTTTAAAAACCGGTGATTTAGTGTTTTAGATTATTTTAATGTGTTGATGTCAAAAATAATTTTTTAAAAATAAAAAAAATAAATTATTTTGATGTATTTCGATATAAAAAACTACCGCAATCACACTCCCAAACCATTAATTTGGCCAATCAACCCAGTCGAGGTCTGGGGAAGGTTAGTTGAACTAAAAATGAGATTCGTTTTCAGAAATATAAATTCAAAAATCATTTGTAAAGAGCGATTTAGAATTCTGCTAGGAGAGCATAAGGATACAAAAGAGAGTATGTGTATAGTATTCTAAGAAAAAGCATTGCTCGAAATAATGGAGGATAAATGGGGTGTTTGGTATAGCAGCTGAAACGTTGGCTGCTTGGAATTTGAATTTCTAATTCATTTAAAATTATTTTTTATTCTTTTCATGTGCATATATTAAAAAATAAATTATTTCAATATATTTTTAAACAACTTTACTATACTCTAAACAAGCACAGGATTTCGATAAAACAAGGTTTAAGCAGGGATTTTGAAAATTCATGACTGCGACATGGCCCAGTACTTGATATGCACCTAATTTCATGTTGACATATTAACCACCAAATATTGATTTATCCACGAAATTACTTTAAAATCCTGACTTTTCCTCCGTTTCTCCGAGACGTGTTTTTTTTTCGGTGGCAAGAACTCATGGGTAACCACTCTAGTTTACATATTTGGCGAGGTTAAAATCACCACTCCAAATATAGTCAAGCCAACCCACCAGCTGGTCTGCTTTCAGTCACGAGCTCCTCTACCCAGCGTCGATCTGGGCAAATACAAAGGATCTTGAGCTACCATCGATTGAAATGGAAGGGTTGTTTTGGTCAAAATTAAATTAGCATATAAAATGAAAAGAACCATGTACGATCTTTTCCAATTGATTCTGAATTACTATAAAAATATTTTCTGCGCTGATGGCCAGCCTTAACTTGTCAAGTGACAGCTCTCACGTAAACTATCCTTGATAATAATAATAATAAATAAATAAATAAATATCTTCTTTAAATATTGACAAACTCACTTAATTAATGGGTCTTGACTATTTTAGACCATATTTCGCGTTTCAAAAATATATATTTTTAAAATATTTTTTTTAATTTTAAATTAAAAAAATAATATTGTTAAATTATTTTCATATCAAAATATTTTTTAACAAAATTATTTTATTGTATTTTCAAACAAAAAGAAATACTTTCAAAACACTCTCCATTCTCCAACCGTCCGTTTGTTAATAATAAAATGTTTTGGCAATTGTACACGCAACTTGCAGTTGATTTTCACACACGCAAGAAACGAGAGAAATTAAAAAACCTTAAAATGAAAAGCCCGTGGAGGATATGAAAAGAGATTTAAAAAAAAAATTCATGTTCCTCGAGCATCACCATCTGAACCAATCAACTGTTTTTTTCAAATCAATGAGATTATACTACAAATTGCTTTTCAAAATAGATTCTCATTTGAAAATATATTAAAATAGTCTGTTTTTTTTTCCAGTTTTTCTTTGACACAATCACATAAAAACCATAAAAATACCAATTTTTAAATATCTCCAAGTAAAAAATGTATAAAAATAGAAATAGAAACAATATCAAACCATAGACTCTCGAGTTACCCCATGACACGAGCCCGTTCATGCTCAAGATATGGCAAATCCTGGCATGCCTTGATTGAATAGAGGAAAAAGACATTCAATTCAAACAAAATAAAAATAAAATTGCATTGACTTGACCAGATATTTAAACTAGAGGGACTACACCGCAAATAATTTTATTGTATTATTATCCGAACCCATGCAAAATAACCCTACCCTTATGTTCAAGTCAAGCTACCTCATTTCATTTTGATAATTGAATCTACCTACCCAACTACCAACCTTCAACCGAAGACCAATCTCTACCTCCCTCCTCCTCTCTCTCTCAAAATTCAACAAAATTACAACATTGCGGTGCACATAAATTAAGTCGCAAGTGGATGGTATGGTATGTGAGCTAACTAAGCACAGAACACCGCCACGTGACCCATCTTACCGTTCCCCCCCCCACCACACACACACATCTCCTATATAATCGCTCCCTCGCCCCGTCTAAATCCCTGTTAGAATCCACTTCAGCAACATTTCTCTCACTCGCTTCAATTCGAGGCCAGAACATAAAAACAGAAACAAGAGTTGCAAAGGCCAATTCTGGTTAGTTAGATCCCACTTCTTAACTAGGAGTAAAGTCAAACCAGAATACTCATAGTTTCCTTCTCAGATCCGTTTCTCTTTCCATTTCGATTCTATTTCGTGTTTCTTCCTCTTGCCCGTTATATATTTTTTTTATTGAATTACAACCGTTCCTCGTTGACATCGAAAATACGTTTTTATTTAGCTAAACCACCTGAAAGATTTATTTATTTATATAAATTCATGTCGTTTGGAAAACAAGAGATCCAAAATTGTTGATTGGCATCCGAAGAGATTTTGTAAACGACATTTTGATTTTAGAATTTTTCTCTCATTTGTCAAGGATCTGTTTGCTAGGCAGGTATGGTTAGGTGTTTGTCAGTTTTAAAGTTAGGTGCGATGGTGTTTGTCTGGCTACTTGTTTAACGTTAGATCTGCATCCGGTGAAACACGGATTTACCGTTTGTTTACATTTTTCATTTGTAATCAATTACATTATTAAGCGTGCAGTTAAAAACATTGTGGTTCATTTTGTTATTATTGTTTTTATATACCGAGGTTTTTTCTTTTGATGACAGGCCAGATTGAGTTTTGCCCAACATGGCGACAGGACAACTCTTCTCTCGAACAACACAAGCTCTGTTTTACAATTATAAGCAGCTGCCTATTCAACGCATGCTTGATTTTGATTTTCTTTGTGGTATGTTTTTTTTTTTTGGATTCGTTTTAATTGAGAAAGGAAGAAATGCTATTGAATTGGATTATTGAGTTTGCTAGAACGTGGTCGTGGTGTTCAATAATTTATTTATTTGTTTCCGTGTTTATAGGGAGGGAACTACCGTCTGTAGCTGGAATCATTAACCCTGGTGCTGAGGGATTTCAGAAACTCTTTTTCGGTCAAGAGGAAATAGCAATCCCTGTGCATTCGACGTATGTTTTTTTCTGTCTCTCCGTGTTTCGTTTCCCTTCACTTGTTTTGTTTCTGATTATACGAGTCATCAAATGAATTCTGTATCCAGTTATCGATCTTGTAAGGGCTCATTAGTTATGTTGCAAAAACAATTAATTTGGTTTGATTCGCTGAGGTTGAGTACTTTATGATACTAAATCACGATCTGTATCAAGATTACATTTAACCCTAATGATACCTCTGCCTTCTGTTGTGCTGGTTCGTTAGAACATCAACTCCCCGATGAAGAGGCTCAAATGTGATTAGATTATGAGTTGTTGAATGTGGATCGGATGCTGGTTTTATTTCTATTTTTATGAGTCACTTTTTGATTCAAGTGCCGATTTTGAAATGGTTACTAGTTGTTGTTTGAAAAAAGTCCATTTAATTTGTTGTGATACTAGATCACGATTATTATCGAGATTACACTTAATTCGCATGACCTTTCTCTCTCCTGTTATGTTGTTTCATTTGAATATCAGAATTGACCGCTACTTTAGAGGTCTCACAAAAATTTGATTATATTATTAATTGTTGATTCGTGGACCAGAGAGTGTTTACATTTAGATTATAGACAAATGTTGATGAATGCATAAATCTAGCATAGATGTTGCAAGAGTCGAATTATTTTGGTTGACTGTCTTGCAAGCTATATGCTAAAAAAATCAAAGTCAAATATGTATGGTTTCCATATGCTAACTATCTACTCAGTGATAAATATTTTGAACTTCACTAGTTGTTAGATCACTGAACATGTATCATTCTGAATGGGTCGGGTGGGGGGTTAAATGTTATATTGTTCTGAGTTTTAATTTCCCACTTTTGTTTCATTATCTTTCTTTGCAGTGTTGAGGCAGCTTGTGCTGCTCATCCAACCGCTGATGTGTTTATCAACTTCGCATCATTCAGAAGGTCCGTATTTTTGTGCTTGCTAGTATCAAAGATTGCATGTTTTTGTTTGTACTATGTAACAATCATCTGTCAACTTGTTTGCAGTGCGGCAGCTTCATCTATGGCTGCTCTGAAGCAGCCAACTGTTCGAGTTGTGGCTATTATAGCTGAGGGTGTTCCTGAATCAGACACCAAACAATTGATTGCATATGCTCGGGCTAACAATAAGGCAAGGACAATGATGCACTGCTATTTGAATTACAATGAACAAAAAATTTAAATGGCACAGTATCTTTGGGCCCCTGAGCATTCATTACCCTGTTGGCCTAAGTTTATTATAATTTAGTGGTGCTGATGTTCCAGGTTGTAATTGGCCCGGCTACTGTTGGAGGCATTCAAGCTGGAGCATTCAAGATAGGTGATACTGCTGGAACAATTGATAACATAGTTTCTTGCAAGCTGTACCGGCCTGGATCTGTTGGATTTGTCTCCAAATCAGTATGTATTCATTCCATTGCTCCTCTTTCTTTTCCGACTCCTTTATCAAATTGAACCCGGGGTCTCATTTGGTCACTCTACATGTATGGCATGTAATTTTTCATCAACGAAAGAGCTGTAATACTAGAAATGAAAGGAATGACATTCTAATTGGTTTGGCTACACTGGCCAAGTGACGGTGTCCTGGCTTATTGCTCCCCTCTTACTTACCATTGCTGTATGTGAAGGGTTCTGAGAATAATGCATCTTTTCCAATGCAGGGTGGTATGTCTAATGAACTATACAATACCATTGCCCGTGTAACTGATGGAATTTATGAAGGTAATTACACATGCTAACTAATTTGTTTGGGTTTGCTTTTATGGCTTCCCTTTTGCAGGCAGATTTCAATTGGAATTAAATGGCATTGTTTTTGGAAATCTTTTAGGTATTGCAATTGGTGGAGATGTGTTCCCAGGTTCTACTCTTTCTGATCATGTCCTGAGGTTTAACAACATCCCACAGGTATATTATTGTTCCCATGTATTTTACATTTAATCAAGAACATTTGCTTTTCGTTTCTCTCTTGTTGAAAAGCTGGCAATACATCAAGTGCCAAATTTGTATCCATGCTCATTCATAAAGTTTATGTCTGTAATTAGTACACTGTTTAATGGTAGATTTGTAATCATGCTATATTGCCCATGCAACTTTCTGCTGTGACCATTTACTGATTTTGGCGATCTACACTTTAAACTGCTGCTCATTATCATATTTGAGGCCTCTTCATGTATTTTTATCCCTTCTCTAATTTGATTTTCTGATCTTACGCAGGTTAAAATGATAGTTGTACTTGGGGAACTTGGTGGAAGAGACGAGTATTCTCTTGTTGAAGCCCTAAAACAAGGAAAGGTAAACAAACCAGTTGTTGCTTGGGTCAGTGGAACTTGCGCGCGGCTCTTTAAGTCAGAAGTGCAATTTGGTCATGCTGTAAGTGGTTGCCCAACTTTATCACACTTTTATCTTTTTTAAATCACATCTGCCATTGCAGTACATGAGGCATATTCTGAATCTCCCTTGTGACATTGTGAACCAGGGTGCTAAAAGTGGTGGTGAGATGGAGTCTGCTCAAGCAAAAAATCAAGCACTAAAAGATGCTGGAGCTGCTGTTCCCACTTCATATGAAGCTTTTGAGACTGCAATTAAGGAAACATTTGAGAAACTGGTTAGTCTATAGATGCTATAAACTTTTGTCCCTAAACTCTCTAAACTTGGATAGATTAAAAGAGAAACTTTCCAAACCAGAAAAGCGACACTCAGATTTCCCACAGGGGCTTGACCTGCTTTGAGAATGTTATTTGATCATTTTCTTTTAGGTTGAAGAGGGGAAAATATCATCTGTTAAGGAGTTTACGCCTCCACAAATCCCGGAAGATCTTAACATTGCAATCAAGAGCGGAAAAGTTCGGGCACCTACTCACATCATTTCTACCATCTCTGACGACAGAGGTACTTTTACCTATATGTCCTGAGTTACTGTTATGGTGTGAGTTGGCTTGAATGTCTAATAATGTACTTTTTCTTGTCCCGCCTCTGCAGGTGAGGAACCATGCTATGCTGGCGTGCCAATGTCTTCCATTGTTGAACAGGGTTATGGTGTGGGTGATGTCATCTCTCTTCTATGGTTCAAGCGCAGCCTTCCACGATACTGTACCCATTTTATTGAGGTATGTTTCTCATAATTAATTGCATGGCCCTTATTTACACTTTTAACTGGTTATGCTGAGCTTTAAGTTCCATGTTGCACTTCTTGCCTCTTTTTCCTTCTGTTTTCTCATAATTTGACATTCATTTAGAAGCAATTTTTGGTCCAGCTTCTTTTTAACTGATATATATGAACTCAATCAGATATGCATCATGTTGTGTGCTGACCATGGTCCCTGTGTCTCTGGTGCACACAATACAATAGTAACTGCTAGGGCAGGAAAGGACCTAGTTTCCAGCCTTGTCTCAGGTACACAATGGGCATGAGATTGATTTATTTTCATTTCTTTGGTGAAATTCTCTACACTTTAATTGAAGGTAAGGGTTCTTGAGAGAACTTTACCAGAAAGAATACTGAATCATGATCTTCCGAGACAGGTTTGCTCACAATCGGTCCCCGATTTGGTGGTGCCATTGATGATGCCGCTCGGTACTTTAAGGATGCATATGACAGGGTAAGGTGTAATAAAAACTGCATGTACATTTGAAATTAGCCTCCAATATTTCTGATAGTTTTTAGAGACTTGGATTGATTTGTGTGCCATTTCTTTTCAGGGTCTAACACCTTATGAGTTTGTTGAAAGCATGAAAAAGAAGGGAATTCGTGTTCCTGGTATTGGGCACAGGTGAGTTTTTCTAGAATTACACAGCTTAAATGCTTTCATTGGTTTCCATTACTAAGGTGAATGATGGGAATTCTTATTTGTTTTCTTTGGAAAAGGATCAAGAGAGGGGACAACAGGGATAAAAGAGTAGAGCTTCTACAGCAATTCGCTCACACACATTTCCCTTCTGTGAAGTATATGGAGTATGCTGTTCAAGTTGAAACTTACACTCTCTCAAAGGCCAATAACTTGGTCCTTAATGTCGATGGCGCGATTGGGTCCCTTTTCTTGGATCTCCTTGCAGGCAGTGGAATGTTTTCTAAACAAGAGATCGATGAAATTGTTGGGATTGGCTATTTGAATGGGCTCTTTGTGTTGGCTCGTTCTATTGGTTTGATTGGGTAAGTTGGATTCGCCCTCAAAATTTCCTTATCACATCCTTTTGGACTTTCTTATGCTTCTCATTAGGTTACATCAAACCCTTGATATTGACACATTGACAGCGAGATATTACTGACATGATTATCTCTTTCATTAATTTGCATCTAAAAGCTGAACTAGTCCCATCATAGAATTGGATGGTTGCATGGCTTTGCACAATGTTGCATCTGACCCTACGAGTGATTGTTGTTTCAGGCACACCTTCGACCAGAAGAGATTGAAACAGCCTCTATACCGTCACCCATGGGAGGATGTTCTCTACACCAAGTGAGAGAATTACAGGTAGCGGGCGCGGCTCTCACCTGCCCTACACAAGCCTATTGTTTTTCAAATTTCTCAAGTCTTTGCTTAAATGTCTGCTCAGTTGGTTTTAGATTAGTGTTGTGCCGCGGCAAGGTCAAGCGACCCATTGTGTTTGGAAGTTATAAGCATATGTTTCTATAAGATTTTAGTTTCAGATTTCAAGAAGGAATAACTAGGTTACTGGGATGTATGTGCAATGAAACATTAACCATCGCCCTAATGTAAGAGAATTTGTCCGTTGTTGTTATTCCTTTTGGATTTTTGGTCACACTCCCCTTTTGTGGATGCTAATAAAGGAAAATGAATTCAAGGGTTTTTATCATGGCTAAAGGTACGAGAGTTTTGTTATAATTATTTTTGTTTTCCAGATCATTAACGATATGAAAGATTGAATTTTATTATTATTAAGAGAAACTCTCACGCGTCAGATAATGCTGGTCTACGTGATCTCCGTCAGTGTAATAGTTTCTCATCTTTATTATTTATTATGTTCAGCAAAGGATGTATGTTTTTGTGTCAGCATCAAGATGCAGGAGTCAGTTCTGGCTTTCTAAATAAGAACCTCCACCACCATGGAAACGATGGGGCGTTGCGTCGTCCACGAATCAAAAGGCAATAATGGTTATGGAATAGTATCACGTGGACAAGAATATGAAGTTGGCCAGGAAGGGAATAAATAAATCACACGGGGCATTATACTTGGTTCTCCCCTGCCCTAGATCGTTCATAAATAAATAAATAAAAGTTTTGGTGTGGGAAACCTCGTGCTGCTCTCTTGCTTGCCTCATTTCGTAAATCTTGGTGTACACGTTGTGAGGATGGACGTGATGCGGAAAAAAATAAATATATAGAAAGCTAAAAACAAAGATAGAAAGAACGACAGCAAGAATCGAACTACGAAGGAAAGGGAAAACTACAAACAAAGAAAGAACGAAAGCAATAACATTTCAAGTAATATGCCCTGTGAATTTGGTGCCCCCCGAGATTTGGTCCGGGAATAAACCCCCCCAAATGAAACATTTCAAGACTTTTCATTTTGATAAAAAAAATGTGAGGCTCGCCGATCAGAGCAGACGACCATGATCTCTTCAATTGCAGGTATCTACGTGCTTGGCATGGTACCTGCTTTGGATGAAGAAACATGATCTGGAAGAAGATTTATTAACTGATCGTGTTTAAGGATGTTTTTTATTTATTTATATATATATATCTTTCGGTTTTAGCTTCTTGATGAGGGCGGGATCTGTTAACTTTTTGCCCGACAGAAACAAGTCCCTGTCCCGAGGGATATATCAATGTTGGAACCTTCGTTATATTGATAATTTAAATATAGCAATGTTCGAGAACTTTGAGTTCATTTCTTGATATATTAAATGATGATTTTAAAATTAGAAATGAGTTCATTGAGTTTTCAAGGTGTTTTTTTTTTAATTATTTCAAAGTAAAAAATAATTGTTATCAAGAGGACACGAGTGTAGGATTTCCATCCAACCTTTTTTATATATTAACGATTATTTATTTAATTATTATATATAAATTCATTACGCACAATGGCTTAAGTCTGTGGCCATGAATGTTGTGTTATACAAAATTAATATTTTTTTTATTCATTAAATATAAAATAGCGCGAGGCAAGATTTTCGATTTGTGTTTTTTTTTATTAAAACCTACTTATTAAACCATGCCAAGTTTTTTTTTTATGTTTTTAAAATTCTTATAAAAAAACATTTTTATCAAAAATATATGTATAGTTTTTAATTTATTTTTTAAAGTTTATAATAAGAATAATAAATTAAAATAACTCGTTGGCAGGTTAAGGCAAGTAAATTTGTGAGCACAGTACAGGCCTGCAACGAATGCAGAGGAAATATCTTGGCGTCGCAGCTTCCTCAATCCCACTCTTGTATTGCCCACCAATCAAGTGGTCCTCAATCGGCATCCCTTGAACGTAGCCCTCTTCACTCTTCATGCCCACAACTAAAAAATTTCCACCACACGCTGTAATACAGTACAAGAAATAAACAGGAAAAGGAAAGGAAAAAAAGAAGCAATGAATCTTTTTCGTCAATTTACTTTTCCGGTTATCATGAGATCGGGCACCGGGGCTAAATTTCTGCTGCTGCCCGGTTTTAAACAGGGTGTGAACAGTACTCCTGCTTGATTTTCTATTTAAACATTTTCTTTCCCTCAAATCCAAACCAAACTCTCTTCTCCTGCCAATCCACACGCACGACCAGACCAGACGGACTCTCTTTGTTTTGATTTCCTTCCCATTTCTCTGTAACCCGACACAGGATCTTGATAACCCATGTGAGGTTTTCCTTCCCTCTTGTATCTGTTTTATTGCTGTTTATTGCTGTTTTTACTCCTGTCCACCGCCAAACATACCAGGTTAAGCCAAAAGCAAGGAAAAATAATTGAAAAAAAGTAATGGCATCCCATTCACAAAGACAAAGTAACCAGCAGCAGCCCCAGAATCAAGCGGCGCAGTCTTCTGGTACTAGTAACATGAGGCAACACCATCACGCCACGGAATCAGTAAGCAAAGCAATTGCACAATACACTGTCGATGCACAACTCCATGCAGTTTTTGAACAATCTGGTGGGTCTGGCAAGTCGTTCGATTATTCACAGTCAGTTAGAACTACTAATCAGTCAGTACCCGAGGAACAAATCACTGCGTATTTATCAAAAATCCAAAGGGGCGGTCATATCCAGCCATTTGGGTGCATGATTGCTGTAGATGAAGGGTCTTTTAGGGTCATTGCATATAGCGAAAATGCCAAAGAAATGCTTGGATTAACTCCAAAATCAGTCCCTTCTTCAGAGAAACAGGAAATTCTCTCTGATGGGACTGATGTAAGGACTCTTTTTAGGCCGTCGAGCTCCGTTATGCTTGAAAAAGCATTCGGTGCTAGGGAAATAACTTTGTTGAATCCAATTTGGATTCACTCCAAGAATTCCGGGAAGCCTTTTTACGCAATTTTGCATAGGATTGATGTTGGTATTGTTATTGATTTAGAGCCTGCTAGGACTGAAGACCCTGCTTTATCTATAGCAGGGGCTGTACAGTCTCAGAAATTAGCAGTTCGTTCGATTTCACAATTACAATCACTTCCCGGCGGGGATATTAAGTTATTGTGTGATACTGTAGTGAAGAGTGTCAGAGAGCTTACCGGGTATGATAGAGTTATGGTTTATAAGTTTCATGAAGATGAGCATGGTGAGGTTGTGGCTGAGACTAAAAGGGCTGATTTGGAACCTTATATTGGTTTGCATTATCCTTCTACGGATATACCACAAGCTTCAAGGTTTTTGTTCAAGCAGAATAGGGTTCGGATGATTGTGGATTGCCATGCTACACCTGTCCGTGTTATCCAGGACGAGGCGCTTATGCAGCCTTTATGCTTGGTTGGTTCAACTCTTCGAGCTCCTCATGGTTGTCACGCTCAATATATGGCGAATATGGGGTCGATTGCTTCAATGGCCATGGCTGTTATTATTAATGGAAATGATGAAGAGGCTATTGGTGGGAGGAGTTCAACGAGGCTTTGGGGCTTGGTTGTTTGCCATCACACTTCTGCTCGGTGTATTCCATTTCCGCTTCGTTATGCATGCGAGTTTTTAATGCAGGCTTTTGGACTTCAATTGAACATGGAATTGCAGTTAGCGTCACAGTTGTCAGAGAAACATGTCTTGAGGACTCAGACTCTTCTGTGTGATATGCTTCTCCGTGACTCTCCTACTGGCATTGTTACTCAAAGTCCAAGTATCATGGATCTTGTGAAGTGTGATGGGGCAGCTCTTTATTACCAAGGACAGTATTACCCTTTGGGCGTGACCCCAACTGAAGCCCAAATAAAAGATATTGTGGAGTGGTTGCTGGCCCTTCATGGAGACTCAACTGGTTTAAGCACAGACAGTTTGGCTGATGCTGGGTATCCTGGGGCAGCCTCACTCGGCGATGCAGTTTGTGGAATGACTGTTGCTTATATTACCAAGAGAGATTTTCTTTTCTGGTTTCGGTCTCACACTGCAAAGGAGATCAAATGGGGTGGTGCGAAGCATCACCCAGAGGACAAGGATGATGGACAGAGGATGCATCCACGTTCTTCATTCAAGGCATTTTTGGAGGTGGTGAAAAGCCGGAGTTTACTGTGGGAGAATGCAGAAATGGATGCCATTCACTCTCTGCAGCTTATTTTGCGAGACTCATTTAGGGACGCTGAAGCAACCGATTCTAAGGCTGTTGTACATACCCAGCTCGAGGGTACAGAATTGCAAGGGATGGATGAGCTCAGTTCGGTCGCAAGAGAAATGGTGAGGCTAATAGAGACCGCAACTGCTCCGATATTTGCTGTAGATGTTGATGGCTGCATAAACGGGTGGAATGCGAAGGTGGCTGAGTTGACTGGGCTCTCAGTTGATAAAGCCATGGGGAAGTCTTTGGTTCACGATCTTGTTTATAAGGAATATGAAGGAACGGTTGACATGCTCCTTCATCGTGCTTTAAGAGGTACCTGCTTTATATCTCACATATCTAAGTTGTTTATCAAGTAAGATTGTCATCTTATGGCAATGAGTTTTTTTCTTTCTCCTAAAGTTGCATTTGAGCATACAGGTTTGCCCCTTTAACAGAAATAAATCTTGGAAAACATATAATGGGTTTTGCAAAAACTGGAACTACAAAAGTTGATAAATGGAAATGTAAAAGAAGGTCAAACTCAAATCCTGGAAATAATTCTATGCAATAAAAGGTTACATAAAAAAAAAGAAACTTTCATCTAACTAAGAATACAATTGTCTCAATCATTACACACAGTACATTGTAATAGTTTCATCTGCATGGGATACCTGACTAGTCTTCTGATCGATTGACTTGAATGAAGTAACGTGTATAATTGCTTCCTCTTGAATGCTCCATGTTGACAGACAAAATGAAGTGCTGATGCAGCAAATGCTGTGGCAATGCACAATTTATTCAAAATTAGCAATAGATAAAAAGGAGTTTAAGGGTTTTGGGCTTTTAAGTGGAATCAACTAGTTGGGAATTTGAGTACTGCAATGGAGAAGAATTTATTCTACAGACATCATTCACTAGGATCTGAGGTGCTACATCTTGGGCAAAATCCAGTAGACATTCACAACTAAGAAGAGTCTGGTCTGAAGTATTTCTCACTGAACTTTCATTGAAAGTGGATAACTGCAACCTTGTGTATCACTTGACCTTTGAGATTTGTTTGTTTTATATCTAGCAGCTTAGAAGCAAACCCCTAGCTTCCCTATTATTGTAACAAGGACTGAGAGGCTGTTGACGATATAGCTCTGTGCTCATAAGATCCAGCCTTCAAGTAAATCTCTAGGCCCCCAAATGTTGAGGTAGTTCCAAGGATCGAGTCTCCACAGCAATAAATAACTGTCGATCCATTCACTATAATTTCCAGGGAACAAACTTGCACTCAACATCTCTAGTGCAAGAAAATAGTTGTTCACATATGCTATAAACTCTAAACAGTTAGTGAAGAGTTCAGTTCCCTCTTCCAAGTACTTTGCAACTGCTGTGTGGAGCCAAACAGAACATATTCAAAACGATATGTTTCAAGCATATGATGGGCCTCCATAAAATTATGTGTTTATTGCTTACATTACCTTTATCTATGCATTTTTCTAGGAGTCAAAGAGAGTATAACCTAGAACATTGTATGTTATATTACTACAATAACTCAGTTTTGATTCCAAAAAAGAAAAAAAGAAAACGCCCATGCTATGATTTGAAATAGAAATTTGATAGATGCCTCATCTGCAGTGCTAACATGGACAGTGTATGTGATCATTCTAATCAGCACTTTAACATAACAGGAAGACAGGCTTTGAGGAACTGAAACACACAGAAACATAAAACATGGCCACTTATTGTGGTTTGATATTCTATTCCGTTTTTTTTTATAATCTATAGCTTCAATTATGTTTAACTGATGCAGGTGAAGAGGATAAGAACGTGGAGATAAAATTTAGGACCTTTGGCTCTGAACACCAAAAGAAGGCCCTTTTTGTGGTGGTAAATGCTTGTTCTAGCAAGGATTACATGAATAATATAGTTGGAGTATGCTTTGTTGGTCAGGATGTTACAGGTCAAAAGGTGGTAATGGACAAATACATCAATATACAAGGTGATTATAAGTCCATTATACACAGCCCCAATCCTTTGATCCCTCCTATATTTGCTTCAGATGAAAACACATGTTGCTTGGAGTGGAACACTGCCATGGAAAAAATCACCGGGTGGACCCGGGGGGAAGTTATGGGGAAGATGTTGGTTGGGGAGGTTTTTGGCAGTTGCTGTCGGCTCAAGGGTCCAGATGCACTGACAAAATTCATGATTGCTCTGCACAATGCAATTGGAGGGCAAGATACAGACAAGCTACCACTTTCATTTTTTGACCGGAATGGAAAATATGTGCAAGTTCTCATGACAGCGAACAAGAGGGTAAATATGGAGGGAGAGATTATTGGAGCCTTCTGCTTCCTGCAGATTGCAAGTAATGAGTTGCAGCAGGCTTTGAAGGTCCAGAGAGAGCAGGAAAAGAAATGCTTTGAAAGAATGAAAGAGGTTGCTTACATCTGCCAGGAAATAAGGAATCCTTTAAGCGGTATACGCTTTACCAACTCGCTTTTGGAGAACACAGACTTGACTGAAGATCAAAAGCAGTTTCTTGAGACTAGTGCTGCTTGTGAAAAGCAGATTTTGAAGGTCATACGAGATATTGATCTTGATAGCATCGAAAATGGGTTAGTTTTCCTCTAACAAATTATTAAAACTTAATATTGATGGTCAGGCCATTATTTATGCTTTGGTACTATTTTTTGAGAAATGTATGCTAGTTGAGAAATACTACTTTAAAGGTATGGACATAATCACTTGGCACTATGTGAATGTTTGTCTCATGCAGTTTCATTTCCTTGAGTTCATTTGGAGATTTTTTATGTCTCTTCTACATATTTCCTGATTATAAACCAACTAAGACTTTAAATTCTTGACTCGGATGTTACTATACTGATCTGTTTTTAGTAGTCAGACACTCTTGACTTTACCGCCGGTGGACAGACGCTGAGGCGGTAAACTAACATGTGAAAGAACACTCTGTTATATACTGTTATGTTGTGAAAGAAGAGTGCAAACGTTAGAAAGATCATCAATATAAGGAAGCCAAGAATTTCATCAAATGATAGAAAAACTGGATGAAACTAAAGCAATAAAGAATTATTGCTAGGATGAATAACACTATTATGTAAAATTCATGAAAATTCAATTAGAGACAAGATATATTATCTTTGAAAACACAGAAGAATTGAATAAACTTGAGAAACAACTTCAATCTATAATAATTAATCATATCATGTGAGTTTGATTTTTATTTTAAAAATTGGTTGTTTTTGCTTATATTAATAAATTGAGAGAATTGAAGGACCATTATGTATTCTAGCATCAAATCCAAAGACTAAAATGAAATTATTAGAAAAGGACAAAAAATTACAATCTAACGGTTGAAATACAGTGTGCTGTAAAAGCGTGGTACGTGTGACCCTGTATCATTGTCCCAAATATGATTTTCTTTTAAACTTTTTTTTGGGCATTTTATTCTATTTCTCATCTCAACATCTAGCAGACATGTCCTAACGAGAGGGTATCTTTATTTGCTTTTGAATAAGTTTACTGGAGCTTGAGAAGGCTGAATTCTTACTCGGGAGTGTCATAAATGCTGTTGTTAGCCAAGCAATGCTGTTGCTGAGGGAAAGAAATCTACAATTGCTTCGTGATATTCCAGAAGAAATAAAAACGCTGGTGGTTTATGGTGATCAGGCAAGAATTCAACAAGTACTGGCTGATTTCTTGCTGAATATGGTGCGGTATGCTCCATCTTCAGCAGGTTGGGTAGAGATTCATGTTAGTCCAACACTGAAGCAAATCTCTGATGGACACACTCTCGTGCATATGGAGTTCAAGTAGGCTCTCCTCAACTCTTTGGCATTTTGTTGATAAAAGTATCTATATTGATGAAAGGAAAACCCAAAAATTTGATGATTACAGTTACCTGTGTTCCATTTTCCTTTGTTTTCTTTTAACCCCCTTTTTTGTGGTACTCTAATAGCTGCAGTAATGTTATCCTGGAGTTTCATTATAAATGCCATCTCTTTATTCTATTATTTTCTTCTGTGAAACTGTGATGATTTCTACGATTTTTTCTTTAGTCATTCAGTCTTTTTGTAACTTGTTTTATTACTCCCCACTCCTAATGACTGCGTACACATTCTAATCTGGTCTCCAGGATGTAAATCTTAACCAGAAGGTAGGTTTTAGTCAATCAACAGGTATAGAATTCAATTTTTAGATTTGATCTGTCATAAACCATGCTTCTCACCATGATCAGAGCTGTAGCTGTAGAATTTTGACATCTAAACTAGCTGCTTCCTCGAATTTGTAGAATAATGGTTGTTGAACAAGGATGCTTGATGATGCTGTAATAGAGAGCTATCTGTGCTAACCGTTGGTTGTCTAAATGATAATGTGGTTTATATGAAGTCCAATTTATGGCACTTCATTTTATGCTTCTTCTGTATTTCGTATCATATAGACCAAGAATACTTCGTATCATATAGACCAAGAAAATATAGATGATAGTTGCTAATCACCTTGCAATTTGCCCCCCCTCTCCAATGCACTTTGGTACTAAATTAACTAATATTATATATATCATTTTTCTTGAAGGATTGTTTGCCCTGGTGAAGGTCTTCCTCCTGAGTTAGTTCAAGACATGTTCCATGGTAGTAGATGGGCTACTCAAGAGGGCCTGGGGCTCAGCATGTGCAGGAAGATTTTAAAGCTAATGGATGGTGAGGTCCAATATATTAGAGAGTCAGAAAGATGCTATTTCTTAGTTATCCTCGAAGTACCCATGCCTAATAGTGTGAGAGGTAAAAATGTAAAAAGTGCTGCAGACTAGGAAGATTGGCCTGTAACGTCTATTAAAGAGCTTTCTCAATTGCAAACTAATACTTGTTCTGCTGCGCCTGAGGGGTCGGTTCCAAAAATCCAGGTATAGGGTGCATGTGCCAGTGCGGGCCACCTAATTTGGCAAATTTATCCTGCAAATAGAACTGTTTTGCTCTATCCATTGAGAATATGGTATATGCTTCTTTATCAACATGAGTCCAGATCAACGACCTACACGTGAGGTAGCTTCTAAATTCCTAGCCTGTTAATTTGAGGATATCACCAATGTAGTGTAGCCAAGTTATAATGCTGAGGTTTGCTGTCATTGTTATAAATAAAGAAGCATCAAAGGATGCCATTAGACTGTAGCGGAGGCTTCCACGATAAGGGCCCTCCAAGTGTGGATACATTCGCCTGCTGCAAGTATATAATGCATTTACCATAGCTTCTGAAATCCCTATTTAACTATAACATGTTTGTCTTTACGAGGTTACTCCAGCTAGAGCTAGTTAAATAATTTATCATTTTCTCAAGTTTTAATAAAGTCAAATGTCCTGCTCTAGCGTGTAGTTTCAGGATTTGTATTTGTCTTTCCTGTTTCCCCTTGACTGAGGATTTGGGACTGCATACGTTTGCATCACTTGTTTTATAGCTTGGTTGGTCTTTCATTGTACGTAACGGTTACATGTATGCTCAAGAGTGTGCTCGGATGCGTGCTGCTCGCATGCTTTGCATGTCGGTTTGTGCATAAATTTCTTCGTAGACAACTAGCCTAAGTTTAGACACTTCATTATTTTGTTAGTGATACCATATGCATGGATGTGGTTACATTTAATACCTTTCATTTTCTTGAATCAATCACCCAGTGATCCCAAAGACGAAATCAATTTGTTGTCCCCTCTGCCTACATGGTCTTGCCTACATTGAATTACTCAAGATACAAGACGTCAACTATTTAAGATGCATTTGCTTAATGAACTTCTTCCATTCTGTTTTTAGTCCCAGCGAGTTTGTTTTGATAATTATTTAAGATAACATTGTTTTGATAACATGATACGACTTAAACGGCATGTGGGGTAAGCTCTCCACCTTTTTATGATTTCTGTGTTTTTCCTGGCTTTATAGCAGGGTAACTCTCTCCTTCCTGTGTTGCATTTCTGATGAATAAATCCTTAATTCATCCAAAAGAAGAAAAAAAGCTCATCCTTGTAGGAGGATTTAGCTCGAAGACCAAGATATAAAAAAGGAAATCAACATATGATCAGAGAAGAATTTCTGTCTCCATGCATGTACTTGGTGGAAAAGTTTCCATAGTGAGATCTCCTGATCAACTTGCAAGCCAGCATAAATGTTTTTGTTGTATACCAGTTCCAATCGCATGAGCGGAGACGAGGGTGTAACTTGTAGAGACATCTCAGAGCTAGTGGAATTTCTATTTCATGGCAAATCCAGTGACCCCAGACTTGGTCAGGACAAGCTTCTCAGTAGATCGTCCAGGTTATTTAGCCGAGTTAAACTCAATTAATCTGATACTTAATTGCCATTATAATCTAATCAAGTTTAATATTGAAAAACATACACACGAAGAGAGAGAGAAAATATTTGTTGATTGAATATTCAATGCCTGTTTGGGGGTGTGTTTGGAGGTGTAGTTGAAGTTATTTTTAAAAATATTATTCATTTATAAATGTATTATCGGCGCATCAAAATGATAAAAAAAAAGCACCAATAAGAAATAATTAAAAAAATTTTTTTTTTTTCAAAAATACTTTTCAAATGTATTTCCAAATACCATTTTAATCTTCCAGGTTGACTCAGTGACATAATAGTTTGAGCCCTCAACATATTAGACCCGACCGTTTTGCCCAAGGGTTTATCAGCTATCCCTTGATGATGTGAGTTTTACATGAAACCGCATCTAGTCTCTTTATTTTTGCCGTTACATTTATACTATTTGTTTGGAGTGCAGTAAAAATTATTTTTGAAAATATTTTTTATTCAGAAATACATCAAAATAATATATTTTTTTATTTTAAAAAAATTATTTTTGACATAACTATATAAAAATAATTCGAAAACACCAAAACACTTTAATTTTAAATAAAAAACATTTTTTTTTTAAATATAGTGTGAAAGAAACAAGGTCAAAATTAAAAACAGAGAAGCCACGCATCCTGTATGTAGAAGATAAACAGACACCAAGCATTTTTCTGCCTCCTTGGTAAATTCTTCTACACAGAGAAGAAACTTCTAGATTATAGATGGTTACCACAGGTTCAGCTTGGACGTCAATTTTATGGCGTCTTTCGTTTTCAAGGCTGACCTGCATGAAAATCAGTTACCTCTCCTTTTTATTTTTAACGTCTTTCATTGACTCCTAAACCGACCTTAATCTTGTGAGAGGCATTACAGTAAACTTATTATTTTTTGGAAGGTACATTTATTCATGTGTTTCTTACACAATAATTTTTAATTTAAAAACCACCTCAACTCGAGCCTGTCATAGCCCTTGGGGCATAATGTAGGATAAAAAAAAAAATGAGATGGGGATTTAAAAATTGGTCAACATGTGCTAGCCTGGTACACGATTCATGATAACCCCGCATGAGAAAAATAAAAAAATAATTTTTTTTTAAAAAGATCTGACTTGGATTAGTTCAGCCATCAAATACTATCGAATTGGGTAATAAAATTGAGATTATTTTGTATAAGGTAAACCCCAAAAAGATGCTCAGATCATTGAAAAACAAAACACACCGACGAGTTGTCGTTTAAACGAAGGAGGTGCCTTGTCGAGCAGCCCATCATAACATTTTATTGACCAGTAAAACACAAATAACGAGAGAATATAATAGTCATCCTCAATCGATGCACAGTATAATTCAAATGTTGAAGTTGCTAAGCTCCCACGTTATCCATGACTAAAGACAGGTGGCACCATGGACAGAAAGGTAATTTAAGAGGTTAAACTCACCACTAGAGTTGAAGGATGAGAAAGTGGAGTGTAACTGTAATTTAATGGCAGGCGGGGAGCACTAACCCATCACACTGTTCCGCGTATAATAGACGCGCTATTGCAGCGGGCAAACAGGCAAAAGTCTACCACTAGTACAGGCTATAGATTACACGCATTCGAGTAGCGAGTGCAAGGGACAAAAGTGTCTTGGCATTTTATTGTAACGGGATAGCATGGTATAATAACGTCTGGTCTAAATTGCAGGATTCAGACGATGAAAAGGGAGCACGAAGCCTTAGACCCGGAAAGGGACAACATGGGACGACTATAACCGACCCATCAACCATCAATCGCAACCTGTGTGAGAGAGGAATGATTTATTTTTCCATCGGGTATATTCTTTTATTATCAAATTAAAAAAAAGATTTACATATTATTTTATAATTGGATTTTGTCTATATCACTATAATTTTAGATGTATTTCTTTTCTTTTCATGTTAAATTAAATTTAAAATCGAATTCCACATGATTTTACTCTTGCATTTTTACTGAGAGAGTCGACCGAGTTATTATATAATAAACAGTTACCTGCTATGACTCGAGACTTGAAACCTCTCATGATATATTATAATTCTATTTTAAGTGTTGTTTTGAAATGTGGTCTAATTTTATTTATTTATTTTTTTGAAAAATATCTTTTATATATTTAAATTTTTTTGATATATTAATGTTAAAATAATTTTAAATTAAAATATGCTGAAGCAGTAAACACAGTAAAGAAAGTGAAAGGAGTCGAGGAATAATAATAGCGAGCGATAAAAAAAAAAAAAGTGAAAAAGAGGAAGTCTTGTGAGCTGAAAGTGATTAGAGGGAGAGAGAGTAAAAAAAAAAAAAACTCCAGAAACAAATTCTTGACCCCTCAAACCCTATTCATCAAGAAATCTAGAACAAGTCATAAAAAGAAAGAAAGATTTCAATGCACTGATTTATCAAGAAGCAAGGGAAATGGAAAGCACAGCACCAGCAGAAGAGCTACTAAAAAAGATCGAAGAACTTGAAGCAGGACATCATCATCTTCAACAGGAAGTGTCAAAGCTCAAGCTCTCCTCTACCACTACCGATCCAAAATCAACCCAACAACGGTCCCATTCAATATCTCCTCAAAGGTCCGGTCCCAGGAGACGGGTTTCTGGTGTGCCAACGGGGTCAAGTTTTGAGGCTGCTTGGAAGAAGGGTTCTGCTTCACCTAGACATTCATCGCCTCTGCAGAGAGAAAGTAGAAGTTTGAATAATAATAATGTTAGAGATGGCAACAGGAATGGTGGTAGAGAAGTAGGAGATGGCACTAGTGGACCTTCTGCTGTGAAGTTTACTGATAAACAGTATTTGAATATATTGCAGTCTATGGGACAATCTGTTCATATTTTTGATGTTTCAGGTCGCATTATTTACTGGTAAGTCTGTGTACGTGTGTCTTGTATTTTTATTTCACATCATTTGTCATTCGGGGATGTTATTTGCGTGTATAGGGTATTTCTTTTGGTTTGAACTTTGAATGGGTAGTTGATTTATAATTAATGCTGTTCGAACTGTAGATATTTTGAGATTTGAATATGGAAATTGTGATTCTGATTTCTTAATTTGGCCCGTGCTAAATGATAATCCCTTTTAATTTGGAGTTGTATTGTAAATTTGTGCTTTTGAAGAAATTAGATCGGTTTCTTTCTCTCTGTTTTTTTTTTTTGGTGAGAATTTGTTTGGAAGACATTGATTATGAGGTTTAGGTGTATTCCTATGATTGTGCAGGAACCGAACAGCGGAGAACCTTTATGGTTATTCAGCTGCAGAAGCTCTTGGTCAGGATGCTATTGAGCTGCTAATTGATCCTCGCGATCATGCAGTGGCGAATGGTATTATTCAACGGGTTAGTATGGGGGAGAAATGGACAGGGAAGTTTCCAGTTAAGAACAAAATGACTGAGAGGTTTACAGCTGTTGCCACTAATACTCCATTATATGATGATGATGGTGTTTTGGTTGGGATTATTTGTTTATCGAGTGATTCACGGCCTTTCCAAGAAATGGAAGTTGCATTGTTGGATTCAAATAACTTGGAAACCGAATCAAGCCATAGAAGGCCCAAGAATACCGTCATGACCAAACTTGGTCTTGATTCTCAACAGCCCTTGCAAGCAGCAGTTGCGTCAAAAATTTCGAATTTGGTCAGTTCATTAGTTTTTATTTGTTCTCGTGTATTTAAATATTCACCGTGTGTATCTTGATAGTTAGAATCACCAAAACAGGCATCCAAGGTGAGTAACAAAGTCAAATCCAAAATTCGTACGGGAGAGAACAACATGGATCGTGAAGAAGGGAGTGGGGATAGTCACTATTCTGACCACGGGTACTCAGATGCAACTCTATGTGACCATCGTGAGGATGCAAATTCTAGCGGAGCTAGCACACCAAGAGGAGATTTGCATCCATCTCCTTTTGGTGTATTTTCTCATCTTGATGACAAGTCCCCAGTAAAACCATCCAGAGACTCCAGTGATGATAGTGAAGGAAAGGCTGCAATTCACAAGATCATTACCTCAAAGGCAGAAGCATGGATTGGTAAGAAAGGGTTGTCATGGCCCTGGAAAGGGAATGAAAAGGAAGGCTCAGAAGCAAGGACAACTCGTTTTGGGTGGCCTTGGTTGCAAAGTGATCAAGAGAGTGAAACATCTCATCAGAGAAGTCCCTCTTCTGGTGCAAAATCTGAAAGTCAGGTCAGTGAAAGTATCCGGCCTGCCACAAACGAGGCCTCTGGTTCTTGGTCTTCAATTAATGTTAACAGCACAAGCAGTGCAAGTAGTTGTGGAAGTACCAGCAGCACTGTAAATAAGGTGGATATGGACACTGATTGCTTGGATTATGAAATAATGTGGGAAGACTTGACAATTGGAGAGCAAATCGGGCAAGGTAATTGTCTTTAAATTCAAAAGCATGCTCCTAGAGCATTGACTCTAAAATGTCCGTAGCCGGAGCCACTAATCTGCATCTGATCTTTCCTGAACTTGAAAATTTTTGCTTCCTCGTTGAGTGTCTAGTGACAGAACAGTGATCTTCCATTATACTTCTTTATCTTTAAGTCGGGACTATTTGTTGACTACACTTCATTCTCATTTTCACCTTACCCTTTTTACTCTATATTCCTTCAGGTTCTTGTGGAACTGTATATCATGCCCTGTGGTACGGATCAGTATGTTCTTTTGCTCTTTTCCTTTTAAACATCTTAATTCTCAATGATGCATAATCACAAATGTTTATAAATTCAGATTTTCAAGGCACGATTTAGTGCTGTCCCTGCTCTGTCCAGATCTAAGGCTTTCATTTCTGTTAATTATGGATAATTTGAACTGAAGCAAAATGAATCCAAAGTGACTTTGAAATTTGCAAGCATGTATGTGTATGACATTGAAGTGTTACATAAATCTTGTAAATGTGATGTTATGTGCAATTAGTGTATATTCAACTTTACTTTTTTATTCTTACAAAAATAAGATGCTGCCTTGTGAGCTAGGATCTTTGTGAAGCTTTAATTGTTTTTTTTTTTTTTTGCATTGAACGAAATGAGGTAAAGAATTAAAAAGATAAAATTTGTGATGATGATATTTTGTCTTTGGTTGAGTAATATGCATTTTATTTCAGGATGTTGCTGTCAAGGTATTCTCCAAGCAAGAATATTCAGATGATATTATACTTGCATTTCGACAAGAGGTGGGATTTCCAGTTACCTCAAGAAAATCTTAGCTACAGTTTCTTGCTTTCTTGTTAGCTTGAGAGAATCTTAGTTACAGTTTCTTGTCATTTAAATGCATTTCTATTGGGATCATTTTAGTATTCTCAGGTTTCTTGCTACGCATGCTCCGATTTATCTAATTCCTTTTCTTATCTGCTACTAACCGGTCCATACATATTTACATGCTTTGTATTATCTTGCAATCTGTGTCATATTAACTTTTAATGAAAGGTTGTTTATTTAGAATATCTCATTGTCTACAATGAATATCGATGCTGATGGTGGTATAGACAAGAAATACCATTTAATTGAATGCTTTTAAGTCAGCAAACATGTTGATTAAGATAGTAAGAATTGAAATGCCAGTGGACTGGATTATACTGGCCTTGGAGATAGACGAGCAACACTACATTTTCTTAAGTTGATGCTTAAAGCTGTATTCTGATTGCTGGTATTATCAAATTTTGAGTGAAAATAGTTTAACAATGCTGGATCTTGCATGAAGAATTGAGTTGTTTTTGGGATTCATATTTGGAATATATCATTTCTTGCATTGTTATATAATGAAGGATCCTCTTCTCCTGTTATAATATAGCATTAATGGCACTATTCTTTTCATTCATGAAGGTATCTCTTATGAAGAGACTCCGGCATCCAAATATTTTGCTCTTCATGGGTGCTGTGACTTCACCTCAGCATCTCTGCATTGTTACAGAGTTCCTCCCACGGTACTTCTGAAGTGCTTTACAACAACTGTGAATGATGAGCTGTCATTTTTATTAAATTTTTATATTGCGTACTAAGAAATGACATTTTTTTTGTAGGGTATCCTATGACTAAAATTAACCTGTAAAAACTTGAAAGATTACATTTACTTTTCAGTAACTGCTCTATTTTTCTGTTAATGCAGTGGAAGTTTGTTTCGTCTACTGCAGAGGAACACAACCAAACTAGATTGGAGACGGCGTGTTCATATGGCATTGGATATAGTGAGTATCAAATTTATTTACAGAAATATGCTCTATTTTCCTGGTAGGAAAATTACTGTTTGGTAAAGTGGTAAAACCCTTAGGCATGTAACCACAATGGTTACGAGATCTACTTTATGTGAAAAATGTTGAAGAGTAATGATGTCTGATTTTTTCCTTTCTTGAAACCCATTTTGGTTGCAGTGATTTTGGTGTTTTCTTGTTGAGAATCTCTATGGTTTATGCATTTGTTGGGGTTTGTGAGGTGTTCTGATTGATATTTTGTAATGAAGAGCAACGCATCCTATATTTTATTGTTTGAATCTTCTACAGGCTCGAGGTATGAACTATCTTCATCATTGCAACCCACCTATCATTCATCGTGATCTGAAGTCTTCAAATCTCCTAGTTGACAAGAACTGGACTGTAAAGGTCTGTCATTAATTAGGAGTGTTTTCTTTTGCAATTGTTTGTTTATTTGACTTCTTCAGTTTGAGATATCTTACCACATTATGTATAACCAGGTTGGAGATTTTGGTCTATCACGTCTAAAGCATGAAACTTATTTGACAACGAAGACCGGGAAGGGAACGGTACTGCAACTATTTGTTATTTTTTCCCGTCAAACTACTCATTCTGTAACTGTTATTCATTAGGTTGCCAAAAACAATTAGGGTCAAATTCTCACTCTACTGCCCATATTTTGCTGTTGTAGCCTCAATGGATGGCACCTGAAGTTCTCCGTAATGAACCCTCTGATGAGAAGTATGTTCTACCCTTTGGGCTGGGAAAACATTTATATTTTCAAGTTCTGATTGAAGTGTCTTCTGCCCAAAGCTTGAAAATGATTTCTTTATTTTCTTATTTTTTTTATTTGCTATCTGGATTCCTTTAGGTCTGATATTTACAGCTATGGAGTAATACTTTGGGAGCTTTCCACTGAGAAGATCCCTTGGGATAATCTCAACTCAATGCAGGTATAGTTTTCACTTGAAAATTCGTGAGTATTAATCTTAGGAAATAAAAAAAGACCAAACAGTTGCATATGCAAATAGTATAGTCTTTGATTGCTTAAACAGCAGAACACAACGCTGGCAGCACCTGCACTGAATGTACTGGGCAGAACTTCTTACAATTTTGCAATTCTGCAAATAATAAATGATGCTAACATGGCACTGCTCATATGAACAACAGTTTGTTTAGTATACTTGCAGGTGATTGGAGCTGTAGGATTTATGGACCAACGGCTAGAGATCCCAAAAGATGTGGATCCACAGTGGGCTTCTATAATTGAGAGTTGCTGGCACAGGTGCTTATTTTCTTCTGATTGATTCCAAAAGATGTGCTTCAAATGTTAAGCAATTCACCCTTGTTGAAAGTTCTTATATGGTTGGTTAGGGTTCTTATTAGACTTCCATTGCTTTAAAGTATTTGACATACGATTTTTGAAGACTTTCTGGTTATAAAATACTGAGGGTTCCTTGTTTTGATGCTAATTGATGAACCTTAATCCTTTTAAATTTCTGTTTCCATATTTTGGCTGACAATGTTATGCTATGTTTTTCCTGTATCATTATAGATATATATTTTGTTTGTTTGTTTTTATACAACACCATCATAAATGTAGACACTCTTAAAATTTGAATTATTGTCCCGGGTAGAGCGCAATGGAGGATTCATGTAACCAACACCATGCAGTTAAATGTTGGTATGAAATGCTTGTTAGAAAGAGATTCAGATCATTGGCTTTGTTTGACTCTGGCAGGCTGTTAACATATTTCAATTATTGTGGGTAGATATCTGAAGTTGATCTTGTGGATTTTATTTTGGTGATGAATATATTAAAGAATAAATAGGCTTGGTCTTTAGGTATTGATTAAGACATACTGGAAAGTGAAATCATTTGCTTTTCTTGCCACCCCTTTTTACAGTTCTCAATTATTTATATTCCCACTTCTTAAGAACTTTCTAGTGGCTGAATTCTTAACTTTGTCAAAACCAGTGATCCAAGGTGCCGTCCAACGTTCCAGGAATTGCTGGAAAAGCTTAGAGATCTTCAAAGGCAATATGCCATTCAAGTCCAGGCAGCCCGTTCTGCAACTGGAGATAGCACACAGAAGGAACTGTAGGCCAGATTCATGTGTTTGTTGCCTCATTAGCATGGTCTCAGAGCAATGACCTTAATTTTCAAAAGGCTGGTGTCTACCCAAGTGTGCATAAAGAGAATGGTTGCTAGGATAGCTCTCGGGTTACCACTAAAGGCTTTTTGGTATTGGCATGGAAAAGCTCCCACCATATAAAAAAAGAAAGGAAAAGAAAATGAGAGTCGTTGGCATCCATGTGAGCTGCCTAATCTTCTATGGTGATTGCTGGGGTGGGTGGGTTGGTTGGTTGTGGATGTTTGTTTATTTACTAACATCATTAAAATCTTTTGACATCCGTCAGTGGTGCTGTGTGATTGGATTCATGTAAACCCATTAGTGATTTCTATGTGGAGAAATGTTTAGGACGACTTCGAAAAGTTGTACAGAACACAGTTTTCAGTTGATCAAGTAGGCAGTCGGATAGATAAATGTCTTTAGTCTGTTATTTTTTCTTGTCTGTTTAGAAGAAACGGATGCGTTGCCCTAATTGATGCGCTTCTATATCACCCACTCGGAGCAATTTTAAAAGTAGGCAAGAAGCACTCAACTCGCATGAGTTAATCTAATGTTTCGTGTAATATATATTTTTTTATACAAGATGATGTAATCTAAGTTAGCTTATAATCTTTACCCTTTGATGCTCTTCTGGTAGAGGTTTAGTTACATGGGATGGGAGAAGGTTCTTGCATCTCTTAGTTGACTTATCTTGGAGGAGAGATGAAAATTGATCAGCTATCTTTGTCCCTCGAGGGGCAAAATGAGCATAATCTGGAAGATGATCCCAAAATTCAGTTCAAGAAAGGAAGAAATAAAGGAACCCTTTTTGGGTTCGCATTTAGTAGAATGTTAAAAAAAAAAATGGAAATAACCATACCCTTTTTTGGTTCGCGTTTAGTAGAATGTTAAAAAAATATTTAGAACAATTCGAAGTAAAATTCAGTCTAAATTAAGCTACAAAATCAACATGTCAAGCTTAAATGGGTTGAGTAAGCATGCGTCAAATCCGAAATAATGCTTTGCTTTGCTCCAATTGTCCCTGCCTTACAAGAACACATCTTTACCAAGCCTCTATGCTGAAATGGTTGCCTTCATGACACCGTCAAAAGACAGGTCTGTGAGTGCATTGCACTGTTGCCACTTGTAATGAGCAACAGTTTTTCATCAAAGTTCTTCATGCTGTGTCCTAAGAACTATTGGCCTAGTGTGAATAATATTCGATATGACAGTAAATCTATGGGTCGATGAAAATAAAATTTAATTTTCTAAAACTCAATCATTTTAATTACTATTAGCAGAAATAGTGCAGACATTGAATTTCATGGACACGTCTGTAACTATTAGGAAATGGGGTAGACAAGTACATGGGTGTTTTAAGAGCACTCGGTATATATTTATGCATTTTTAATACAATGAACCTAGCAGTAGCGGAATACCTAGACTTATTCCTGTTCATCAAGTAAATCATTATATATGTTCCAATCACTATTTAAGTGTCTGTAATATATACAAATCTTATATGTTCCATCATTCTTCTTCAGTCAATTTTGTATCATCAAAAGACCATCTCACATGTTTGTATGCCAAAAAAAATGAATTATTATGCTCAAGTAATTTTGAGGTAATTTGAAACACCTTGAGCATCCCCTCTACCAATCAAACTTCTTTCATGTTCTTGCAAATGTCACCCTCTCCAGAGCACTAACTTCATTTGATGCAAGTGTATCAATCCCAGATTGCAGACCTCATTCCAAACTTCTTCGCTGCTGCATCTGAGATCACTCCGCCAGCTGGTCGAGATATTATGTTTGCTAGACCAAAACTTGCTGCAATCATTCCTGCTGTATGGAGTTTGAGGTCAAATCTGTCATAGAGGTATTCTGCAACAATGTTGTCTATTGTCAGCTCTACCCCAAAACAATAGCCATAGGTGAGTGCCAGGAACCACCACCCTCTGTATTTTGTGATTCCATGATAGAGTACATTTGAGAGTTTATCTTTGGTAAAGCTCGAGAAACATCCACTAGGACGATAAAGGCTTCGTATGAACTAAACAGATCCAGGCCCACGCATACACTATTTCACGACAAGTAAAAAAACACGATAAATTCAGAACAGAAGGAATGTTGGCAAGTGATTTTTGCCGCCAACTTCGATTTGGCCTAGTATACGGTGGATTACTGATCACAGAAACAAAAAAATACATCGCTTATAGGGATGCTAGATGCAGCTTTTGGAAAAGCATGCAAGCATGTTTACATAGGTCATCAATTCCGAACGGTTTATGCAGATGACAGAAATTCTCACTTTGGCATTCCAAAAGAACTCTTCATGTAGCTCGTTCTATTAAAAATTCTGAACCCCGACATTCTCAATGAATTTCTAGTGAAGAAGATGGCGGATAGCAGCAACTGCATCGCCTTTGAGCTCGCGTAAGGTTCTCTCTGCTACCATCTTGCCTAACTGGCATGAACATCAAAGAAAAATGCTATAAGCCTCTGGCAGATGCAAATAGAAACTCGTTAATGCAAATGGAAAGATACTAGGAAAGTAACCTCTAATTCATTTGCAATTATGTCAACATCAGCTGCATTGATCTTCACAGCAGCCAATTCTTTCTCCCGGTAAAGCAGCACAGGTGTAATGTTTAGTTGATAAAGGTTCAACAGGTATCATCAAAGAAAGATCGAAATATACCAAAAGATGAGGCATAAATTTCCATGAAAAAAGTCATGTTGCAGAGCCTTTTGGTTTGTGTACAGAATAGTGCATGATTAAAACTCAGATCAAGTCACGAAATTCTGTGATTCTACCTCGAGATCTGAAATACCAGCTCAGTCGATGAAAAGAGATGCCATGTATGTATAAACGAAATGAATAAAAGAATAAATTTATTTTCTTCTACAAATGTTATGAGTGAATATATATATATATATATATATATATATATATATATATATATATCTCATAAAAAAACTCAAAACACATATAATTAGATGCTAATCTGTTCAATGCAATACACAAACCAATATGTAACAGGATTGTCTCCAGAGTCACCAAACTATGATAACTCGTTGAAGTTTCACTCTTTTAAGATCACCTATCCTTTTCAACGGCATTCAGAGTAAAAATGGAAAAAATCTTCTAAATTTTTACCAAGTACTGATATTAAAGATTGCTATAACTAAGAGGTCTCCATCCCCTATCCATTTGTTTAGTTTAAACAACAAAGTAAGGCATCGACTTATCTCATCCACCAAAGTAAAACTAAACCAAGGCTGAACATCATTAGAAACCCGACCCAGCTAAAATAATCCGTTTGTATTGTTCTGCAAAATTTCACAAATCATACCACATTTAGCATTACCCAGTAAAATATATCCATTTTTCTAATTAAGTCCAGAACATTGTGGGGTTTTGAAAAAAAAATATTAGGCAAACACCCCAGGCAGTGCAATTCGAGCTTCAAATCGTTGCCCTGTCCTTGATCAATAAAATAAATGATCCACACACAAGCAAAATCTTTTCATAATACCATTAATTAATTACATCTAGGAAAAAAATTCTAGAAACGATTGGCACCTCAATCTCATAGCGTTAGCATCAGCTTCAGCAGATGCGGAAATAGAAGCCATAGCTTCTTGAACACGATTAGAATCGAGTTGGCGATCTTCTACACGGTCGGTGAGTTTATCAAGTGCCTTGCTTTGTTGCTGTAAATCTTTCGAATCTACTACTTTGTCTATTCCTTCTCCATCTACACCTTCCATTTTCTCAATTTGAACTTCGTTTGACCCGACCCGGTAGATACGGTGGAATTTTATGGATTTGAGTAATTTTTCAATAATTATCATATTATTAATTTATAATAAAATGACTGTCTAGAATTAATTTTGCACCAATTTTGACTCCAAAACTCAATATAAAATAAGGTTGAAAACGAAGTGTTTTGCACGACAAACACTGATGTTTTTGTTGTGTTTTTTCTACTGTCTTTTCCATTATTTTTTATTGCAGAACTTAGATCGAAGCTATTCTTAGAAAAGTTTCCGAGTTGTGTTTTTAAATTCATGAATTTTAATAATCGATTTATTTAAGATATTGTACTCGCTCACATGCATGTGTAGGCTGCTTATTTGTTACAGTAGTTTTAACAATAAGTCTACAAAATAACTAGGTAAAAACACTGTTTTTTTGTCAATGCAAATCCATACAGGTCAGCTAAACATTATTTTCTGCAATTTTTCTAACAATATCTAAGTCAGACTCGCAAATTAACTCATCACCGAGATGAAGAAATAACAGGCACAGTGGCATCTGTATCACTTGCCAACAGCCTAGTTTTGCCAAACTGGGAGCCATTCCTTGCCGTCTATGAAATCAATGGACATGAAGGTTTGAGCTTCTTCCTCAGTGAGTTGTTTCGACCAAGGGGCGCGGTTTTCAGAATCGGCTCCTGGTCCGTGGCACTTGTATTCTGCCTGGAAAAGATTCCTGTTTCATTTATGCGGAAGCATTAGTTGATTGGAAGATAGATTCCTGTTGATTATCAAATAGAAGTTTGCGCAAAGAATATCATACTCTGTATTTCCAGCATAGCTCCAACTAGTCCAGCCCTTGGGTGCAATGGTCTTAGAAAGATAGGATTTTGCAAAAACGACCCTGGAATAGGCACCTTTAGCTCTTCCTAAGTACACATTACCGATGCCATAGAACTTCCCTTTGATGAAAACAAACCCGCTGTCATCTTCTGATTCCCTGTTATGAGCTGTAATGGACCCGAGAATATCCACCCTCATATCAGCAATCACGAAGACTTCACAGCTCTGCAGGTTCGCGTTAGTTTGAAACAGCGAAATCATTATGTTTATAGTTTTGGTGAAAATAAATAAAATGAAGTCCTCATCAATTGATTTCACTTACATTGAAAATGGACCTGCCACGGCCGAAGATGAAGTCAATCGAGCCCTGAATGTAGCAATTGTCATAGTAATGCCTCCCTTTGTAATCAAATAAAGTGTTATGGGTGCTGTAGAAGCCACAGTGGTAGAACGCAGCCATGTCCGCGCCAACAAATGCCGCCACAGACTGGTTTTGCGATGTAAAAGCCGTCCCAGTTGGTGCCTCATTCTGCATGAATAGTGATAAATCATTCGGGGCTGATATATATATATATATATATAACACAGATTGAAATAATGTTTAGAGACCATCTACAGGTACTTCGAAAACAAGACAAAATTTGAAGGCTATGTACCTTGAAGCTAATACCAAAAGCAACGAAATTGGGGGCTTCGACTGTAAATGTTGCAGATGCCTTATTATTAGCAGAGCTTTGGGACCAGACAATGGCCGTCCTTCCTTTACCATTCCCTCTCATGAATATATACGGCTTATTCTTGGGAATATGTATCTTTTCTCTGCAGAAGATTTGTTTTTAAACATCTTAAAGATCATCACCTTATACATGGCTGAATCCTAATACTATAATTAACCGACAAGGGAGGGATTGATTATTTACCTGTAAACTCCTTTCCTGAGATGAATGATAATCCATTGAGAATTGTTTTTAGGAACAGCGTTTATGGCCTCTTGGACGGACGTAAAATCTCCATTGCCATTGATATCGACCTTGATTGTCCGATTGGTGCCGATTTTTTGTGTCAACAAAGGAGAGTCTATAACTGTTTGTGCAGACAGGGCATCAACATGGCCTGAAAAGGATAAAGCAAAGACTAAAACGGTCGCAAAGGAAGCAATACGGGCTGCTTTCAGGGACATAGTAGGAGGCGAAGAACAGATAGCCATGATGTTCAAGGAAAGAGTTCTTGCTAACAGGATTGTTTTCAATTCCAAGTTGTGGGCTATGAAAAAATACTTGAAAGTTTATAAAAAAAAACAGCAGGAAAGGAGATATTTATGATGTTTTTCAAGAGGTGAATCTGTTTTAGAATGTTAAAATGGGATGCTGTTAATATGCGTTGGCGCGGGAAACTTTGTTGGGAAACTATCTATAATTCTGGAAGGGCTGTAATTGAAGCTCAAACTTCTGTGGCTCATATGCGATCTGTTCTGTACTTTTTTTCTCCCTTCTCTTTTCTTTTTTTTTTGGTAACAGTATGATCTTCATTCAAAGTAATTCTTTTAAACCGAAACATCAGCTGCATCGATGAATAAAGTTTTTTATGCCATGCTTGCTCGGCTAAAATGGGAAGATAATGCAGTTGTCGGCTGCTATTTATAGGTATTGTTAAAAAATCACAAGAAGCAACTTATTGATATTTATAGTGTATTTATTTAAAACAATTCTATTATAGTAATAACAAATAGCAGCCTAACTCGATTTTTTTCTCCTTGATTTATTTATTTATAATCAAAACTTAAGTTGGTTGCCAAAATTATAATTTCAGTAAATTTCTTGTTTAATTAGTAAATGGATAAAATATGGAGAGCCTAACGGGAAAGGTGACAGGATAGAAGTGCAAGACAATCTGAGTTGAGTAGAACTTCATGTGTAAGAATCGATATTGTGTCTTCCTTCCTTCTTTTTGGTATATAAAAGATCTCTTCTAAATACTCAGTAATGTTGTACAGAATAAATGACAAAGAGGTTTGCAACTAACACACAGAGAGAAAACTACAAACATATTACTCTGTCAAATGCAGCTTTGATTATGAAATCAATGCAAATAAAGTTAAAACTTGAAAGCCTCATAGCAATAGAATAGCTTGAGAAAATTAGCGGTTAGAAACCAGGCATCACTTTTGAGCTAGGCACAAATTTGACAGTTTCACATATATATGGTCCACCAAGCGGTCATTCCTGACTGAAGCATCATATGATGAAACAGATCCTTAGCAGGTAGAAAGAGCAGTTGGCTGGTGATTAGGTTGTGAGATATAATTTATATTATTCTTAAATATTTTTAATCGAGTGAAAGTTTGATTCAAACTTGTAATGACTGCGACAAGTGTTACAAAAATCATTTCATCTCAACCCAAAAACTCAAGGATAACAGAAAAGCTCAAGGCAACAGACCTTGCTAAATGTAACTGGCCGAGTGCGTCGTGTATCATGTGAATTATGACCACATCGATTTTATGATTCCAAGCTCTCATCATGGCAAGGTATGAAACTGGCCAGAAGATGATGTTGCCTATCACGTGACATTACTGGTTGCGTGACCTCATATCCTTCTATTTTCACCAGCCTTATGAGAGAAGGTTCAGAGAAAGGAGATTATATGAACAGGTCATTTCCTCTCTTGTGTTCCAGAGGATTGTTGAATGGGTTTTGTATCAGAAAGATTTGTTGTTGCAGGTGTGATACTGCATATGGCAACAGCCTCTTTTTTGCTCAGTATCTGCTCGGCGAAGGATCTTCCTGCTCTTTATATATTTGGAGATTCACTGGTTGATGCAGGAAACAACTTCTACATTAATACAGCAGCAAAAGCGAATTTTCCTAATGGGATTGATTTTGGGAATCCGATAGGAATTCCATCTGGGAGATTTACAAATGGTAGAATAGTAACTGATATCTTAGGCAAGTATTATTGCTGTTTCTTTCCACTGGTTATAAGCTGTTCTTTCCCTTCATATAATTTGTTTTGTTTTGGCAGGAGAAGAATTAGGGTTGACTAGTTTCACCCCTCCTTACTTGGCCCCGACAACCACTGGAGATGTGCTTCTGAAGGGTGTCAATTATGCTTCTTCGGCATCGGGGATTTTGAATGATACTGAACGGTTCTTTGTAAGCTTTCTGTTCCATTGAAAACAGGCTTCATCTTCAACAAAATATGGTTGAAGTTGATCAAATTTTCGAAAGCTCTTTTGGGCTGTTTAATAGCAAAATCCATCAAAGAATCTCTCCAGTGCATGTAACTATTGTTTTACAGTGACATAATAGCACTGCACTATTTCATTGATAATAGGGTCATCAAATCCACCTGGACAAACAAATCAGCAACTTTGTAAAGACTAGACAAGACATCATCTCAAGAATCGGCTCACAGGCAGCTAAAAAGCATTTTAAACAGGCTATCTTTTTTGTTTCAATCGGCTCAAATGACATCATATTTGGCCAATGGCAGAATTCATCATCCTGGAATACATTGCTGGACACCATAATCTCAAGATTCAGATCACAACTTGTTGTAAGATTTTCCCGTGCTCCCTTATTATGTTTACTTTCATCTTAAGTTTTGCGTATCTTTCTTAGAACACAGGATGTAAACTTTGGGTGCAGAGACTCTACAACCTGGATGCCAGAAAGTTTATAGTTACAAATTCTGCTGCTGTTGGATGCATCCCTTTCGTTAGAGATCTACATTCATCTGTAGATAGCTGTGTTGCTGCCATGAATCAGAAAGCACAGTTATTCAATAGCAGATTGAATAGCCTGCTAGCGGAACTCACCAAAAATCTCGAGGCATCAACTTTTATTTGTGCAAATGTTTATGCAATGCTAGATGATATTCTCAATAACTACATGACATCATATGGTATACCGAATGAGTGAATTCCCTTTCAGACAAACATTTTCCGTCGACGGTGGATGGCCTGAAATTTTCTGACAGACAGAACCTCTATTTATTTTTTTTGACAGACTTTGAAGTTGCAGATTCGTCGTGCTGTCATATTGCTGGAGCTGGACTACATGGGGGTTTAATTCCATGCGGAGCTCTATCTCAAGTTTGTCCCGACAGATCCAAGTACGTGTTCTGGGATCCATTCCATCTAACCGAAACTTCTTACGAAATCATAGCGAAACATATGATGGATGGTGGCTTGAATTATATTTCACCTATGAACATTAGGCAGCTTCTGAAATACTGAACTGTTTGCTGCAATTAGACGGATTTTGAGCTGCTGTGTTTATTTGTCTTCTGGATTCTATGATGCTGTAAAATGAACACAGTACGGTCTATTAATCAAACTATGAATTCGGAAAAAATCCCAGCAGTGCACGGCCTTTCTTGTGTAAAACTAGTAAACTAGTTTCAAAACTTATCTTATGATACAGTTAATCGTGCATGGAGTAAATTATTGGTCAGTGGTCCTATTGTTCATAGTGCATGAAAATCCTACCCAGATAATAAAATGAAAACTGCAGGGGGATGCTAATACAATAATTTAAGGTCTTGATTTTCGAATTATAAGTCCAATATTAACGTCGTTGTAATTTGAAAGGAGGCTTTAAATTTGAGTAGTGCAAAGGGATGTCATTCAATTCCCCTCTGATCTCAATAACCGCTGGCTATTCTGTTTTGAGATAAAAAAATCCAAGCCCACCAAACATCACTCTTAGAACACCAGTGTGTGAAAGGTGTTGAATCAAGGGTGTGATTAGAACATCTTATAAATGGAGGATTAAACATAACATAAGAGATAGTTGGAGGAGTGTCTCAGATGTCTTTCCTGGCTTCCTGACGCATTTTCTAAGCAATAGGACATCAGGAATAAATATGTTTTTTACTAATTAAGCACCAATAAGGTGATATGAGAATGAAAGGGAGGAAGATAGGAGGATCTTGCAGGAGGGCTTTCTTCTTCTTCTTCTTCTTTCTCCTTTTTTAATTTATACTGTGTAGATATAAAATATCATGCGGGTTAAGCTATTGATTAATACCGAATAAATGCATGTGTTTTGGCGACCTGTTTGAGAATCAAATTGAGTGGTTGGTGTTAGTTTCAGATAGAAGTGCAAGCTACTAAGCTTGTGGGAGTGATTTGAAAGAAGTTTAAATGTGAGGGACTGTATGTAATTTTGAAATGTTTATTGAATTGACACAAGTGAATCTATGTAAACAATATTCATTGAAATTATTATCGTTTAAAGTATTTTTATTTGAAAATATAATAATATATTTATTATTATATTTATTTAGAGTAAAGATATAAAAAAATGTTATATTTATATTATTTAAAAAAATTATATTATTAATTTAGCTTCATTCAATAGTTTTTTTACTTGTAGATGCTATTAAAGGCTGCGAATCCTGTTTGTCTACAAAATATATTGCAATGGTATATTATAACCCACGCTGTATGGGCCGCAAATTCAACTTTCCTTCTGATGATGTTAAAATCATTTAGAAATTCCAAACCACATCATGGACCCACTAACTCCTACCATTAAAACCTATTAGCAATCCAATTAGCTAAATCACAGCTACATACTTAGGACTCCCCAGATTCCAAATAATCAGGAACAAAAGCCTCTGTATTTCTCTATCAAAATGGCTCTCTCTTTGCCCTTACCAGTACCTCATCAACAGCGAACCACCGCCACCACCAACGGTGAGATCCAAGAAACCGACATTTTCCATCAATTCGACGTCGTGTCTGAATCGTCAGACCACCACTATCTTGACAGCAACGATAGCAGCGGCAGCAAAAAAACCAAAGACGGTGGAGGAGACTCTTTCAAAAATATCTCAAGTGGGGTCTACAAGAAGATCATGCAAGAATGGAAAATCCTCGAAAAACACCTCCCTGGTTCAATCTACGTTCGGGTGCACGAGAATCGTATCGATCTCTTAAGAGCAGTAATCATAGGAGTCGCAGGTACACCGTACCACGATGGGCTTTATTTCTTTGACATTGCTTTCCCGCCAGATTATCCGGCCCGCCCTCCCCTGGTTTATTACAGATCATTCGGGTTACGAATCAACCCGAATTTATACGCAAATGGGCGTGTTTGTTTGAGTTTACTAAACACTTGGCCCGGTAGAAAAAGTGAGAAATGGGATTCCAGCGAATCCACAGTACTTCAAGTTCTGGTCTCCATACAAGCCCTTGTTTTGAATGAAAAACCATATTACAACGAACCGGGCAATGGTGTGTTACCGGGTCGGGCCATATGGGAGAAGAAATCAAATGCTTACAATGAGAATGTTTTTTTCTTGTCTTGCAAGACAATGTTGTTTTTATTACGCAGGCCACCAAAAAACTTTGAGGGTTTCGTTGCTCGCCATTTTAGAGAGAAGGCAAGTGTTATACTATCAGCTTGCAATGCTTATAGTAATGGTCAGGCTAGAGTTGGGTGTTACAGATATGACGGGTCATGTTCAAGCGGCAATCCATCAACTGTTGATGTCTCAGATAAATTTAAAGGGTTGATGGGTCAGCTATATCCAGAATTGCTTTTGGGTTTCAGGAGAAATGGAGCGTCTTTGGGGGATTTTGGGGAGCAATCGGTGCCGCCGGTCGAGATGAAAACGGAGTCGTTCAAGGGGGAAACGGTGGTTCAAAGGAAGCAGGGTGGATTTGCAAGGACAGTGTTTGGGAAATTAAAGAGAGTTCTGGGGTTAAAGAAGAAGATCAAGAGTGGCAAAAGCGGGGTCAAAAAGAAGGGTTTTTGATTGATTTGTTGATTTTCGTTTATCAGGGCACTTTTAGAATCTTTCATGATGATGGATGGTTACGAGTTACGAACATTCTAAGAGTATAGCTAGTTAGCATCAGGTTTTTACTGCTGGCAGCAAATATATTGATAGACAGATAAGGGATTAAAGCTTAAATCGGGTGTCACGTAAGGGTATATGATTTGTCGGGGGCTTGTTGCTTTTGTTTTCTCCTTTTTCTTTCTTTGTATGCTATGCTATATAACTGGTTAATGTTATCATTGCAATGGTCTACAATTCGGGGATGATAAAGATCTTTAGATCTGTATAATTAATATCGATTATGAGGAGTTATGATATGTATTTTTTATAAAAATATTGGAACAATTAGATTATAATTATTCATTTCAACCCAAGAAATATGTTTTTCAAAAATTATAGTTTTCTCAAGCTCAAAAGAAAAAAAGTTATCATGGCAATGCTAAAAAAAAAAGGACTAGTTATTGCTACAGTTACCATGTTGAAGCTAGCTATAAAAAATATTCGACTAGCTCGTGCAGGAGGAGCAAGAAAATCATCGGCCAATTTTGGGCCCGAGACCACATTCAAAAGAGGAAAGTAAATAAAGTTGAGTTTGTGATAAAAAGTATGCTCGTTCTCTTATTTGCTTTGTCCATTTACCGTATGGTGCTTTTTGATTGGTTTAAAACGGCAAAGGCTTGTCATGCCGGTTTGAGGGCTCCACGCTGTACAGACGACAACGGCTCTACTGGCTCGTTTGATGTTAATTATCTTAAATTATTTTGACTTGAGTACATTAAAACTATTGAGGAATATTAAAGAAAAAATAAAACATAAAAATAAATATACACTGATAAAATAGTTTTTGTGGTTTCATACACAAATTATTTGATCTGGCCTTTATTTTTTTTCAATACTTTGAATTTAATTCTGTAAATACACGAAGTGTCTGTTTAAGAGTGCGATTATGGTGATTTTTAAAAGTATTTATTGTTTAGAAATACATCAAAATAATGTTTTTTAAAAAAATATTATTTTTGATATCAACTATCAAAATGATCTAAAACACTAATTTTTTAATTTAAAATAAAAATAAAAATAAAAAATTTCGAATTTTTATTCGAGATAGCAGGATGTAGATGTAATCAGATCGTAAGGAAATTCTGGAATAAAAAACGAATATTAAGTTAAGGATAGTGATCAAGGGACTAGCTCACTGTATTTTACAGTGTAGGGATTGATCAGTTAATATTAATAAACTACGGGGACTATGTTAATGCTAACCCGTAAAGAAATGAGTTGGGCGTTTTAAAGGTATCACGTGGGCCGAAAATCATGCCTGTTTATTTTGAAATAGAAAGGGGAGAGAGGGGATTCAATTTCAATTTCAATGTGTTACTTGACTGGCTACAGATGAAGATTTGGAAATGATGTGGGCCACTCTCTTTTTTATTCACTGTGTCTTATAAATCAATCAATCGGGGTCGCTGTTGTTGGAACTCTTGACCTCTTCAGCGTCTAGTTCACCTTCGCTAATAAATGATAATTTGGAAATTTTCCTTAGAATTGTTTCCTTTTCTTTACAATTTTTACCCGTGATTGGTTTGACAAATATTGAAGATGCCAATTTGTACATTTAATCATTTTGCATTTAATGTGGAGAAAATTTTTAAATTAAAGGATGTGTTGGTATGGTAAATGAGTTTTGTAGTAATTTTATCTTGCTATTTTATTTTTATTTTTAATTAACATGGTGTTTGAGTTAATTTGTACTTAACTCGATCAATTTTACAGGTTTTAGTCCTAAAATTAATAAATATGTAAGTTTTCAATGACTTTGAAAAGACTCAAATTCTTGATCATTGAGAGCAAACTCAAAATCTTATTGGTTGAGCTAACAAACCCTTCTTTTTCTTATTATGGACTGATTTTAAAAAAAAATGATATAACTGGTAAAAAAAATTATTATTGCAGTAGATTGTGTAGTGATGAAAGATTTGTGATTTTTAGGTTTTTTTTATCATTTTACACCTAGCTTATTTATTACTATTTTTATAATAATTTTTTAGTTTTTTTCTCCATACTTTGTTTGAAGAAAAAAATCTATTATCTAGCCTTAGAGTATTATCACTCTATACTAGGCCTGTTTATATCATTCTTTTTATACTGGATTTGATTTGTTATTTATATTTTATTTTTTATTTTTTCTTTACACTTTTTTTAAAAACAAATATTATATAAATACTAGAAAATAATGTCTAGATCTAGCAAGTGCAACATTGTCTCTTTTTTCTATCCTGTAAAAAAGACATAATAATAATAATACCTACACATTAATTTATCTGTGTTAGGAAAAACAACCAAACTGCAGCTAAGCAAGTCGGACAGGCATGTTGACATTTTTTTCTATTCATGGACACAAATAAATTTGAATTTACTTGATCAAATGTTATTCTAATTTATGATTTAAAACTTACATATCTATTTTTCTTGAAAAATAATAGACCAACAGACCACGTTAACTTTGCAATGACTACTTTGAATGTTGCCATGAAATGTCACCAAGATGCCTACTGATAACTGATGATATTCTACGAAGCTAGTCAACACCATGCAGTATTCATAGAAACCACAACCATCCACGAACCACAAACAAAGAGGATAGGATCCCTCGTGCTACACCAAAAGCCTTGGCTCATGTTCGCTCTGCTTTTGCATCTGCAGCTTATTTTGCTACTCAAATCGCCACCAAACAGGCCCCACTCCCATGGGTGACCATCTCTCGCTGCTCTGAGCGCTGCCGAGCCGGCCTGGCAACAGAGAGTTTGCTAGCTTTTGTACATATTAGGGTGATTAATTATTAACAGAGGTAAAATTTGAACGAAGACAATTATAGTTCGTAAGAAACCGGCCCCTACGAGACATCAACATCGGAGGAGCATGATCAGTTTGTAGACGATGTCCCCTCACGCTCCACATGATGACAGCTGGAGAAGGAAAACCTGCCGCCCATTCCGTGCTAAACCAGCCCCTACCGAGTCACTCAACGGGAACACAAATTTGAGCTGCCCCAGTCAGGAATGGGCTATTTGCCGGGCCAGGCTCTTGTCGGCGTGAATGGGAAAGCCGACGAGGAAGGGGAGCAGTGGTTTTTGACAGACCTTGAAACTACCTGAAGAGCAGAGGGTTGCTGACGTGATCGAGCTAGGAAAAGAAGCAGTTCATGCTCGAGATTTCATAAAAATGGAAACTAGCTCGACGTGTACTGTAACATTCTTTCAAATCGAAGCACAGGAAACCTCGCCATTAATGTCTACAGCTCTGGAAAAGCACGGGTCGCTCTCGCTGTCACGTTGCCTCCCAGCATCCAGGGCCAGGTGTTTCAACATGACGAATAATAAATAAAATAAATTAAGATTATAGCGATGGAATTGGACAGTCGGAGGTGTGGCTTTCAATTCTCTTCTGGCAACATGGTAGACGTCTCCATCTTCGAATGTAAACGTAAAACTGTCAACTACCGAAATGTTTTGCACAATGCACATCTAAAGAGGAGAGTGGATACCTGTAATTATCGATTCATTCTTCCAATTTTGTTAATTGATCGCTAATACTCGGCAGCAGTTTCAGACAAAGATTAATTTGTTACATTTTCAAAGTTTATTTAGCTAATGTTTTGAAGTGCAGTAGATGATGTTTTTTAAATTGTTTTTTGTTCAAAAATATATTAAATAATATTTTTATATTTTTTTAAAAATAATTTTTGATATCAGCACCATAATAATATCAAAAATAAAAAATAAAATATTTTTAAAATAAATCATGTAAAAAAACAATTGTCCCTCAATCTAAGGTTAGAAAATCAATATTGTTGAGCATGTCCCGGATTTCTAGTTGAGAAATTGCAGGCTACAAAACTCCTGTTGTTTGGTAGGAGTAGAGACAGAGGTTCGTGCGAGACGAATGCCCAACTCTCTTTGCCCGCCGTCTTTTCTTCGCCAATATATTCTATCTCACACATATTTCTACATTTTTTATTTCGCATTCAACTATAAATGGATTAAATAAATAAAAAATAATATCTAGCATAGAACAAAGTTTTATACATAAGTTTTTAAATGTTAGGGTATATTTGTAAATAACTTGATATATAAAATTGATTTTAAGAATATTTTTTATTAAAAAATATATGTGAAATTATATTTTTTACATCAACATATAAAAACAATCTAAAAATATACAAAAACAATTTTCACACATAAAAATAATCTGTTATATTTTTTACATCAATGTATAAAAACAAACTAATTTAAAATATCATATTATTATTTTTCAAAAAAAAAAACGAACGTTAAACTAAAAACATTTTCAGCGAGGAAAAATGTCCCAAGACAAAGTGAAAATGAATACTTTTTTTAGTAGACATGGACCCATCCTGAAGACCCTTTCTTTTCACATACATACAAACAAGAGACATTGAAGACAACACCCAGCAAAACCCTCCCCTCCCCTCCCAGACAAAGGAATGACCTTTGATCTGTTCCTCCACAACCGAGCACATCGTTCCACTCTCACTATATCAAAAACCCATGCTGTGAAACCCATACCTAAACCAATTTAGATCACTATATCAAAAAACCGCACTGCGAAACATCGAGCAAGATTAAGTGTGAGGTAGAAGAGGTTGATTTGGTTTAGGGATTAGTGTGATTGAGATATGTGGGATGCTTCAGGCATTGATGAATCTGCTTTCGTTATGTTTTAAGCCATTTGGGCATGGTAGTAGCAGTAACAGTGATTCAAAGTTTGAGTCATTTGTTGGTGTTAGCAAAGAAAGGAAAGATGGGTTGCTCTCGTATAGAGATGTTGGAAGATATGGGTCTGGTGAATTTTCAATGGCTGTTGTTCAAGCTAATCAAGTAATTGAAGACCAAAGCCAGATTGAGTCTGGACCTTTTGGAACTTTTGTTGGTGTATATGATGGTCATGGTGGACCTGAAGCTGCACGTTTTGTCTGTGATCACTTGTTCAGGCACTTTCAAGGTTTGTTTTTTTTCAAAAATTTTGATCAAATATCTATAAAAGATTTTTCCTCGTAAGAAAAAAAAAAACTTTGTCGTTTTCTTTTTATGGTATTGAATTGATCACGTTTCTTACTAGCCTTTGTGGGATTTTCAATCAATTTGCGTTTTTGCTTTGAAGATTTTGAAAGGTTCTGGTAGTGATTTTCTTTCTTTGTTCTTTTTTTTTTGTGTGTGTGGGAGTTTAGATGAGAAGTTATTTTGTACAGTTGAATTGGATGATAGAAAGCTACCTGTTTTCAGAGTATAAAACAGTGAAGAAAATTGATTGGGATTTGAAAGATAGGATTTTTCATGTGAATGTCAAGGATTGGGAGGTCAGTACTGGTTGGTAAGGCCTGCTTTTAATTACTGAAAGCGATTCAGTCTTTTGGAGCTGTTCACTTTTGTGGTTGTGTCTATCTTGTCAATTTCATGGATAACAATTAAGTGATATTCAATCGGATTTTGCTTTCTGTGTAAGCTTCTGATTGGCTTTTATGAGTTTGGAGTGTTTTCTTATTTTAAATCGCAGTTTTATCTGTTTGGAACAGGATGGTTAAATGTAAGCTTAATGACTAGTGTTTGGCAGCCAACTGCCTAGTTTTAGCTATCGATACTCAAAACCAATGCAATTTCCTGCTTCAAAAGTTGTCAGACTCTTCAAGGCACTATTTGCAGCTTTTAGGAATTTAACATTTTGGCTTCTAAAAGCATTCCTATTTTTTTAGATTAAAATCTAAGTTGGTGCTTCTAAAAAGTGTGCTGGACAAATGCACTAGCTTTAGTTAGAAACTAGATTTTGCTTAAGGGTGATGTGGGCTTTGAATTCGAGGTGAAGAAACAGGGCATGTATCTTTTATTGTTTATTTTATCATTTTTGTTTGTCAAATATTTTGATATTTTTTTTGCTTAATGTCATTTAATCCTAAAAAAGGATTGTGCCTTATGTTGGCATTCTTAGGCTGTGTGTTTATGCAGCTATTTCAGCAGAGACACATGGTGTTGTGACAAGTGAGACCATCCAAAGAGCTTTCTGTGCAACAGAGGAAGGGTTTACCAATCTCGTATCAGAGTTATGGAGCACTCGCCCCCAAATGGCAACAGTTGGGTCATGCTGTTTAGTTGGAGTGATATGTCAGCAGACCCTCTTTGTAGCAAACCTGGGAGATTCCCGTGTTGTACTGGGCAAGAAAGTTGGCAACACTGGAGGTGTTGCAGCAATACAATTATCAACTGAACATAATGCAAACCTTGAGGTCATCAGGCATGAACTCAATAGCTTACATCCAAATGATCCCCAGATTGTTGTTCTTAAGCATGGAGTTTGGAGAGTAAAGGGGATTATTCAGGTCATTTCAAACCCCAATTTAACTTTCAAAATATTTCAAATTAATACACATCTTAGGTGCTTTTGTGTTCTTGTGTTTTTATGTACTCTTGGGGTGGCGATAAATTATGGAACTACTTGTTGGGCTCGAATTTTGATGGTTCTTGGGTTGAAAACTAAAATACAAAATAAAATGGTTCATCATTTGGTATTCATAGTAGCTGTCCTGCGTCTTTCAGGAAGTCATCAACTTTGCTGTAGTTGTTAATGCAAAACCAAATCTACCCGTTGCTATACAATTATTTTTAAAACAATTTGTCAGAGTTATTGAACTGTGTTGAGGATATACAAGTTGCAAGAACTATGAATTGGAGATGAGAAAGAACAACATATACGCCAATACCAAACCCCAGGAAGATTCACTTGCTCTGACAACCAGGTCTTTTGCAGACATGACTTCAAATATAGTTGAGATGGTTTTATAGTGACTGGTCAGGGCAAGGGTTCATGTATAGAGGCAAATTACTTGATTGAAGATACTCTTTTCTGTTCTAGGTAACCTCAAATTCGTTTTTGACCCATAGGTATTCCTTTTTGTGCTCAACGGATAAAATGCACCACATATCGAGCTAGATGCTTGTTATTTATATTTTTTGACAAATTTGAACATCCTTTATTCAGCCTCTGCGTCGATGAGATTACTTTGAAGTCAAGTATGTTATGGAAATTACTTGGATTACATCTTGGTGCATCAGATTATCTTCATCTTGCTTCTTAATATTCATGGCATGATCCTTCACAACTTCTAATTTCAAATTATGAAAATCTATGATTATATTTGATGCAGGTTTCTAGATCCATAGGAGATGCATATATGAAACATGCACGATTCAACAGGGAACCAATTAATGCAAAGTTCAGACTTCCTGAACCAATGGACATGCCAATCTTGAGTGCCAATCCAACAATCATTTCACATCCTCTCCATCCCAATGACTCGTTCCTTGTATTTGCATCTGATGGTCTTTGGGAACACTTGAGTAATGAAAAAGTAGTGGATATTGTCCACAATAATCCTCGTGCAGTAAGAGTTTATCCTTATTTCTTTGGTTGTCATATTTTCTACATTGAATTTACTTTCATGCCTTTGTGCTTCTATTAATTAGGAAACAAATGACCATAAAGTTTTGATCTTTTTTCCGGAACTCATATGCTGCCTGGTATTAGCTTATTACTAAAACTTGCTTACTTGGTCACTTCATAAAAAAACTCTTGGAGGAGTTTGGAAGGCAAACAACCCATGTACTTCACTCTAAGATGTATATAGTAAAAGCATAATCTCTTGGAAGAGTTTGAAATGCAATGGAAGCATTACAGTGCATTTGATTTACTAGACATGTTTGTCATAATCATCGATGAGTTTTTTAACATGATCTATTTGAGTTTTTACAGAGAAGAGAACTGCAGAGTATCATTGACGAGTTTCTACTCTGTATCTTATTTGGATTGTTCATCCATGAAATGTTTTCTCTAGTTCTTTGCATGGATTATGCATTGATATCCAAGGTGATCCGTGTCCAGTTGTTGTTGTGTAATTAGGCATAGTGTAGCCTTGGAGTTAAATGTGTTTGATAAAGTCTGTGTTATGTTGTTGATCAATGTGCTGGGATGCGTGTCAGGGAACCATTCAATGAGATTAGATATTGGTGGTTTATATAATCATAGCATATTTGAAACGGACTGTTTAGACTGACTTCCTCTCCACTTTCATGAATTGTTCGTGCATGTTTGGTGTTTTAGATGGCTATTATCCACAGCAAAAGTAGATTTTATGCTGATTCTACCTTACATAAGGCATGTGCATTGCTGGGATATGGATGCGTGCAGTGACATGTATATCATGCACTATGATAAAAAAAAATTATATGCTTCTCACAACAGATGCTTTTTTCTATTATTGCATTTCTAACCAACTTATGAACATTGTCGGTCAAAGCTGCCGGGATGCTCCTCTCTTAGTAAAGTCAGATAATCTCACTAGTGAAGCTATTATCCTCACCGCAACTATTCTTGCATTGGACTACCTGAGTTTAGATTCATTCTTCATCTTTCTTTTTTTACCCTCATATGCTCATATTTATTTCTACTTGAAGGATGCATTTAAGGGGGTGGTTGACTGTATTTCTTCAAAAAAAATACCCCATCATATGTTCTTCTTTTTTTTACTTGAAGGATACATGTTGGTGGTGGTTGACTTTTCTCTTAAATTTATGCTCGTATAAGCAGTTCTTGCTGTAAATTTAGAAGTGTCTCGACTCACGGGGGGCTTGTTTTAATGCAGGGAAGTGCCAAGAGGCTTGTCAAGGCTGCCTTACAAGAAGCAGCTAGAAAAAGAGAAATGAGGTACTCAGATCTACAGAAGATTGAAAAGAAGGTTCGACGACACTTTCATGACGATATAACTGTAATTGTTTTATTCTTGAACCATGATCTTATATCCAAAAGCGCTGTGCAAACGCCGCCGGTTTCCATCCGAAGTGCTTTGGAGCGCTAATTAAATCACCCGTTGGCATATTTCCGGCTGCCTTACTATGGGCAGCACGCAAAAGCATCCTGGCGGATCAAGACGCATATCAAGGCTACAGAGCTGCATTGACAAAGCGGTTGCGGTACCTGAACGGGAATTCCAAGATTTAATCAAGAGCTTTAGAATTTGTAAAATGTTGTTTGTCGAGCAAATAAATGAATTGCTGCCAAGTCCATGGATACCCTAAGCTCGCGCCCACCTCGACAAATGTTACCACTATAGAAAATATTACACGAGCAATATCAAATTAGTGGGCTATTAAATAGATTAATATTTTTATTAATATTAGTTTATTGTTCAGAATCCCAACTTAACTCAAGATTACTCGTATTCCTGCAATGTAAGGAATCTTGCTCGTATCTTCGAAAGGAATTGCATGTGCAAGTGCAAGGAAGCTTCATGAGAAGTTATCGTACTGGATGAAAGTCAAGGCCAAACGTAGCGCTGTCTTTGGGGAAGAGTGTCTATCTTTCATATCAAATCATGGTGAGGTTTACATTTTTGGTCAAGCTCCGTCGGACTGAATTTAGATGTTGTTTGGCTTTGTGTTCAGGCTGTGTTTGTGTTGAACGGTGGAGCCAGGCAAAAACAGTTGAGAGCTGCTTTTGCAACTGTGTTCTTACATTGACTACACACTGGCACCCACGTGATTTCACACACCCACACTCATCCTCGCATATCATCCCCTTCTCTTCTCTTTCAGTCACCACACTTATCAATCATCCCCTGCATCTCCCTTGTCTCTGCATCTCTTCTTGTTCACACAGTCTCCACATGCAAACACCCACACACTCATCCTCTGCATCCTCCTCCTGTCCCTCATCTCTACATCTCTTCTTCTCTTCTCCTTTACGGTCTCTACACGCAAACACCCACACCCACAGGTGGATTTGTGGGGGTGTGGTCTCCTTTTGTGTTCTCATAATGGTTGTGGGCGTTCCGAGACGAAAAAGCACGAGTTTAGACGGTGTTTTGTTTGCGGAGCTGTTAATTATTGTTCACGCGCTTGTCAAGCACTTGACTGGAAGCTCAGGCATAAAGAGGAGTGTGCCCCTGCTGAGCGGTGGGTTGATAAGGGTGATGGAGACGGGGATGAAGGTGGCGTGGATGGTGACGACGATGATGTCATGATTGAGAGCTAAAATGAAATCAAAATATTGCTTAACAATTATTATGATAAAGTTTGTATTTCAATTTGAATTGTTATGAAAGTTTGAATTTTAATTCTTACGAGAATATTTTTTTATCGGTAATTTTGTTTCTTAATAATTTTTATCTTTAATTTAGAAAAATATGTATTCAAATATTTTATTATTATAATTATTAATAAATCTAAGAAATTATTCCAATAACATATTTTTATATATAAAGTACTTTTATAAATTTAAAATTATTCAATACAATATTATATATATTTAAGTACTTTATAAATTTCAAATAATATAAAATATAACTAAACATACAAAATTATTTTTTATTAAATTTAAACATACATAATTTTAACTAAACAAAACTTAAATTACAAATTATAATTAAAAATTATTTTTCAACAGGCTCTTAGTGTGAAAAACACAGATGCTTGCATTTCTGTTACTTATATTTTATTTATTTTGTGTTATTGAGATAATCGATTTTAAGGGGTGTCGTTGGGAGGGTTCCGTTGGAGGTAAATGCAGTCCTGAATACTGATTTTTGAGGACCAGCTTCCAAACCAACAGACCTTCACGTTTGGAGACCCTTGAGCTTCTAGACATTGGGGCTTTTCACCATTGAACCCCGTGTTGGCCATTTGATTCCGTTGATGAGCGATTTGTGAAAAACACAGGCTATGATCAATTAGTTAATTTTTTACCATAAAAGCTTTCTATACGTTGGAGCATCAGGTAAAATTCCATTTCCAACATCAGGTAAAGCTCGACATCGTCTCTGGAGTTCAATACAGTAAATTACCTTTCCATGGGCGACAGAAACGGGAGAGAGAGAGAGAGAGAAACGATTTCAAGATCAGACATAGCTTTCTAGGCAGCAATTATGCATCAATTAAAACAGCTGGTAAACAGCTTGCTCAGAGCCCAGTGCATAATCATCATCTCCGCATCAAACAATCATTAAAAAACCTCATCAGGTAAAAGTAATAAATCATGAAGAGTTTAACAAAATCACCACACGAGAAGAACCATTCAATGGAAGATCACGAATAATAACAATAGATTGACCAGGGATCCTCAGCGATTATGCTTGTAGTTGTCATCCAATGAAAAAATCAGGTCTCAAAGATTTCATGCCATCATAGGATCCCCGAGTCATACACCACTTATCAAAAACAAACGGCGTTTCGCAACTATAAAGATAGAAAAGGTAGATTTGGCAGGGTATAATTCACTGCGCCTGTGGAGAACAAAGGCGCAGAGACTCAATTTCTGCTCAAACTCTTAGCCTCTTGCAAACGAAAACATATATTCAAAGAAACCCAAAACAATGATTGTATTTAAGGTTTCTACCAGGAGGCATCAAACGATTAAACAAAAATGAAAAAAAAAATATAGAAAGAAATGAGAGCGCGAGAGGGCAAGAAAAGGCACGGAGAGAGGCTTAGCAATGTGTGCTGTTCGTCGCATTATGATATAAAACCCTAAATGACTTCCGCTATGTTTGGTCACGGGATTATATACTGGTAGCCCGCAAGAGCTGATAGGGTTTCTTTGCTCTGCGATTTACCGGAAAAACCCTGTGCGGCCAAAATATATAATGTAGACTAGAAAGAGCCCAATGGCAGGTCATGTCCATAACTCATTGTTTGTTAAGGCTTTCAATCCAAACCCAGCCCGTATCACCTTGTTCTCTTACCGAGAGGCGTTGCCTTGAGGGATTTATTATTTTGTTTCTAATTTTGTAATAAAATAATCAGTTGATCTCTTTTTATTTAAAATGCAATGTTGACATATTATATTATATTTTATTTATTCTTTTTATGAAGTCTTTTCTAGAATGTCTCTCTTTTAATCAAACATTAAAAACCTACTGAAAGAAGAGAGATTATAAATTAATTTCAGAAATAAATTATGATTTTTAAAAACCATGAGTAATATTTAATATTTCAATCTCTTTTCCTTGGACTTCTATTGACATTGAAAATATAGGATTAAACATGGCTAGTTCATATAAGTATCTGTTTGGAAGAGCGGTTGTGGTTGTTTTTTAAAATGTTTTTCATTTAAAAATAATTCAAAAACACTAAAAAACTTTTATTTAAAATTAAAAAAAATATTTTTTTTGGAAATGGTGATCCTAAAACTAGTTATAGCAGCCGCTTGGCTCGGATTGCAAATGGATAACTCTCTCGGCAATATAATTTTGGTTTTCATCGAGATAAAAAGATGCACAAATCATCAAAGAATGAAATGAACTGTTAAATATATTATATTTAAATTATTCTAGAAAAAAGAATGAAATAAATTACATAATAAATGGTATTATTAAATATATATAGATGTAATATTCTAACAATAACGGCCACCGGCTAACAAGTAATTGCAGCAGCCGCTAGCCGCTACGGTGTGAGGGCTTCAGGGAGAGATACTGTCGGCGATAGGAAGGGGGAAATCGCAGGCCTGTGAAAGGGCTGACTTTAACTATTAAAAATTAAATATTGTTAATTAAGTTGATATTTTATTCTATTAAAAATTCGACTTGAACAAATTTTAAGTCCTTGGAATTATTGAAGTCAGCCGATGAGTTTTGGGTTTAATAATTGTATCGTATACCGTAGGGGGGAAAGAGAGAGAGATACTAGAAAGAGCAAGGAAGATAAGGAGAAGTAAATTACTAGACGCAAGTGTGAGCTTCAGGCAGAAACTGAAACCATAAAAGAATTGCACGCGTGACACGTGGCCTTATCCCTTGTAGCTTTAACAAGCGTGGAGGTCACGATCACAGATATCACAACCATCAAGTTTCAAATCAAATGGAGTTGCCATACTTGAATCCATCAATCTCATGCGATCTAGTGACCATATGGGCTAGTTTTTTAAAACAAAAATTAATATAATAATATTTATAAAAAATCATTATAATATATGCATATAGAGAGAGAGTTTAATAATTTGTCAAGTGTCGGAGATAAATATATTTAATTAGTGGATAAACTCGTCATACTTGTGAATTGAATGATCAAAGTTAGGACACCAAAATAAAAACTAGTTTATGGATTATACTAGGATTATTGGTGACTTTTTTTATTGCATGATAAAAAAAATAAACAAGCATGAAATCAAAAAACATATATAACACTGAAATATTTTTTTAAGACCGCGAAAACCTCGTAAAATACAAAACAAAATCAATTATAAAACTCAATCCATAATAAACTCAATATTTATGGGTAAAAAATAATTAAAACAGTTAAACTCACAAGACTATGTGAACTAGTTCGGCTAGTCAAGCATGTCACCAGAATTATAGAGTTTAATAATATGACTTTTTATAAAAATAATTTTGTTCAACTATATTAGATTTTCTTACATGATAACATGATTAAGTTCAATTGAAACAAAAGTATTCCATCAATCTCGTAACTGGTGCAGTTCAAGTTACCCTAGCAAGACTATAAACCAGGTTATTCTTGTAAAAACAAAATATAAAATGGGTTATAAAATCTATTTCTCAACCTTTCTAAGATTAAAATATGAAACAGACAAGAGTATAGTAAAGTAAATAACAAAGGAACTCAAGAAAACAAAAGCAAGAACAACAGGGAAAAAAAATATAGGTTGCAACTCCATGGATTATTGTTGTAATCCACGGTGCAATATACACAGGTGACTACTAATGGTTGCACCACACCCTTATTTTTTCATTAACACGTGTTTTTATATTGTTGGAAGCGAGAATCACCCCGATCGACATGATATGAAATTAACTTGTTAGATGTATAACACAACTTGGACAACAATAAAAAGAATGATTTTCTTACAAGATTATTTTTTTACAAAGTTGATCGAAATAAATTATGAAAAGAGAAAAATGGAAGGTGAAAGCTGAATGAAAAAAATAAATTATATTCAACATTGTTATTAAAAAGAACGTAGCATGTGTAACCTTGAAAAATCTCGAGTCGGCTCTTTGCATGGCTCGAGTGTTAAATTTAACATGCATGGAGATCGACTTCACGTGACCTAGTTAACTGAACATGTCCAAAGACTGCTTAAACAATCGGTAAAAACATGGGCAAACTTTGAATTAAAAACAACGATAATGTTTTTTTTTTCAATACTAAAATGGTCACATACTAGATCGATCATAATTTTGTATTTTAACATGAAAAACCTACGATTCATATCGTAGAATTCATCGGGTTTATTTATAAAAAAAATACATTTCTCAGTGATATGATAATACAAATAGATGTTAGTAAAAAACAAATATCAACCAAATACCAAAATTTCTATGTGATACTCTTAGAACATCATAGAAAATGATTAGCAATTCAAAAACAACAAAATATTAAAAAATATAAAAAGAAAATAAAATGGAAATGGAAAAAAAAGCTTGATTTGGTTTTTTTAGAGTCGAGGTGGTTAATTGTTACTGTAAAAAGTTAATCACCGTAACGCCTTCCATTTTTTGCAGTGTAGAGAGCAATGAATAATTTTAATATTACAATACAAGAGTATGTTTGAGAGTGTTTTTATGACGGTCAAATGCAGGACAGCGTAAAACAACAACCGAAGTTCAGCACAAGGGGAGACAACATAGCCAAACAAAGTATCCCAGGATTTACATGGACAGATGCTACTTATAAGAGTAAAATTGGCAGTGTAAATATTTTTTTATTATTATTATTATTTATATGTATGGTAAAAAGGCATTTAGAATTAGCAATTAAATATAATCTTCATGGAGTACACCTCTAGAAATCTCCATGTATTTTATAGAAACGTGTTAGAGTGCTCACGCGTTATGGTATCGGACTGGCATCCATCAATTGAAGGCCGAAAACTCTGTTCGTTTGCGATGAAAGGGACTATTTGGAATTATAGTTATAATTATTTTTTATTTAAAAATGTATTAAAATAATATATTTTTTTGTTTTTCAAAAATCATTTTTATATCCACGCATCAAAATAATTTAAAAACATTATTTTTTAATAATTTAAAAATATTATTTTTTAATTCAAAATAAAAAAATAATAAAAAATATTTCATATTTTTTTAAAAAAACATTTTCTAAACATACTCCCAAACCCACCCGAAAAAAGTGCTTAAATAACATGATTCTGATAGTGGAAAACAAATGAAATACTAATTTTCAGAATAACAAGTCCGCCACTCGCCTTTCAAAAATATAAAAAAATACACACCACTCAACGACCCCTCACAGTCAACTACAAATCAAATAAAGAATCCAGCAAGTAGTGATGGCAACATAAAAAAAAATCTAATATGAAGTAAAGAAATAATAATATATCTTTTAAATAATTTTAAAACACACAAAAACAAACAAGTCTCAAGACTCTCAACAAGCGAGACACATACCGTGGTTCGTTCTTGACCATGACAGAGCCAAAGTAACCTACCAGCCAAATAATAACACCAAACAGCAAAATGAGCGCCATCCAACTAACAATCAGCCCACATCAAGATTCAAAAAAGAGTATCCGTCCTTCCACAAAAGACGACACACTGACTGTGTCATTCATCACGTCACCACACACGTACCTGACAAATAAAGTTAGTCCACGTGTACAAAGTTTAGACTTCCAAGCTCTTGTCAATCAAGTCACATGCCCCGTAAATATAATTGGGGTTGGACGCACCAGCCTCTCCCTCTATTTTATGCAACAAACCTGACTGATTCTCCTATTGTTCCTTGGTGTCACCAACAGCTTCACAGAAAAAAGACGTCCAAGCCTGAGAAATGTGCCCATCGGGTACGAGTTTAGCTGCAGGGACCAGACGGGGCGGTGCAAGATCGGGTTTGAGGCCGGCATTTGATGTTCTTGATGCAGACCATGATGGGAAGATAAGCCACGATGATCTTCGCATGTTTTATGCAGGGTATTCAACTCATGGCGCCGATGATGATTTTATAGATTCAATGATGTCTGTCGCAGATTTTAACAGAGATGGGTTTGTTGAGTATGGTGAATTTGAACGTGTCTTGGATGGTGTCGATGAAAAGAAGAAATCTTCATCGTCAACAAGGTCTAGTTCTGGGGTTATGGGGGATGTATTTAAGATCATGGATAAGGATGGCGATGGAAAATTGAGTGTCGATGATCTGAAGAGTTATATGAAATGGGCAGGGTTTGATGCTTCAGATGATGATATCAGAGCTATGATAGATTTGGCTTCTTATTCTGGTGGTGGTGATAAAGATGGCGTCACTTACGATGGTTTGCTTAAGATTTTGTCCCTTGATACTTCCTATGTTGCATAGTACTTTTTAACCTTTGATTTTCTCCTGTTTTTTTGAAAGAAGATGCTCATTAGTTTTGAATACAATATGTTTATGTTCTGCCAAATGAAATTGTTATCTGGAAGATTATGATTTTTAGGTGGAATGTGATGCCAACCAGGATTGCATTGCCAGCTTTGTTTTCGATGTTGAGGCGTCATTTCAGTGTCTTATTTTCTGTCTTACGCTGGGGGTGCCAGTTAAAAATTCATCTGATTTCTGTGCTGCCCAAATGTGCTGGACTTTTGCAGTGATGTATTAACTTTTAGCTTCTCATCACCACGAAATATTTGTATTTATTCCTTCAACACAGTGGCAACTTCAGAAATAAAACGTGGTTCAGCAGAAATCGCGCAACAGACAAGCCGGTGGTTGGGCAATGGAAAAACTACTGCAAATAATACATTTCTTTTCCTTTTTTTTTTCGGGGGGGGGGGGGTGTCAAAAAGCACGCCATATGAGGTCGAAAGGCCAATGAAACTCGTGCTCTGTCGGCAGCTCTTGTTTTTTCAGGAGTGTATAGATATTGATGGGAGTAACTTTTAAAATAATTTTTATTTAAAAATATATTAAAATAATTTTATTTATCATTTAATTTGGAAATTCAAACCATAGATAGCAGATATTAATCTGTATTATACAAGAGACGAGACATTCGAATCCATCGAAGGAATACAAGGCATTTAGCATCACATTCTCGAGCATATATCATAAGAGGCGCGATCAATTACCACATCCTACTACTGCTCTGACGGCTAAAGTACTAAGCCAAGTTGCAACTCGGAGTAGCATTGTTAACTTCTGGTTCGCTCCTCTACCAATCACTGTCAACCCAGAAGCTGGGATTATTTAAACCAAATCTATCTTCCCATTCTCTAAAGGCTTCTTTACGAACTTGTAACATACAAAGGTAAGTAAATCGCGCTCCATCTCTGTGATTTCCATGCTGCCACAGTATATAGATCTTATCGGTCAGCAAACAGATAATTCATTTTCCTTCTTATAAGAAATCAAATAATTACTGTCATTAATTACCTGTACTCAGGCTCAAAGTCAAGGCCAGAAAGATATTGCTTGGCTTTGCAGATAACGAATGTGTCCAGTCGGGGCGCTGGCACTATAGACGTCCGAATTAGAACGATGAAAAACTCATTTTAGTTACTATCTAGGTACGTGCACTCAAATACATTAAAGCTTAAAAACGGACAAAACTAAGGAAAGATTAACTGGGACACTTCTTGAACCCGGTAACAGACACCCCTATCTGAAGTTAGGATTGAAAGGAAAATCTACAAATTATATGACTAAACAAAAATAAGAAGGAAAGGAGAGGCTAAACGCAGGCAAGGGAGGAAAATATTAAGCATAAAGCCAGTGATGTTGTTAATGAGAGTATGATACTACAAATACAGTGACAGTTTTGTTTTACAAGCAATTAAAGGAGGTAATGAAATCCAAAGACCAGGAAACACGATTAATTGTCTGGCAGACAAGCAAGAAAAACACTTCTAGAATAAGATAACACATGAAATCTTGGATAAAACAAGCTTAACGAGGATCACTACTTTTCCTCTTTCCTAAGATCTTATGATGCATGCATACATTTGTGAGGATCATTCAGTGCTTCAGCAATTTCATGAAACAGAGACTCCAGGGTACATCCGCGAGCCACTAACAAGCTCATTTAACCATTGGGTAGCCTAAAATTGGATAGCAATTCTTGGGAATATTATAGTTCCTACAACATGCGTAACGAAAAGGAAAATCGTTCCAATATTCCGTTTGCATATTCCAAACATAGCACACAACTTGAGCCTATTCGATACCGAGTCTATAAAAGCCAGCTCATGAATAACCCATTAAACATGCAAAGTCACATCACAGGCTTTCAAACATATAAAAAAAAACTTCGTTTGTTGATTCACTACGCTACTTCACAATGCAGGACAGATGGAACCAAAAGCATTGGAACGAAATACAATAAGAAAGCAATTATTCAAAGTAAGAAAAGTAATATGAGAAGAAAGCTTAATTATTGGCTAATAGATTGCTTTACATAAATGTAATTTTCAGGCAAATTTGACAAAACAGTCTCGTCAAGATGACTTCGTAATTATCCGTAACGCTGTACCATATAATGTTAAACAGTGATAGCCTTATTTAGAACCAACTAACAGTGAAAAAGTAATCAAATCCAAAGGCCAGAATGCAATAAAAAATCAAAGGCACTGATAGAACAGACATGCGAATTAGCAAGCAAACCATTACTTTCAGAATAAAATGAGAACAAAGCGTGGACACAAAAGCTCAAGGGAACACTATTTCTCAGCCCCAAGAATTTAGATGCCTTTCTGACCAGTATGGCATGTGATGCAAACAGCATTCGCTGCTTAGGTGCACGGTAACTTGGGGACCAGTGCATGCCAACCTAGGTTCGGTTTCACAAGCTCATTTCAGGCATTAGCTACTTTTGCATTCGCATTATCATCACAAAGTAACATCAACAAATCATGAGAGCAATAGTAGGGTGCATCCAACAATAAAAAGGCCTGCCACGCTTTAAATCCTTCTACCACCACTCAGACTGAAAATTACAGAAAAACAAGTTTTTTTTGGAAAGCAGATAAATATGCTCTTGACAAGAATATTGGGATATCTACAACATGCTTAATGGAAAATATAAACCATTCCTACATTCCATTTGCATATTAAAAAAAAACGAACAACTTGAGAATCTCAGATAATGATTTGAAAATTCCAACTCGAGAATCAAAAGGTTACCATGCATAGCAACCTCACAAGCTTCCGAACAATTATAAAAATATCAGCATGTTATGGTCCAATATGCAATTGACTCGCAACATGAGACTGAAGAATAAATACCACTGGACCCACACATCCATTCATAGACATACATAGTAAATAGCAATAATGTTTAAACACTTCAAAAAAAAGGAGAAATAAAAGAGATTTAGAGAAGAACGAGTACCCATATCATCCTCTTCACTGGTTATAGATTGCTTTAATATGGACCGGTAATTATCAGGCAACTTCGCCAAAACAGTCTCATCAAGATGACTTCCCAAATCATCCGTGCACCTGTAATCACACAACAACCACCACAAATTAATAATCCCATTAACCCCAAACCACATATCTTTATCACAAACAAGACAATCAATTAAACCCTTCACCTTCTTGCAAACATTTGCTCCTGTTTAGAAAGCCGGTTTAGATACTCATCAGTTTTCAAAACGTAGAACAAGTACTTCTCAATCTGCATTCCAAACCCAACAAGCAAATCAAATTCAGCATAACCTCCAAAAAACAACACAACACAACACAGCAAAACACAAGAACTTACTACCTTCTGAAGACGAACCCGAAGATATGATCTCAGCAAAAATTGAGTCCTATCCAAGTCCATTTGGTAAAGCGACACAGTGAGTGGTTCTATATTATTTGCTTCGAATATTTCCTCATTTTGTTCCTACAATCACACACAAAGTCCATTTTTGTTCCATTTAAATAATTTATGAACCAAATCGCGACATAATCTTTATTTCCATTTGAACAATTCATGTAGCGAAATAAAAAAACAATAATCCAATTTAAGCTTCTTATTTCTTAGCTTCGTAGAATCCGATTTACAATCAAGCTATATTTAAAAAAAAAACGCAAATTAAATAATCAGTCGAAAATCAACGCTATAGCAAGCTTCTCTAGGAAGAATTACTAAAAAAAAATGAATAGACAGCAAAAAACTATTTTCTCTACTTCGATTTTGTTTTTTTTCTCTGGAAACAAACATAATGTTAGGGTTTCCGATGCCAAATAGAAAAAATACCGCTAATTCGATTTGCTCTTTGATTCTTTGAACTAAAGAGGATTCAAATTGAAGAATCTCCGGGGCAGCCTTCTCGTTTCGCCACGCTCTTTTCAAGAGCTCAACATCGGTCGTCGAAATCAACATCTCATAATCATCCATCACGCTCGCTGATTCCTCCGTGGCCATCTGATCTGATCTGAATCACTTTGATTTTTTTAACTTTCAAAATCTGTTATGGAGAGAGAAACAAAATGTTAATGGAGCATTCGATTCGAGAGGGAAGATAAGAAAAGCAAAATAGGAAATGGCGCCAAAAACGGATCTATTCGGTGTAGTAGAGGAGACATATCGCGAGTTTGTGCGTGAATCTAAAGCCATTGGATTATCATGATGGACGGTTGAGATGGCCTCAGATCCACGCACAAACCGGAGATAGGACTCCTCTTTTCAGGAGTGAAGATGGGCTTGTTAAGGGGGGCTTCAGGTAATAAAAAATTGTAGAGTGTTGATTTAAATGGGTTCTGTCTGTGTATCGGCTTTTTATAGAAGAGGAATGGGTTTGATGAGGGAAGGAGGAACAATATAGCCACTACATATGGAGATCGTCACGTACGTGTCTTTGAGGTATTCTTTCAATTTGAAAGATCCATGGTCTTTGATTCTTAGGCTGGCCTAAAATTTTAATTTCCGGTTATTACTAAATTTTCTATTAATTAAAATTATTTAAATATGTAATTTCAAAGATATATTTTATACTATTAGAAAAATTTAATAGTTTTTTCCATGTTTGAAAAAAAAACAGAAAATTAAAGGGAAAATAACGATACCACTCGACACAAATACTTTGAAATTATCTTTTTTTATATAAATTAGGAGTTCTTGATGATTCTTGATTTGAATTAAAAAATATTTATCTTATAAGAATATAAGATAACGAGATTTTACTATCTAGATATATAAAAATAACTAAAGTGAAATGGAGTTTCCTTAGATTTTCAACGCGCGCGGCTTCAAACATGACAACTATTTTTACATCGAAGCCTCTGAAACTTAGACATTTTAATTCTAGACGGCTTAACTGCCTAAATTCCAATCTTCAATCTCAAATTATGTGGCAAGCAAGAAGTGAGGGCGTGGGAGATGTGCACCGTGCATTTGTAAAGGACCAATCCCCGTACGTGGTGGATGCTTGTCGAATCTTAAGTCACGGTCGCCCCCTCTACTTGCAACTAGTTATTGAACCTGGCCTACTTGCGCTGCCCAGTTCAAAGACTTTTCTCGTTTCAAACATCTTAAATCTCACGTGTTAAGTCCAATTATTCCTCCAAGAACTGCAGCTTGTTCCAAAAGGGGCAGATATTCTGAATACAAACCACCCCGTATGGTATTGCACGACACCTGTTATGCAACCGAAAAGAGTCATATTCGATTCTTGTAGCTAGCGTGTGTGAGCTGAGTTTATTCACCTCCATGGCCCAAGCACAGTTCAAGAAAATAATGGAGAGTTGCACAAGGATTCTTTAGAAATTTTGTAGCAGGAGAGCCCATGGGCCCCCAATTACAAACTGCTCATTCATATTCAAGTGAAAAGATTCACTCCCTTACACCTCGAAGGCCGAAAGGTGCCTCATAAATAATTTGCTGCCAAATCGGTGTTTTCCGACAAGTTCGCACATCAAATAAGATGAAGTTTATATTAATTTATTATTTTTTTATATGTTTTACAGTAAAGTTATTAGATATAAATTGACTCAATAAAATGATTTAAAAAATTCAATACCAGAAAATAAAAGTTCAAGGTAGACTTCATAAACAGTGTCAGAATTCTCCACCAAATGATAAATACAGTCAACAAATTCTTCTTTTCTAGGTTTCATCATCCTCTCATAGTTTCCTGGCTTACAGCCGATTCTTTCCATTCCTTAAGTGGAGAACCATTCTGTAACTGCTCGATCAAGTCTCCAAACAACTGTTTTCCTTTACAGTATTAGCTTTTATAGTTGACAATATTGATTTGAAGTTCTTCCCAAAGATGGTTAATTTGCAGTTGATTCCTGGAACTTTATAATTACACACATGTAGTGGACCCAATGAAGTGATTCGTGCACACCTCAAGTCCTGCTTCTCTGGTTTTTGTGCTACACGATCAGGTTTGATCATGATCTTCTGGTATATGCATTTTGTTTTTGCTGCTGTTTCAATGGTAATATTCTCACCAGCGGCTAACTTTGTAGCCTCATGGTTCTGCTCTTCTACAATAAAATAAATAAATAAAAAATAGCCTAAACATTTTTCACTACTGATACTCCCTCATGGCAGAGCTAATGATCTCTTATAGCTGATTGTACTCGTATGTGTAAGCTGAGTAGAATTGCACCCTTCCAGTAGTGGACTTGTACAAGCTAATCTGCTTAAAATCCAATTCAATATTAAGGCATAGTTTGTCCACTAATGACAGGAAACAAACATGGGACATGGTGATGTATTTCTTACCTTTTTTTCTTCGTTAATTAAGCGCTGATTATTAAATAATGTTTTCTTTTAATCATCTCACTTTTCATATTAAAGATTCGCACGGTATGTTTTTCGAGCAACGGACAGATTGATTTTGTTTTCGATATCGGGAGCTTTCCTGCACGTCTATGATGTTCTTGTGTGGTTGGGGTATGATTTATGTTACCTTCTCACAATGCCCTCACAATTAAGATATCAAAACAACGTACTGTTCCTTAACAATTAGGGACTTAGTTTTGTTTGCGATGGATCCAAGTTTCTTAACAATTAGGGACTTTGTTTTGTTTTGTGTGCTATGAGACCAGATATTTAACTCGGTAATTATCTATTTTGATGAATGGGAAAAAAAAATCCCACCAAATCGTGATTACAAATGATTGAAACATCATCTCAACCTACTTGACTATTGTTTAGTCAAGTTAATCATCTTCTTGCACTAATGCAGTACATCGTTTGGGAACTTGAAACGAACGCACTAGACAGCGAGAATTGAGTTCGTAGTTCTTCCTGGATCCCAATCCCTCACTCATGGGAGCGAACCCCGAAGCCAAGGTTGCTAAGGATCTCTACCTCGAGATCTCCTATGCCCATGCAATTCAAAACGTCGGGAACTCAGAGATATGGAGAATACATCGTGAAATCATCACTTGACAAAACTGAGTGCCACCGAAGATTATGATTTTCTTGTGGTTGGTACTTCAAGGAAAAAAATTCATTAGGGAGTTGGCAAAATTTTCCTTCGGGAGTTTCTTGCATGTAGATTTGTCATCAGCTTAGAGCAAGCTACTTGTCCTTTTATGGTAATGAAATTGAATATGTTGAACAACAAGTTTGAAAACTTTAAAATCACGGGATGATTAGGATTACAGTGGTGCATGGCGAGCACCCAGGAAAAGTCTTGCTAGATTAATAGAGTGTAAAAAAGTTTCAGCGAAAGCAATTCTCATCTTGACTTGTGAAATTTTATGAGGAATTTAGTTTAGTAGAAACATATATACTGGTTTTTCATGATGAGATACCAGATTACAGTGTAGTTTTTGAACTAGTTTTCATTATCTAGCTTTGTGCCTGAATATGTGATTTACATAGAAATTTCAACTATTTTAAGTCGTGTTGAAAAAAAGAAGAAGTAAATACTTAGGTCATATTGGTTGGTCCTCTTACTACTTTCTTGTTTCCTTTTTATTACATAAAAATCTTACTTCTCTGTTTTGCTATCACCTTAATGGTACTAGCTCTATTTATAAAATATATATCTCAATTAAGACGTTGCAAGATAAGCCCGTACGATTATCTAGCATATAACTAAAACATATATAATTAACCAGGCGGTAATCAGTAGCTGGCTAGCCATGGCCTTTTTTTTTTATTTCCATTAAAGTAATAATATATTTTGGCCTACAAGCTAGCTAGACTTGCATCACACTGATCAATAACTTCACGTAGGAAATGATAACTATTTCACATGAAACAATACATGGCCACACACTGCTGTTTTCGTGGCTAGTAACATGTTTGTTTCCATATTATAAGAAGATTGAGCCACGCCATACTTGCATATATAAGTTTCACGAGCTTAATTATCAAGGTGGTGGTCTAGTACCATTTATGTAATGGTGGTGTGTCTCAGTAGATGATCCACCTCCATAGCTACCCAAGCTTTCGTTTGTTTCATCATCATCATCATCACCAGCAGCGTCTTTGCCAGTTTCAGTTTCTCTGTTACTGTTTCCCTTGTTTGAAGTAGGCGTCTTGGCATCATTTGCACCAGCGTTACCCTTCCGACCAAGAGATGATGGCTCACTCAACAGATGACGGTTGGCCACCTTAGGTTCCATGGTGGCTAGAACTTCTGCATCAGCTTGCAGAGATGCTAACATCAACAGGAAAGACAGGAGAAGAGCTAACAAGATCTTCATCATGATCAAATATTTGTCGCAGTATCCTGTAAAGAAGCAATAATTAATATGCTAAATCATCAGTTAAGATCCTTTTCTTTCAAAACAACCTACCTATAGAAAGCAAGAATTGAAGCTAGAAAGGATAGAAATTACACACATATAATTTGCTTTGTCTGAGCTATGTGGAAGCATGGGTCTAATTAGGGTTGCTATATGTAAGCTGCAGGTTTTTCACCACTGTTTAACGATCACAATTAACTGTGTGAGCACTAAAAAAGCAAGAATGTAGTGGTTGTATCACAATGTCGTACCGCCATTGGAGGAGGCAGTAGCCACCAGAGAAGTAATTATGATCAATACTGATAATTAAGGCATATATTTTCAATGTATACGTTCAAAGATTGTCATAATTAATCGTGGATTATATAAGCTGTCATTTTAGTTTCAATGGTGGCGATGATAAAATGCGAAATATTGTTAAAAAATCTTCTTGCTTATAATAATTGTTTAAATTTGCAATTTGGTTGACTATCTACGAGTGTTTGTGGGTGGGTACAGTTAAGTTCAATAATTGTAACATTTCCCGGCTCAATCCTTTGGCACCACTGCATGGTAAAACACTATATATAACGTTGTCTTTTTTTTACACTGGAAGACCAACAGCTCTTATTAATTTACATGCAGCCTATGAGGTATGATCATATCTGAGACATCAGGTGTGTCTGCGTCAAGTTATTCATAACTAGATTGCTTGATACTTAGCTATAATTACTATATATATAGGGATTTAAATCGTATATAGAGAACAGATTATAATTAATAAATAATCAACGCCTCATCGTGCACCGTCTTATTTTTTGTAGTTTTTATGGTCAGTACTGTTTTGCTTAATTAATTTTGCATCGCAATCATAATCAAATATACATTGATATATTAATCAGCGAGTAATTAATGCCTCCTAGATGAGACCCTGGAGCAAAACATTGCACTGATAGGATGGACATGGAGTTACAGTTTGTGTATTTCTTTTCGATATAGTATATATGCAAATCCTTTAAATGTTTGGGATTGTGGTTAGTTGTTTTAAAGTGTTTTGTTCAAAAAATATTAAAATTATATTTTTATTTTAAAATCATTTTGATATCAGCATATCAAAATAATATAAAAACATTAAATTTTATTAATTTAAATTTAAATTTAAAAATAAAAATAAAATAAAATAATTATTTTTCAAAATAGTTTTGAAAAGTAATTCAATAATATGAACAAAAACTCAAACTTGTTCTTACGGTGTGTATAGTTTGGGCCCTAGTATATATTATTTAAGTCGAGACCAGGCCCGGCTCATCATCGAAACTTTCCCCCAGATTGCTTATCTACATCCAATATCCATCCACCATCATGTTTATAGCCGTTACTAGCCCCCCAAAACAGAAGCCGTCATCAACAATAATTCACGCTGTTAAGCGCTCAATCAGCAACCTCCACCCTCTCTCGTCCTCCACTATAGGAAGTAGGAGTGCATATATATATATATATATAGTAGCACTCCCCCTTCTCCTCCATTTCCTTTTCATATTTCTGCAAAGGAAAGCGAGAAAGAAAATCAAAACTCATAGCCCTCCCGCCAAAAACAAAACGCTCAAAATGAAAGCTTATCAAACACCATCAAAAAGAGAACACTACTCTCGAACTTCTTCAGATCGCATAGGAAAAGATCCTCAGTTGAAGAAGCCTCTAAAGGTTCTTCAATTAATTTAACTCCAAACCCTAACTTCTCTCTCTGTATTTTCGTTTTCAAATTCAAATCTCCTTTGGATAATCTCTCACCGGTCGTGTCACTTGTGTAGAATGCCAAGAAAAGCTTGAACGGTTCGTTCATCTTGGCTACTCAAGGTGTTTCTCCGGAAATCAACGAGGAACCGAGTAATTTATCTCCGGTTTCAGAGATCTCTGATGCTGATCATCATTGTAGCCAAACAGAACCAGTACATTTCTCCTCGTTTCATTCAAATCGTGTACTCGTTTTTTTTATTCGTTATTTGAGCTGTTCTTTTCTATATTTATGTGCTTTTACATAATTTTAGATTGATAAGTTTTGATTATTTAGGTTTTTGATTGACGCGTTTGATTTTGTTTCAATTTCGTGCCGTAATTTATTTATTTTTCTTTCGTGAATACGATCCTCATCTCGGAAGGATTTTTATTTCCCCTAATTTCCGTGTTTTTTTAACTGTGTTTCTATTTTCTAATTATAGATGTGAAATATTTTCCCAAACCACTAGCGTGTTTCCGTTTTTTCTGTTGTTTGTCTGGCACCATTCTAATGGTGCATTTCATTTTGCTTCAGCTTTTTCCCTAGTGCATAATCATAGTTGTGGAGTAGTATTTTTCTAGTTTCCATTTATTTTCTTATTGATAATCCACTTAAATTTCATTTAATATTTCATTTTCAGTTTGATTTTTAAAGTTTTTGGGTAAGAAAAAATGGCGGTTGTGAAGTGATTAACAAATCTTTTTGCGATATTTTATGTGTTTGATAGATGTGATATTTAAGCACTTGTGGTTCTCTTTTTTCTCCATAATTAGCTATATTTTTTTAATATATTTCATGTTTGGTTTATTTGGATAAATTTGTTCCTTGGTTTCAGATCTCCGTGTTAGCTTTAAATCCTGTTGTTTCAGCTTCAACAGAAATACCCTCTCTCCCAGATATCAACCCAAATCCAAACAGCATCAGCAGTACCATTGATGATTCGGACAGTATTTCTACGGATTGTTACGGTCTAAACAAACAATGCAGCTCGAAGATCGGTCAAGTGGAGGGACTGGAGGCAGATATCGTGGTGAATCTACTCAAACAAGCTCGAATTGACGTTTCGAAAGCAGACGTTCAATCAAAGAAGCTTCTGGATGCATTAATCAAGGTTGTCATAGATGAATTTTACACTCTAGCAGAAGAGAAAGACTTGACAAATTGTTTTGTTTCTATGAAAGGGCTTGTCATATGTTTGTGTTTGTTGACTTGGAGCTTTGCGGTGTCAATGTTCCTCTTGTTTGATCTGAGATTGGGTAGCTCCGGTGGTGGACCGCTGCCTACTTAAACTATTTAGCAGAAAGGGTATGGATTGTTTGACGGGTTCAGTTTTGTTCATTTATGATATGCCATTGAAGTTCTTTGATTGACCTCGTATAATTGTTTGACACAGAATAGAGGAGCAAGTAAATTGGAACCTGTGACAGTAGTGCTGTGCAGTGCTCGTTTGCGCTGGAGATAGTAAATTGAGGCTTCTTATTGTCCCCTTCTCATCGTAAATGCTGTTGCCCAGGTAATGTAGTTGCTTTGGATGTTGAAATAACTATAGGGGTAATTATTTTCGGTTATATTTTTATAGATAAAAACAGCCAAATTAAAAAAAAAAAAAACTGAAACTGAACCGTTGCCTGTATCATGATATAATAGATACTCTGTTTATCTGGTCCACATAAATAGGAAGCCGTTGCCGATGTTATTTTGATTGGTCTGGGCCTAGCTATTAATAGCCCGTAGCTCGGTGATGTTGAAAATCAACGTCATTAGGTACTGCCCTCTTTCGTCCTCGTGCTAACATATCAATTTAGAAACACGATTCTAATGTGAGATTCTTGTTTCCTCTTTGTCCCGGCTTGACATCTCGTCTCACCGCCCTGAGCTTGACAGCCACATGGTTTTTCTTTCATCTAGTAATAATTTGAGGAAGCCCGGCCGAGCCAGTAGTCGGCGTGACTGATGTGGCGTCGCGTCGATGAATGATTCATTCCTAATGCCAGAGCATAAAACGCTTTTTTTTATGCTGAAACCACCCTAAAAAGATAATCACAATTAAATCCTATATTAAGGATACCGACTACAATGGAAGCATTTAAATGACTAAAAATCCTATAAATAGCTAATATTTTGGACCACTCTCTGCGAAAGATTCTAGGAAATCCATTAGCATGTCCCGTCATCCTGGAGAACAGTTTTCCAGCTAGACTGATTGATCTACCAGCTGATTTTGGGACTGTTTGGTATTGTGGTGGCTATTGCGGTTGAGTTTGAGAAAATGGAGTTTCAAAAAGTGCTTTTACGTGTTTCAAAAGCGATTAGGTGTTTAGTTAAAGCGTAGTTGAGTTGGAGGTTAAAGAAAAGCGATTTTGGTGTTTGGTTTCCAATTTTTGCAAACTGCTTTTAACTTGTAAAATTACTTAAAATGGCATTGAAATATACACATTTTAATAATAATAATAATAATTTTACACACACATTTATTTATATATATATATATATATATATATATATTAATAATCATATTTTTAATAATAATAATAATAATAATATTTTAATATTAAAATATTATTATTTTATATTGTTATTTTATTTTAATATTAAAAAATATTAATAGTTTACTATTAGTCTTGCTGACAATCGGTTGATAAATGTATTTTAACACATTTGCTTCCCATTTGCTTCGTCTAAACCCATTTGCTTCATCTCCCCCCCTTTGAAAGCTCTCTTCGACACTGGTTAATATTTTAACGCATATTGACCACAAAAATCCCAAAGTCTCTTCGCTCAATAAAAACCTTAATTCTCTCCTTAGAACCCACAAATCTTTCTAAAAGAGGATTTGAATCCTCGTAGTGCTTGCATTTACGCCTCTCTTTTAATACATGCAAAACTTATTGTTTGTCCGCTAGAATAAGACAATCATCCCATAATTTCTTGAACAAAGATTAGTGGATAGTGCACTAATCACCTTAAAGGAGCACTCAACATATTAAAATAAATAACATATGTACATGTTCTAACACACCCCGTAGTTGAAACCGGAGGTTGACGAACGTTGAGACTATCCCGAAAATCATCAAAAAGTTGCAACTGAAGACCCTTAGTGAAGATGTCGCAGATCGATAACGTGAAGGAACGTGTAAAACACGGACTTGACCATGAACGACTTTTTCGCGTACAAAGTGAATATCCATTTCAATGTGCTTAGTGCGCTGATGTTGGACTGGGTTGCTAGAAAGATAAACTGCTCTAACATTGTCACAATAAACCAAGGTAGCTTCCGAAACAGGACAATGTAATTCCAAAAGTAAATTGCGGAGCCAACATGATTCGAAACAACATTAGCCACCCCACGGTACTCGACCTCAAGACTAGACCGGGACAAAGTCGGTTGTCGCTAAGCGGACCAAGAGATTAAGTTATCTCCGAGATATACACAATACCCGAAGTTGATGTCGTCGTATCCGGACATCCACCCCAATCTGCATCGAGTATAGGAAAGTAGATCATGAATTGAAGATGGATAGAGATGAAGACCAAAAGTACTATTGCCTCAGTATATAGCGAATGATACGCTTCAAAGCGATCATGTGATGAGTTCGGGATCATGCATAAAGAGACAAATTTGTTGAATCGCATAAGAAATATCCGGTCTAGTAAAGGTCAGATATTGGAGAGCACCAGCCAGACTGCGATACTCAGTGGGATCATGATAAGGATTTCCTGATGATAGACCGAGTTTGGTTTTTGTGTCCACTGGTGTAGAAGACGGTTTGGAAGAGGACATACCAGCCCGCTCAATGATTTCTTCGGCATACTTTTGTTGAGACAAAAAAATACCCTCTGAATGTCTGGTAACTGAGATGCCGAGAAAATAACTGAGAGGTCCCAAATCTTTCATAGCAAACTCCGAGCCAAGCTTAGACATAATGGATTGTCGAAGAGTAGCTGAAGAAGCTGCAAGAATTATATCATCCACATAAAGAAGAATATATGCTATAGCATTCCCCTGACGATAAATGAATAATGAATGATCGGAAACACTGTGAGAAAATGCCATGGTAGCAACATAATCAGCAAATCGTTGATACCAAGCACGAGGGGCTTGTTTAAGTCCATAAAGAGACTTCTTGAGCAAGCAAACATAATCTGGATGTTCAGAATTTCGGAAGCCAGGAGGTTGATGCATGTAGACCGTTTCATCGAGATTCCCATGTAAAAAAGCATTTTTCACATCTAATTGATGAAGACACCAAGATTTTGATAAGGCAATACTGATCACCGTGCGAATGGTAGCAGGTTTGACAACAGGACTAAAAGTTTCCCCGCAATCAATACCTGTTTGTCGGTCGGCACCATCACCAACAAGGCGAGCTTTATACCGTTCAAAAGATCCATCGATTTCTTTTATGCCTGAAAATCCACAAACTGCGAATGATATTAGCATTATACGGACGGGGTACTAAGTCCCACGTCTTATTTTCAACAAGAGCATCGTATTCGTCTATCATCGCCATTTTCCAATTTTGATCATGTAATGCATTAATGGGATTAATAGGTAAAAGAGAGATGGATGTTGAGGCTGAAGTGTGGAGGTTAAGAAGTTGACGAGGTTTAAAAATGCCATGTTGGGATCTAGTTGTCATTTGCGGAGAGTGAGATGGAGGAGCAAGCGGAGGAGGTTGGGAGGTTACTAATGGTGGAGATGGGTGGGGAGAAGAGAGGGTGCGGTAGGAGAACTTAACTGGATAGGTAATGGTGACGGAACTGGAGAATGATGACGGGAAAAAGGGGATTGTGCGAGTGGTGGAGATGGTGGGGTTTCGGTGGGAGAGAGTGGGGGAGTGGCGGAAAGGAACGGAGTAGTGGAGGAAGGAAGTGGGAGAAGACCTGTATCCAGAAACTCATAAGAGAAAGATGGAGGAGCATGTAAGTTAGAAAAAGGGAAAATAGTTTCATCAAAAATGACATGTCGTGAAACAAGAATTTTACGACTCGATAAATCATAGCATTTATACCCTCTATGATTGGATGGATATCCTAGAAAAACACATGGTGTGGACCTAGCGTGCAATTTATTGATAGAAGTGGAAGGGAGAAGAGGATAACATAAACACCCAAAAACACGAAGGTGAGAGTATGATGGGTCTCGTTGATATAGAATTTTGGTGGGTGTTTGGAAAGCAAGCTTTTTGTTTGGGAGAATGTTAAGGAGATAAGTAGCCATTTGAAGCGCATGATGCCAAAAAGAGGGTGGTAGGGAGGCATGAGCGAGAAGGGTGCGAATGATGTTATTGATGGATCGAATTTTTCTTTCGGCTTTGCCATTTTGGGACGATGTATGAGGGCAGGAAAATCGAAAGCTCATTCCATTAGTTTGACAAAATTTGTGAAATTGTCCATTGTCATATTCGGTTCCATTGTCACATTGGAAACATTTTATTTGTCTTTCGAATTGAGTGTGAATATGATTGCGAAAGGTTAGAAAAATGGAATGCACTTGAGATTTGGAGGCAATGGGAGAAGTCCATAAAAAATTCGTGAAATCATCAAGAAATAAAACATAATACCGATGACCACCCGAACTAAGTGTAGGTGAAGTCCAAAGGTCACTATGCACAATATCAAAAGGAAATAAAGTGTAAGAGAGAGAATCATAAAATGGTAATTTAATTTGTTTTCCAAGAGTACATGACTGACAAAGAAAATTATCCGGAAATTTGTCGAAAACAATTAAATTGTTCTTACGAAGGGAGCTTAAAACAGGAGCTCCGGGATGTCCTAAACGGTTATGCCATAATTCAGGAGAAAAAACAGTAAAAGCGGACTGAGTGGAAAAATCAACGGAAGGACTGGTGATAACTGGATATAGGGCACTGGAGCTGTTACATCTCATTAAAGGCATCCCCGTTGGAAAATCCTTCACAGAAAAACCGAAAGGATCAAATTCAACAGAGGCATTATTGTCAATGGTGAATTGGCGCACAGACACAAGATTTTTAATTAATTTTGGAGCATGCAAGACATTGTTCAAAATGAGGGAAGATGTAGGGTCAGGTAATAATGCATTTCCACAACCTAAAATAGGAATTTTATGGCCACTACCAACAGTAATATTACGATTGTTGCTCAAATTGAAATAAGACGTAAGATTACCTCCGTGCGCGGTCATGTGAGAAGTAGCTCCAGTGTCCATGTACCATTGATCATCCGGGGGAACCATGGAGAGCGTGTGCATAGCTTCCTGAATATCGGTCGGAGCATAAGACTGGTGAGCCTGCGTAGGTGTGGCTGCCAAGTGGGCCTGTGGAGGGCGGGGCCCAAGTAACCCGGGATGTCGCTGGGGCTCGTTGGTCGGGGCACTGTGGGTTGTGGGCTTGTGGGGTAAGGGCAAGGAGGCGTGGCCCATGACTGCCAAGACCCAGCCCAAGGAGAGGCCCACTGCTGCTGCATAAAAGGAGGCCCATTCGGGCAAAAAACGCGAGGACGTCCCGGGGAAGAAAAACCAGAGGTGTTCTGGTACCCCTGCCGTTGATGATGGCCACGGCCAGGTCGCCTCCTCTGCGTATGCGCCACCACGGCATCGCCACCACCCCTCTTCCACTACGATTGTTGAGGGTCCGATGGGCATGGGCATGGGGATGTTCCACTGGAGCGACGAAGAAGGTAGAGGTGGAGGGATTTTGAGCTGCCTTTTTCGTCCTCACCGTCTCCTCCAGAACCAGCATCGACCGAGCCTTGTAGAAGAGAGGAAGAGTGTCGCCATGGCAAATTTGGGAACCCACACCAGCATATGCTTCGGTTAAGCCTGAGAGAAGCTGGAGAACAAGGCACTCGTTGGAGACAAGGGCGTCGACGTTTGACATCTGATCGGAGAGGGATTTGAGGTGTTGACAGTAGGAGGATGCGTCTGCAAAATCATCCATTTGAACCTTGGAGAATTCCTGTTCCAGGTAGAGTGCCCTGGAATTTTTGTTGTTGGAGAAGATGTCCTTCAGGCGTTCCCAGGCAAGGGCAGCGGTTGAGTCCCGTTCAAGGATGGTGTTGAGGAGGTCTTCAGAGATGGTACCATAAATCCATTGCAGCACAATGGCGTCAACTCGGGACCAAAGTGTTGGGTCTGTGATTGAGGGAGAAGAGGCATGCTTAAGGTGTTCTGCCGAGAGAGGAAGAATATGGTCAAGAACTTGGTAAGCTCTAGCATGGATTTTAAATAATTCTGACCATGTGATATATTGACCTTTTTCAATATCTAGAGTGATTTTGATAAATGTGTTTATGTTTGCTACTGCAAGGGCTGGGTGTGAAGGATGAGGTTTGGATGGAGGAGAAGAAGGGGAAGCTTGTGTAGGTGTTGTTTGATCTGCCATGGTGTTTGTTTGAGGAAGAAGATGACTACAGAAAGGATGAAGATGAAGAAGAAGAGGGAACGGCTGCTAAGTTTGGTTAGTGCTCTGATACCATAAAAGAGGATTTGAATCCCTGCCGTGCTTGCATTTCTGCCTCTCTTTTAATACATGCAAAGCTTATTGTTTGTCTTCTAGAATAAGACAATCATCCCATAATTTACTGAACAAAGATTAGTGGATAGTGCACTAATCACCTTAAAGGAGCACTCAACATATTAAAATAAATAACATATGTACATGTTCTAACACTTTCCTTCGTTTTTCTCAAAACCCATTTCTTTCCAAAAAATCTCAACGAAGACTCAACCTTTATTTGCATCATCATCAAGCTCCATGTCCTTGCAACCAATTGACGAACTGCTTCCAAAGCTTCAAGAGATCATCAAGCCTTTTCAATCGGTTCAAGAACCCAAAGCAAAGTATGAGCAGTTACTTTTTTATGGAAAGAATTTGAAACCACTTGAGAAGAGGGGAGCAGAGATGTTGAGGAGAGGGTTTGATTTGGAATAATAAATTCCAACGGTTAATTTTGTGTGTTTTTTTTCGTTCAGTCAAAACCAAGTCCCGACCGGCGTTTGAAAAGCACCTAGGTGCTTTTCAAAAAACGCAGTTTGGAACTTAAAAAATCGTGGGTCCCACACATTTTAAATGGAGTTTTGTTGTTACTAAACAGGCTAACGGCTTTAAACCTTCATCCCAAATGGCAAACGACAAACGTGCTGGTTACCCAAACGGGTGCTTTGTCGAGTAACACGCTTTTTTGTCATCTTCCAATTAGTCTATCCAGCCAAGGGCTGATAAAGATACTAGTCAGCGGTTCAGAGATTCATCTTTAATGGCCGGTAGGTTTTGCTTGGTTGGAGGCTGCTACGATCTTAACATCGGCGATTGCCTATGAGAGCACGAAAAAAACAAAATTTACTTTTGAGGTAATCGGGCATGCGGACAGTCCAAAGAATGATGATAGCAACAATTAGATGTGTCAGTAATCACATCTCTCATATATTTATGGTCCTCGGCCGCTCGTCAAGTTTTCTCATTGAAAGGGAATATGGAAGAGGTAAATTGGAAGGGCCTTTGTGGGTTCAATATGGCAATTACAATATATAGTACGTTGAAATAACCAGTGAGTATTAGGCATAAATATTTTGGGTTCTATTCAATTTTTATTAATATAGATAATCAAATAAAAAAAACCCAGACTGGATCCGGTTTAACTCAACCGATTTCAGGGTAGTTCAGATTTTTAACTAGAAAATAGTTTTGTTTTTTTAACCAAGTTTTACCTTCTTTCATTTAAATAAAATGGAAACAAACTAATTTTTTTTAATTTAACTAGAAAAATAAAAAAAAACTTATAGCATATTTTGTTTTCATAGAATAATTAAAAAAATGAAATTTAATTTTCTTTTTTAAAATTAGATTTTACATTATAGTCAAACAAAAACTTCAAAAAAAGAAGAAAAAATACACTCATAAATGACACCAACACTAAGAGGGTGCTTCAGACACTTTGTATTGGAAACCCTGACTTCCATTCCTGTGATAACTCGATCAGTGGCATGGTCGTGTCTTTCAGGCAGCCAAAAACTTAAAGAGAACGAAGGTTGAGAAAGATAGAGGTTTTAACTTTTATGGTTTCTTGGTTTTAAGAGTTTCACTTCTATCCCTCTTTTTCAAGATTGTGAAGGTGGATTGCTTGATATGGAATGATGTGTGGGATTTGTTTCAGAAAAAAAAAAAAAAAAAAACAGGAGATCAAACTCTTGTGTTTATCCTGATATTCCCGAGCTTGCAAGATCAAATGTAGTCGGATGATGTGGTGGCTCGCCCCTTGCACTCATCGCTATAGACAGAATATGGTTGGAATTATGCAAGTAAAGTGTTTGATAAAAAAAAAAGTCTAAAAAATGGTTGAAATGCTAATTACTAAGTCATTTAATTTTTATGATAAAGTTATAATATTAAAATTACAAGTGCTGGGCATTTTTGTTGTCAAATGGACGAGGATGAGAGTAATCTAATTAATTAGATATTTTTTAAAAAATATTGAGTATTAGTATTTGTATGAGATTTAAGATTTTAAATGTAATTTCTTAAAATAAAATAAACACAATCAAACCCTGTAAGATTTGTTTGTTGTTTGTGTTAACAATCCCGACGGTCATCACATCTTCAACGAGAGTGGTTTAAACATACAAGAATGGGTTTGAAAGAATCTTAGACAAAGACACCTCATTTATCATTTGACAATTAATCAGATCATAAGTTAATTGGACAATGAGTCCTTTTCTCTGCAGTCTTTACGAGGAGACAGCAAAGCATCTAATTTGACAATTAGATCATAAGTTAGCTGGATGAGCTAGAACCTCAGTGGCTACAACTGGACTTTCACACAGGGTCGACGTGCCTCCACTTGATTTCGAGGGGTGAACTGTTTAGTTCATTCTCAGTGGCGATTAGGCATCCTGCTGGTCCTGGATCCGCCATGAGAAGAAGAATCGGGCCGCTTTTGAGGTGGAGGCGGTGATGATTTGGTGCAACCAGTGGAATTTTTATTAGTTTATAGATTATAGGGAAGCTTCTTTTCGCTAGCTGTGCTTAAAGGCCAAAAAAACAAACAAAAGAGAGGTGCGATCCACCTACACCGCCTAAAAAGTTCGTGGAATAGGAATAAATTGTTTTTTATAGAGCAAATTGCACTTAAAAGAAATGGTTTAAGTATAATCAAAAAGAAAATTCAAGTTATTGGCGCGAGCCCTGGCGATAATGATCATCTGATGTGTCCCTCCCATCCATCCATTGGCATCTCCTGCTGGTATCGTGTCCAATCATCGAGCAAGGGCATAATTCGGGGTCCTGTGAAAGTGGGTGCCATGGCTCTGGCCTCTCAGACTGTAGCGTTAAACGATAGATGGTCCTGGGCAAGAATTTAGGAGCATATATTTTTAAAAAACTCAATTAATTCCTCTCATCGCAGTGCGAAATTACTGACGGTGCTTCTAAAGCTGCTTGACCTGGGCAGCTGAGAGCTAAACTCTCGCATGGAAGAGGTATATTTGGTCACCTGATCTCAGAATACAAGCAAATGAAGTTGAAAACCTTTTTTTTTTTTTTTATCATCATCTCTGCTTTTGTTCCGTCCTTTCAAAACAGCTATATACCAGTAAAACACATTATTACGTATCTATGCATGCGTGAATGAGCAAGAAAAAAAGAATCCGGTAGATTTTGAATTCCATCACCAAGGCATGTTGGGAAATGTATATTGAAAACACATCAGAAATCTGCCCAGCAAAATGTCAACTGTGTAGAGCACGTTAGGGATGCAGAATTTACAGCACAGAGGTGAAATGTTTCTCTGCTAGCAAACCACCTGCATTTTTACGTGTTCGAAGCTGTGATCCTTCGCCATCATCAGAAAAACTACAGGCAACTTCCATGGTATGGGTTCCCTTGGATTTGGTGGATCAGTTTTTCACTGTACCTCTCTATCCACCCACAAGCAATAATTACCTCACTTTTGTGGTGCTGTTTAAATTGCTATATATATCCTTTTTGGTGCTTGATGCTTTATTGTGTCCCATAGGAAGCAGGCAATCTCTCTGGCACCCCATCATGCATAATTATATTTTAAATTTTCAAGAACGTATTTCAAGGTTCTTGTTTCTCGCTGCATGTGTGCCCAGGGGTGGTTGACAGACAGACACGGGGGTACCATGGTTTTTGGTGAGGACGAGGATAATTAGTTTCATGATTAGCATTTTGGGATGAATTAAACAGTCCATAATGATACAAGGATCTAGACATTGTTTTGTTTTCTTGATGCTAAGCTCGCCGTGGCAATTCTTGTTATTTTTAGAGGGCGTTTTTCTGTGAATTTTTGTTTTTACATTTCACAAAGACACTATGAAAAGCAATATAAAATCAATCGCAGTTTCAAACAGTTCTTGAAAATCACATGAAGGTGTGCCGAGCAGTGCCGCAACTCCATGGATGAGCCGGTGAAAATCTGCTCTGGAAAGAAAAGAGCGTCGAGCCAGAGGAAGAACCGTCATTGCACATGCATTTTTTTCATTGTTTACGGCTTCCTTTTCTGGATCATCACCTCCATCAATCATTGCACGGAATGAAAACCAATGTTTTTGTTTTAATTTTCACAAGGGACCCATTCTCTAGTCAAATTAGTGGAAGCCACCATGCTCGATCCCATTCAAACATTATCAGCCCATGCTATTCCACTGCTGCTCCTCGATCGGCTCTCCCAGCAACCAATATCTGGTTTGAAATTGTCAATTGGTCAACTCCATACCTCCCTTTTATTCGAGGTGAACGGGGTTTACATTAATAGCTAGCCCTGATTCATCTGACTTGCGAAGCTTTGATTCTAACTAGAATATTTATGTTAAATCTTACAAACAAAATTTCCCGTTTATACATTAGATTAATGATGTCATCGTCTAGCTATATGCATGTATAAAAAGTCTTGAGTATTCAAGAATTTATAAAAAAGGTGCACTCCTGAAATTTACGTTGCAACAACCGAAGAGGAAAATAAAATAAGATGGGTACCCTTTTCTCTTGAATTTAGATAAAACACTAAACTTTGGCAGCACTCCATGTATGAGGGCACATCTATGAGTTGCAGTTGGCATAACAAAAATCAAAAGAAGACGAAAATGGAGCCACGATTGGATATCTGATGTGGGTACCAATAGAGTTCGTTAATTATTGTACTATTTGACAATACAGGAAGGACAGTTTCGTCATCCAGCACTCCTGTTTTTTCCTTCACTGCTGCGACCTTGTCATGGGAAACAAACAGACAAGTTATACGACAGGGGCTCAGGGTCGTGCAGAGGCTGTAAGATTAGCAGCTAGTTTAAATAAATAAATAAAATATTTATTAAAAAAACAGCTGATAAAGAGAGCAAAAGACACTCCCCCCAGACACGCAAAGCAGGGGTAATGGGCCAAAATTGTAAAATCCTTAATCAGGCCGAAGAGATAGAAGGACCACCCCCATCAAACACAGGAGGAAAAGCCTAATTAATGAATGTGGGTTTTTTACTTTAATGAAATGAACGCGTCCTGTGCTGTTCTGCCTTTAGATTTTTTATTCCTTATAACCTTCCCCACTGCCGGTTCCTCTATTTCTCCCTGAATACCACCTCTCTCTCTCGCCCGCTCTCTCACTAAAAATCTCCTCTCTTTCGTAAATACTCGATCAATTATCACTGACAGCTCCATCCTTGCTTTTGTTGAAACCTCAAGATCGATCGATCGATCTCTGTGCGTGGAAGGTAACGGTCGATCTTATCCTTAATTTGTTAGTGCCATGATTCTTGCTTCCTTTCAATCTTAGAATCGTATCCAACATTTAATGTTCTTAACTACTGATATTATCCTAAGCACTCTATTATTAGCTTCAAACCTGTTCTTATTGCTAATTAATCCACCGCTAATAAAATCTAATTTCCGCCGCTTATTTTTCATGAATCTGGTCCGCGAATTTCCCTTCTTTTCCACATGAATCTAAATCTTTTTGTCCTTTTGAATCAGGAACCGAAAGGAGGGACGTGTTGACAGAGGAATTGAATTTTGATAAACTATTATCACCACCAAGACACAATACTGAAAAGACTTGTGGTGATGATGGAATCATCATCAGGAACAGCATCGGTAGCAACAGTGAATACGAACGCCAACATCAGCACGGATCGAGCAAGATGGAAAAAGAAGAAGAAATCTCTGTTGCAGCGACACCAATCAAAACAGAACCAAAACTTGCAGAGCCACGCCAAATGGAAAACAGAAGCACAGCAACAAATCTACTCGTCCAAACTTATCCAAGCCTTAAGCCAAGTCAATCTCAACCCTTCATCCTCATCAGCTCCTCGTCAAGGTCGAGCCGTTAGAGAGGTTGCTGATCGAGCTTTAGCTTTTGCTGCTAAGGGTAAAACCAGATGGAGCCGGGCCATTCTGACTAACCGGATCAAACTCAAATTTCGGAAACAGCAACATAAGCGACGGAGACTTGCGTCCTCGTCCTCTTCAGGATCTACTGTAGTCGCAACTGCGAGTAATAGCCGGTCATCGAGGAGGCATAAAGTGAGTGTTTTTAGGTTGAAGGGGAAGGGTTTTCCGGCTGTTCAAAGAAAAGTTCGTGCTCTTGGCCGATTAGTTCCCGGTTGCCGTAAACAGCCATTGCCTATTATTTTGGAAGAAGCTACAGATTATATTGCTGCTTTGGAGATGCAAGTTAAAGCCATGTCTGCTATAGCTGAGCTTCTTTCTCGCTCTACCTCCGGAGCCGGCTCTTCTTTGGAACCGATGAACTCCTGAGAGGCCTGTAATAAAAGATGTCGTGTTCTGTTTTTTTCCTATATTTTTTTTCCTTTTAACCCCGCTAGATACTTTTGTCTTTCCCTTTTCTTTTCTTAAAAAAAAAAATGTTCCAGTTTCTGTCTTGAATCATAAAGAAATGTTAATCGATTATAATAACTAGCTAGCTAGCGCATTAGAGTTCGTCCTTAATAAGGCGTCACCTTCTTGTGTAAAGAAAGAGTTGGCAAATGGGATCTCTTTTCCTCTTCGGCTTGGCAACCAAGCCCAGCTTTTTATGGTTTTGGTGTGGGCATTTGAGGTGTTAAACCAAGGAGTTTGATCCGTTAACTTGTTCGTGCATGATGTTTCAGACCAGGGCAATATAAAATAAATTAATTTAAAACAGGGAGAAGAGAAAGTCTTCCTCGAGGTCGATTTGATGTAATGACGAGCCCACGGATTTTCAACCAAACGGTGAAAAACCTGAAAGCATGTCTTTGTTTTCACATGTGAAGAGCAAATAAATCCCCAGGCCAAGATGGTTGTTCTGTGTGGCCTCAGAAAGTTTGCAACGCATCTTAAGATTGCCTCGAGTGGCAATCAATGTTGCGTTAGGTCATCTATATTACTCCAATGCATGATCTGATCTGAAAACGAAAAGGACACTCCAGTTGTTATTACTTGTATTATTGGGAGGTTCATCTAATATTCTTATTCTTTGCCCGACTTAAATAAAAGCAAGTTTAATTAATAAAATGATCGTATAATAAAACTAAAATATGAATTATATAAAAATCAACATACCAAACACGCTAAGAGTTCGGGTGGAGAAGAAAGAAGTAGGCTAATTGAACCATGACATATAAGATATGTTTTATTATTATTACTTGGAGAAACAATTGCCAATTTTAAAGCTGGAGGATAACATGTTGATATCGGACGAACCTGAGGGGTGTGTTTTTTTTTTTTTGATGATCGCGATCCGAGTCGACTTACGTGCACCTCGACTATTCTCCGGATTCATCGAACATTTTGCAAGCCAAGTCAAGTGAGCATATAAAGCACCACGAGAGTGATAGATGTACTGCGCAGGATGGACCTGGGAGAACATGAAGGGGGAACCCTCCAGCCTCATTTCCACTGGAACCCAGACCATGTTCGCATGAAAGAGAGTGTCCCCCAACAACCAATGAGCCACGACCCCTGCTGGTGGGGTGGGGTTTTAACTGGTCAGGTTATATGTTTGTTTTTTTTAGAGATTATTAGTTCGAACTTCACATCATTTAGAATCATTAAATATTTTAACTGAATGTTAATTTTATGGTTCATAAAATTAGTCGATATATAAGTTAAGTAGCTCGTACAATCACGTTCCAAAAAAACAAATGTTGAGATCAGACACATAAATTGATTGTTGGATGTTGTATTTGTCTTGAAAATTCAAGCTCACAGCCCTAAATATAAAATAGATGGATATAAGGGCCAACGTGTTTCCCCTTTATTAGTATTTCAAGTGAACGGTAGAAAAATCTGGCAGTGAATGCACCTGCTGCCCCTTCAAATTAAGGTACGAGACAAGGGGAGGGAGGGGGGTCTCTCTCGCGAGAGGAGGGGTTGGTGATAGAGAGGCATGAGAGGGTGACACGTGCCCCCAGTGTCTTCAAATGAAGGAGAAGCGGCTATCATTTTCTACATGGCAGGCACACGAATGCTTGTGTTTCATCACTATCAGAAGATAGGATTTGGGATCTGAGGGGGTAGAGAATGAGAGTGCAGAGACTTCGATGATTGAAATAAATATTAAAAAGGACCACAAAACATAGGTCACCCTACCCTACATTGTTTTTGCTTGCAAGAGGTTGTCATATTTTCAGAGCTCGTGCTTCGCATTCATTTTGTTCACTTTTACAAACAACCACAGTACATGTGCGCCCATGTGCCTTATTTAAGCCTCTCCCGCGCGCACCCCCATTCTTCTCTTCAGCATATCCAGAGTTTTCTTCTTTTTTTTCTTAATTAAAAAACCCCTTTTTTGTACCTTTTGAATTAACCACTGAAAATGCCACCCAGCTTGGCTGGACAGAACCCCGTCCCGTTTACCTATTTTAATTTATGGGAGACAAGAGGGTGTGCCTTTTCCAATTACACCGGGTCTTTTTTTAGAAAAATAATTAAAATTTTCAATAATTAATTTGTGGGAGGTTGAGGTCATGGAAAAAACACGCAAGAAGTTGACTCGAAAGCTTGAGGTATGGTTGGATATTGGGTTTTAAAATATTTTTGAAAAAAAATTATTTTTAAAATGAAAATTTTTAAATAGATTATTTTTTTACTGATATCAAAAGTTATTTTAAAAATAAAATAAAATAAAATATCATTTTAATATATTTTTAATTAAAAATAATTTTAAAATCAATCACATAAGTAAAACATTTCACAGTAATTACTTTGTAGGAGGTTGAAGTCATGGAAAAAACACAACTTGGAAGATTAAAGTATTATTTGATATTGTGTCTTAAAAATATTTTCGAAAAAATTACTTTTTTATTTTTATTTTCAATGAAATTTTTAAATAGATTATTTTCTTGTATTGTATTGATATCAAAAATTATTTTTAAAAATAAAAAATACTTGAAAAATATTTTCAAATAGATTATTTTCTTGTTGCAATCATGATTTCCAAGCAGCGAAAACTGGTATTCCACTTGTTTCGTCGTCGCCGATTGCGCAGAAGAATTCTTCCGAGGTCGCTTCCCAGAAAATCTCACTTTATAAACTACCAGATTTCGCTGTTGAATCCCACAGATTTGATACGTCAGATCATTTAAAAAATGATTTGGGGAAACAAGGACATTAACAAAACTCTAAAATTTATTAACAATCATAAGAACATTGTCCATGCTATATTGTACCTTGGATTTTATTGTGACATTTTTTTCACATTTATTGCATTTTTTCAATGTTCAACTTAAAGGGTAATCGATTCAAGTCTAGTGAACAACTCTCAAAAATCTAATCTATTCCTTAAACTTTTTACATTACACTCCTTCCATTATTATTTTTTTTTGCAATTTGATTTTAGTATATATTTTATTTCTAATCTGGAAAATAATAAAGATAAGAATCTTATATTACATACATGAGAGAGAAAGTCAATTACATCATTTACGACAATTAAAATAATTTATTTTAGTTATATCCTAGGAAATCACGCTCTGAAAATCATACTTTGTGGATCTCATATGAGTAGATAAAATCTTCGTCTGTCTCGGACTATTACAAAAAATGACACGCTATTGAACTCGAGATCTGTCATGCGGATCTTCAACCTTTATCTACCATGTCATATTTACTAGAAACAACTAAAATAACTGTTATTGATTTTCACGAGTTCAATGAAATAAAAATGGTTCAATGGTGGTTGTTTAAAGTCTCAATATTGCATAAAAGATATATTTGATTTCAGGTTTTTAGATCATTTTTTGGGGGGCTTTAGGTCAATAATTTTGTTTCTAGAGGTTGCAAGAGTTGTGATACGTTGTTTAAAGGTTAAAACGACTTAAAAGTTAAACTTACAAGACAAAAAACTGATCAGCATTACTTCCAATTCACTACCACGCTGAATGAAATTTAGACTAGTAAACGACACATCATTCGACTGCTCTTATATAAAAAATAGCTGTCCACTCCATTAAGTCTTTTTTTCAAAAATATATATTTTATATTTAGGTCAAATATAAATGGAAGAAAAGAACGTGTCAAACTCTGATTGCTGCCACCGGGAAGGTTTCGGACAATGATGATGTTAGTATAGTTTTAGTTAGAGGGCAGGTTTCGTAATTGATTAGTGCTGTATAGTTTTCATCACCTTGAGTGCTTTCGAGAGAAAGCCTTTATTATGATTTGAGAGCTGCACACTACTTGTTAATTAACCAATCAAAACATTCAGACAATAAACTCGGGGAAGGGAAGATAGAAAGCCTCTGTCATCCATCAAACCAAACCCTGCTGGATTAAATATTAAATAAATTAATGCGCAAGAATCATTCAAGCCAACGAATCGCCAATGACACTATAGTGATCTTACACGTGGCACGCGGGGAGTGATCCTGTAACCCCTGCTGGCTGCTGCTACTTCACGCCAGCATCCCAGTTCCAGGGCATTGGCACTTTGACAGTGCTGCATTTCACCATGACTGGATAAAGGTGATGATGTTAGCATGAAAACAAGTGTTCTTTTTTACACTTGTAAGTAAACCCCTTCCAAGGCCTGAGAGGGTGTTCATTTCTATAAACACTTGATAATGTTAATATCGGCTCCTATTCCTTTTATTTTTTATTTTTTATTTTTTATTTTTTATTTTCAATCATCTCCTCGTGCAAGATATTTATTAGTCTCTGTTCGTCACTGCTCGAGTGATCTCAAGTATATGCGTATACAGATCAAGGTTTGGTGTTTTATTATTTCAAATGAAACGGTGATTTTTAATTGACAAGTATATTTTGGTGCGTTGTTTTGAGGTTGTCTTATATATATACATATTAATTTAATTTTTTAGTTGAAGTTTAAAAATAAAATTATTTAGAATTGTGCGATTTAATCTAGAAAATATAATAAAATGATTTTTTTCTGAACAAAACTATGAACATGTATAATATTGCGAGAATATCATCATCAATCTCACAATTTCATTGCATTCTCTAATTACTCTGAAATTTTAACATGATATATAAATATATTAAGAGACTCGCCGTAAAATTTCATCTTAATATAACCGTTAAATTAAAAAAATATGATTGATATCGTAAAATTATTCATTATTTAAAAAAAAAATTATTTGACCAAAACTTTATAATCAAAATGATATCATCATATTTTAGGCAACTGAAAAATCTAGAATAAACCAAATTTATAAATAAGATAAAAACAATATCATTTTATCTTTTTTTTTAACTAGTATAATACCTCTTAAAAACAAAAATCCCGGCAGCTTAGCATATATATTCCCTTTCAAAAAAGCTCGATGATGGCTCGTTCGTCTACAGCAAGTAACAGTCATGTCCACAGTCTTATAAAATATTCAAGAACAATCTCAAAATGCCGGAAGCAGATCGTTACCATCTTAATTTCTAGATACTATGTTGTGAAGATGAAACAGCCATCGACACCCATGTAATTAAAAGAATGGAAAAGGGTAGCATCATCGAGCTAGGCTACCCGATGATGAAGATTTGTTGTTTGTGTATTCCGTCCAGATTTTCTCAGACAGCCCAGCCCAGGTGAGAAACACAGACGCAGAGATTCCAAGATTAGCAGTCACATGATTTCCAACACCATGTAAATTGCAAGAAACCTTTTGATTTAATGGCCGCCTCGCAATCCCTTGTCGTTTGAACAAGGGGGTGAACCATGTGAACGAACACCAGGCCATGAAAACGACATGATTTAAAAAACCGCACACTTCGCCTAAAGTTTTCTTGAAGCACATGGAGGGGTCTGGCCTTGTCCAGTGAACTCCAAGAAAACAAAAAGGCAAGGAGGTGGAAAAGCAAAAGTTGCAAACGACGGCTTCGCCATATGGTCTCCACTATCCAGAGTTGTTCACGATGTGCCACGTTGGTCTTCTTGTTTTTATTCCATGAATGCATTCTCATGAGTGGCCAGCTCCCTTCGAAGCCGATTGAGGAGGGGGGGATTGTTTTCCCCTTAATACTCCCTGAGTATTTTTATTGCTGCAGTTTATTTATTTATTTTTTATATTTTTCAATTGATTTTATTAAAAAAATAATATTTATTATTTATGAAGTTATTTTAGCCTTATTATTATCTCAGTTGTCGTTTCTAGAGTTAACTAAATTAATTTGAATTTTTTTAGGTTGTTTTTTGTGATTAATTTTTTTTATCCTTTAATATTGGATTTATTGAGAAATTAACCAAAACTATTCCCCTCTCGCAAAGTACTTTTAATTACAACAATATTTTTTTTGTCATTTTTTTATCCTTTGACATTAAATTTATCAAAGTTAAACATTATAATTTATTTAGTTTTTCAGGATCCAAGTCGAGGCTTTTGCGAGTTAACCCAAATGACTATGGGTTTTTTTCTTCAATTTTTTCCTTCAATATATAATTGATTGAAAAATAAACTTCATAATTCTTTTTAATTTGTTTCCGTGAGGTTTTATAATTTCAAAACCCGAGTCACATATTTAGCTAGTTAACCCGAGTGACTTCGGTAATTGTTCTGTCCTTTTTTTTTCAATTGTGTCATTCAACTAGATTGATAAACAATTGATTTTTATATTTTATTTTGATTTGCTTTCTATTAGCTATCCTAGTTTCGTGACTCGAGTTTTATAGGTTAACCTGGGTTGATTCTTATTTTTTGTAATTGATTTTTCTTCAATTTGAACATTGTTGCATTGAAAGTTAAATTTTGAAATATTTGTATGTTTTCTACAATATCATTATGAATTCATGACCCAAATTATAAAATTTATATATTAACCTAAGTTGACGTGGTGTTGTGAGATACTGATATCTCAATGTTTTTGATATCAAGTTACATTTCAATTTTCAGGTAACATGGTCACATCGAGTTTAATATATAATGCATGAATATTTAGCTTGCTAATTTATCTCCAAAATGTTTACTTGCACTGAACTTTTACTATGGAATTTTCGTTCCTCACCTATCATTTTGATTTAAATCATATGAAAAAGAATTTTGTTTATTATAATATTAGTGTAGATGTGGATTATGTTTTTGAAGGGAATTTCACCCGATGATTAAATCATTTAATTTAAAATATTTAGCTCTCGTAACTGAGAATAAGATAGGTAATGAAATTTCGCAACAATTTCTTTTTTAATACCAACACAATGTATGAAATAATAATGGCATGGCAGATAAATACACATCATCGTTTCAAAGCAAAATTGTAAACGGAGTGTACTTACAAAATGTTGCTACGTGCAAGGAAACGAGGCTAAATGCGACGGGACGGAACCTAACCAAGACGGGGACCTTAAGGATTACTAATTAACAACTTCACATTAATTGGGCTTTTAACCTCTTGAGCCCCACATTGGAAATGACCACATTTCTTTCAACCTTTTGAGCACAGTAAATTAGAGGTCAAATAATGTCTAGGGTTCTATTTCCGGGTTCAATGCGCAATGCATGCATGTGTCCTGGCCATTAGGGCATGTCGTTTTCATTTAAAGATAAAGGGCCTCCATAGTGGGGAAGAAAAAACGGAGAGACAGAAACAGCTAATGAAATGCCAGGGCATGCTTAAATAACATACGAGGGCAAACAAATAGTTGTTAAATTCCGTCGATCTCATTGGAGCTTTGACATGTCAATTTGAGGGCCAATATATGTAGAAAAAACAGGTATCGGATATCTTTAATATCTTTAATAACTAGGTTAGGATTATCCTCTGTCGGCTTAGGAACCAAACTAGATGATGCTAGATACATTTAACATTCTTTTCAACCGTCGTGATTCAATGAACAATACGAGAATCAAAAAATATTCTTGTTCTTAAGGAGGAATAATTATAATTGCTGGAGATAATGGAATGGCCAGTGCATATTAATTAATATGTTAGCATCGACGAGCCAATACCTGTCAAAGCCTAATAGTATCCCCAGTAAGGCCTGGAATCTCTGCTTTGTACGGTAATATTCAGAGTTTTGAGAATTACTTGCCCTCTGGATCATCAGCTGCTTTATCACCTCGGCTAGGGTGATATTCCAAGCTCTCTCTCTCCTCTCTCCTCCTCCGAGAAAGAGAATATTCCGAATACCACGACAAGAATGTCTAAATTTAGTATATTTTCGTTTGAATCATCAGGGGTTTCATAACAAATGCTTATTCAAAAGAAAAAAAAAAGAAAATGGGGGAAATACAATGATTTCATTGGCCAATAAGCTAAATTATATTGTGAATTAAAAAAATTGTTTCATTTAATTCTTTATCTTCCTTCACTTTTTTTTTTCTTAAATCCGAAGGACAATGAAAAGACATGAAAACAATATCGAAACATCAGGTAAAGTGTCCTTCCGCATTTTGTCAGAGCTTTTGAAAATACTTTTTTTAGAAAATTACTTTTTCTGAAACTATATATGTTTGTTAAGGTGAAAATTGCTTATTTTACGATTTTTAAAAAGGTTTTACCAAAGACACCTGTTAAGGGGAGTATTAAAAGTTTAAAACTACTTTATTTGACACTCATTTCTGTCTTTATTTTTTTTAATAAAATTATATCATATATTTTAAAATATATTTTTATTTATTTTGGTTTCAATTTTTTTATTATTTTTACACAAAAATAACTCGCTGTAGTAATTAAATAAAACAGTCAACAAAGCATGTGGAGCTAATTATGTTTGACCGACAAATGATCGGATGCAAATCAAATAGACAATACTGCTGGAACTAACTAAATAATAACACTTACTGGGCGTATTCAGAGATGGGTAGATGGATCTGAGTAGTGTACTATTATTGAGCTCCCTGTGATATATAATATAATTAATATGGAAAAATCGGTGTTTGAATTTAGGTTTGGACTACAGTTCTATATAGCCTTTGATCACGCTCAAATTTATGATCTTGTAATTTTACTATTATGGTAATAGTTGTTTTTAAATATCTTTTATTTAAAAATAATATCTGGTTTTATTTTTTAATATTAATATATCAAATAATATAAGAACATAAAAAATGTTTAGTTTAAGCAGAAAACTATTAAATTTCTTACATAAATATTTTAGAACAAGTGAAACCACGTTTCTCCATGGCATGTTTTTTTACCTTTTCCAAAAAACATTTGGTGTGAAGTGCTGCGAGCCTTTATTTATTTATTTATATTTTTGGACAACTCAATTCCGAAGTCTCCAACTCTGATCCCTTCGGTTGCTCGCCTTTTGTTCTCTTCCAGTATATCTGGAGGCATGTTTTGAAGAGCGGTTTATTACACGTAAAGGCTGAAAATGTATTAAGGAATTTAAAGAAACGGTGGTAAGACTGGCTGATGAGTTATGGCCCAGGATCTTCATTTGGTGCGAAGGCCTCGATTGGTCTATAGTGGAGCCCAATAAACTCATAGAGTGATCTTCGTTTGATTGGTGCACTTAAACATGAAGAGGTCCTCAGGCTCGGGCTAACTCTTTTTCATGAAATAGTTTTCTGTTTTGGTAAGAGGGGGACAAAAGGCCTACAAAGCGGCAGAATAGGGCTCAGCGCCCTCAACACCAGCAACAAGGATATTTTCAAGAAAGTCAGTATGTATTTTGTTTTTGACGAAACGATACCGTTGCAGGCTCAAAGAAGCCCAGTATTACACAATGTATTATAGAATGAAAACCTAATTTATTTAAGGACACCTATAAGCTTCATTTAATCTTCGGTATAGTGGGTTTGATTTCCTGAGTTAAATTGCCGCATTTCTTTTGTATTTTATCATTTATATTCTCTTCGGACAACGATGAATGCAATGAAAAATTGTAAATAAAAACCCTACTATGTATCTATGTGAAAACGAGCACCATAGAATTTATCGACTTGAACATGCATGCATCTCAATTTATCACTCATATTATTGTTTTTTTCAAAATATTTTATTTAATTATTTTTAAATCATTTTAATATACTAGTATATAAATAGATTTTAAATAATTATCAGATATATTATTTTAGTATATTTTTAACAATTGTTTTCTTTTTAAAATAATTAGGACATCATGGGCTCAAGAATACACTCACGTGATGTACGACCTCGATTAGCGAATGGTAGAGCCCGATAGAATTATATCTCGCAATTGGTCAAATGAAGCCCTTTTAGTTTAGGTATTTCCAGATTAACCCCTTAATACCAATTTAATTGTGATTGGAGTCTATTGATTCAACCTTTCATACCCATAGAAACATAGAGGATCCTGATGGATTTCACCAATTTTGACGGCATGGACTGAGGAATCAGAAATAGAATTTTATCTGAACCACCACACCAGTTTAACTGATCAAATATATAGATAAGGATCTATTTAAAAAAAAAAAAAAGTAAAGGGACCTAATAATGATAGGTAGCCACAGTTGTCTTAAAACGACACCATTCTCTAGGTGTCGAAGAACCGAAAAAACCCTCCATTCTCTATTTGTCTTCCTGGGTTTCTAGTTCCCATATACAGTAGTTGTGAAGACCGAAGAGAATGACATCATCATCATCAGAAGCAGGAGCAGTAGCAGCTTCAGCATCAACTACAGAGAGAAGAGGAATTCCAGGAGCTCAATTTGTAGAAGATGTCGAAACCTATCTTAATCAATCCGGTCTTGATGTCAACTCTGCCCTGTCTTTTCTGCAAGAAAGGTATTCTCTTTTATCAGTTCTTTCTTAACTTTAATTAATTTAAAATGTTCAATATTTCACATTTTCCATGATTGATGTTGTGATTTATATTCGTTTTGTAGATTACAGCAATATAAGTTGGTGGAGATGAAACTTCTTGCCCAACAAAGGGATCTTCAGGTACCTTTTGTATTCTTTTGTTTGAATTGAATAATAACTGCAGAAAACTAGAGTTTGATTAACAGGGAAGTCGTGACTTACTGATCTATGTACACCTTAGGGGCATTTACGTCGAGTGTTTGACTCTTCGAATCTTAACACCATGGAAATTAGTAGAATTTGATTGTAACCGGATAAAATGGGTCTTATAGTTCATGAATTCTTAATTGGTTCAATTGGCAGGAAAAATGTTTTTAGCTTTTGCGTTCTCAAGAAGCCTTGCATGACAGAACTGGATTGCTGCATTATAGAATTTTACCTCGTAGGGGTTATACCTTTTCTCTGTTTTGTATGATTTTGGATGGATATAATTAACTCCAAAACTACTATCTCAGTGGTAGCATTATTTATGATTACATTTGTGCACTCTCATTTTTGCAGCTATTGATTATCCAGCTGAATGTTGAATATCATAATCTTAAGCTATAAGCTATTCTAATAACTGAGTGATGCGTTTGATTCCTGCACTCCGTTTCTGGGATAAATAATCTGTACCACAATCCGAATTTAACTTGGTTAATTTCTGTCAATGTGCTGAATCAGAACCGAGTTTTCATGTGACTTCTCGATTTCTTTAGTTTGTAATAACTGGTGTAACATTCAGTAATTGCTTTGGTTGTCAGGCGAAGATCCCCGATATAGAGAAGTGCTTAGATGTGGTTGCCACTTTACAGGCTAAGAAGGGTACTGGTGAGGTTTGTTTTCTGTGCTGATCATTTTATAGTATGTATCATAGCTTGCTTTTGGAAATTGTTCTTACGCAAGCTACGTTTGAATATGGGTTTAGCAGATTTCATGATAACACTGTTCTTATTTTGATGGATTTCCTTCTAGCTCTTGCACATTATTTTAAAGGGTAGTTGCAAAATTGATAGTGTATGGGTGAATATGCCTGTGAAGAATACTGTCATGCTCTTGGTGCAGCACAAATCTCATAGTAAACAGACATGTAGTTTAAATTCCCCACCTCCCTCCTCTGCCACCTTCCTGATGAATTGATAACTGTTCTAGTTTTAAATAAAGTTTATGACAAGAGATTGAAGTGTGCCAATTACTGCTTACCATTGCATGCTGAAAATAACTGTGAAACATGACCGTCATAAGTAGGAGAAATATGTGGTTTATGCCTTTGGACTAGTTGCAATTCACTAAACACATCCATGCTCATCTCCTTTCTTGTTATTTGATAAATGATGACATTTTGGAATTCTTAAACGCGTTGAGTTCCCCATGCCCGTCTTTAATTCATGAAAATGGATAGAGCCCACTATCATGTAACTCCTCTGCTGAAGGGCACGCCTCTATTTTGGGGCAAGCATGCTGGGGTCTGGCTATCATTGGCCTCAACAAAGCAAGCTTCGTGGCTGTTCAATTAGAGAAGGCTTCCTCTTTTCTGGCATTATCTCTTACATCACCATAGTTTTTTATTGGGTTTGTTAAGATTCAACTCTAGAGCCCATGTCAAACCATTCTACCATTAGCTTCCTTAATCTCATCCCAGGGATTTTTACAATCATTATAGTCATATCAGATCTGTGCTCAATCCATCAGCCTGGCTAATTATGCATTATCTCCCATCTCATGTCCTCATGAATTTCAAACCAAGATTGTAAAAATCCCTGGGCGAGGACCATGTCAGTAGATTTAAAAAATGATCAATTTGTTTATTAGATGCTGTACTGTAAGTGTATGCTGGCTGGTGATTAATCTAAAATGGTCTTATGCTGGTTGAGTTGCATGATCATACTTGCAGAAGCAATTTTCACTAGTCAAGTTGCTCATGAGAATTGATCCCAACATTCTTTTTCACTTAGCATGTCCAAACCAGAGTCGTTTTTTTAGACTACCTTAATGAATGCCATATATTTTTTATGTTGGTTTCTTCAGTCTTCTGGATTAGATATGTGGCGACCTGGCTTTATGTACTCCAGAATCCTAGCTCCTAGCTCCTGGTTGATGAGAATCTACTTCTCTAATAATATTCCTATTTTTGTGCACTCAACTTCCATCAGTGGTCCATTGGTTGTCCATGGATGGTCTTCGTTAGTTACTTTCCCCTGTCTTTTAAGAACCCATCACTTGCGTGCTAGTGTTTGCTAATTACATTCCTTCTTCTTTTAAGAACCCATCACTTGTGTGCTAGTGTTTGCTAATTACATTCCCTCTTCTTTTACAAACCCAACACTTACGTGCTAATGTGTGACTTGACTTTAAAAGGATTGAACTAGTGAGCTGCTATTTAGTATCTATCAATAGATTTGTTTAGAAGCTTCTGCTATATTTTGTTTGGCATTCTCCCATGATTCAGATATTAGATGGTTAGCCACATGTCACCCAATGATGTAGAAATCACCCTGGAACTTTTTGCTGGAGTGGCCTTCAGAAAGTTACTGTTGTTTCAAAAGGCAGAACTTTGGATGATAATTCTATGACCTTACCTCGATAGCAGTAACAACACTTGAAAAAAGTGCTAACTTTATTAATTAGCATCTGGAAGATATGCCATCAATAGGACTTGAAATACTGTATTTTTAATATATTTCAATCGTATCATACCCTCTAACAACTATTCCTAACTTGAATTTGTAATTAATTCTGACTCGTGCAAACTCTTTGTTATCTGGTTGAACTTAAAGCTTGTGGTTTTAGGTTTCTATTCTCTTATAGAGTTTATGCTATTGGGTGTTTTATTGGCTTTGTATTTTGGATGCAGCCTCTTATTGCTGATTTTGAAGTTTCCGAAGGCATGTATTCTCAGGCTCGCATTGAGGATGCTGAGTCAGTTTGTTTATGGCTAGGAGCAAATGTCATGTTGGAGTATTCATGTGAAGAGGTTTGCACTTGTTCTTTTAGATGCTTCACAAGCTTCTTGTTTATTTTTAAAGGAAATAAATAAAATTCATTAAGATTGGATTCAAATGTAAGATCCCTGGGAATTTCATGGTGTAGGCCACTGATCTTCTACAAAAGAATTTGGACAACGCTAAAGCTAGTCTGGAAGTTCTCGTTGCTGATCTGTTATTCTTAAGGGATCAAGTCACAATAACACAGGTATTGCTGATTTATATATAGGCTTCTTTATCTTTCTTCTTGGAGTGGTGATTTTTGTGTAGAATTTAAACCAGTATGTTGCATATGACATTCTTAGTATAACATACCAGGCTAGTTGCACTATGAGCGCGCACCAATTTTGCACTGTTTCTCAATTGAGTTGACAAGCTTTATTTATTTCATTTGAGTACACTAACTTATTCAAAATTTTCAATCTAGTGCCCTTATCCACCGTCCATTGACTTTTATGTATTATGATGATGTGTCATTTGTCCTAAAATTGTTATTGGTACACTAACTTTCATTTTATATCAATAAAGTGCTTGAACTTTGATCTTTCTCATTTTGATACATCAATGCTTTTTATTGATTCAATCGAGTGCTTTAACCATTTTTTTTTTTCTAAAGCGGATTGTTTTTATTGAAAGCATTCTATAAAATAAGATTGTTTTTAAACAAACAAAAATATTTTAGATCAAGATAAATGATATAAAAGAAATTAAAATAAATCCTTTTTATGAAATAGTTCTTAGTCTTTATGTAAATGGCCTGCCATTGATGAAAAGAGTATGTTTTAAAATGATTTTGAGCAAGTTAAGCTGTGTTTAGCAAACAATGAGCAAGTCATTTACAATGAGAAAATGTGTAAAGTTGGTGTACTGATAGTGCAATTATCCCCAAGAAACAAATGTCAAGGCATTTGATTTTACAGCATACCAAACTGCAAAAGGCTTCAGAAGTTTGTAAATTGTCGGCAGTTTTTGACCTTTACTTCCATTTAACAGGTTACTATTGCCCGCGTGTATAATTGGGATGTTCACCAGAAGCGCAGAATGCGAGAAGCTGTTATTACTGAGGAAGACTCATGAAATAGGTGTTCCACTGCAATTGAGTTTCAGAGGCAGCAATGCATGCTTATCTTCTAGGGTGTGTTGTCTTAATCTCTCATTTCTTATTTTGGTGAAGGTATTGTCTCTGCATACCTGGTGATGTTTTCTGCATATCTGCACTTTTGTGTATCCTGGTTCACTGCATCTCATGCAGAAGCTTGATATATTATGTGGATCATTTTTGATCCATGATAGAATTTCTTAGCTTGAGCTGTAACATCTGTGTTAACTGAAAGCCCTTTAGGATGATTGGCTGTTTACTTTTTTGTAAGCTTTTGCTATTCTAAAAGATGCCCGGTTAAGTTTCAAATCTCTTTGTTAAATGAGTTAGATATCTGAATTGAAATTTGAATGTTTGACGCGTTGGCAAAACGTTAGCCAGACGAAGGTAAAGAGTCTGGGTCACTTGGTCTTAATGATGTCAGCATCTCACCTCAAAAGGGTTGTAGAGCTGGATGTTTTCAATTACACTATAGAGCTTTTTACTCCGAAATGACATGATACTAACCTAGATATTTGATCAATTCGGAGGATTCTGCATTTTGAAGAAATCCTGGTTGCGTCCTTGGAAGAAGGAAACTTGTTCAGCAGGCTGTAAATTACAGCTGTTTTATATAATTACTAGGTTTCTGTTCTGTAGACTCCGGTCCACGATCACGCTTCTGTCCATGCTGGACGTATTTCTTATTTGCTTCACATGAAGTAACGTTAGGATGGCAGTTAGCCGGCCTCGCTACTGATAACGGCTAACGCTTTCACATATGAACCTCAAAACTTGTCGGTGACTGAGAATCCAGATCAGAGCAGTGGCAGGTTAACATGCGTGTATGAGAATGTCAAGCTTAATTTTGTCTTGTTCCCAGCACCATTTGGGTTCAGGGAGCGCCGCACAGAAATTAAGTATTATTGTCCAGATATATTTTATGAGTGGTCTTTTAGAAGTCGATTCAAGCGTTGAATGTAATCTGAGAACAGCCCGTCGAACAAGTAGGTGCTTGTATAGGTCTCTTTAGGCATCTAGCCAGCTACCAACAGCCCATCGAAAATTCCAATCCTGGAAACCATGGAAAATTACGGATGTGGGTCTTGCTGCTCCAATAATCTCTCTTTGAAGTGTCGGTTAAATCCAGCATCATTTATATGTCGGTATATCCTTGTCTGAAATGTCGGTCCAGTCTGCAAATTAATTGGCAGCAATTTTTGCAGTTTGGATGCTCTAATATCACCTGATTTTCCTATCACAGACACAATCCTGCTCTTTCCACTGCTATCAAACCCAATGGATAAACAGTTTCTTGCATCTCACTTGCCGCCATTTAGGAGGTTGCAGGGGGGGTCTGTATTGGAATATAGAGCACATCGCTAAACTTGTTTGCTATTGTGTTTAAAGTTGTTTTTTAAAGTGTTTTTGCTGAGAAATATATCAAAATAATATTAAAAAAAATATTTTTGATATCAATAAATAAAAATAATCTACTATTTAAAATAAAATAATATAAAAACTATATTTTTTTTTCAAAAACACTTTTAAAACAAACATCTAAACTTACGAAGTACGCATGTTCTACACTGGTCCCATGTCGTTTCAAGGAAACAAACAAACAAAAAAGGACTAGCACCGTTAAGATATAAAGATTCCTTCAACAATGAAATAATGAAAAAGAAAGTATCCACCGTACCTCTGTGTTCTATACATGTTTGCATGGAGTTTTTCCATTCAAGTACCTAATCCTTCGAGGCACATGTAGTTTTCATCGGGGGTCAACAATAATTCAGAAGTTTCGAAGCTTTGCTAGCTCAATCAGACCACCAAATGGCAGTCAAGATGAAAATTTTAATGTAGATCCAACAAACGTCTATGCTCGTACCCAGTTGACCTTGAAAATTACAAGGGGTCCCGTAGTTTAAAATTAAATGAAATGAAAATCCAGTTGCATGTAGAAATGGCTTGACAATCTTCAAAAGTCAGCAGGAGGGCACATCTCCTTCTCTCTCTCTCTCTCTCTCTCTCTCTCTACTTACGCTAACATTCGGTTTTGTCGAGGTTTTTATATATACAAGACTTACGCTATCTAATATTTTTGTATGAAATTCAAAATCGATCGAGCTAGATGCTGCTGCCGCTACTTCTTTCCAATCTAATGTTCATATTTCACCGCCAGGAAATCTGCATGAGAGTCGGGGGTCAGATTTAAAACAAAACGAACAATCTTTAGTAAAACTTTATTCAAATCATACTGATCAATGCAACCTTTTAGCACTAATATATGATTCATGCAAAGGATGGGGCCGGACACCATCTGGTGTCTATAGAACATCAAGTACCACCAAGGGTCGTGGCCTGTGACGTAGAGGAGCGACCTCTCACATTCGAACTCACGGTTCAATATTTGAACTCACGGTTCGAGTCCCGGTGGGAGTGGGGTGGGAGAGTATCTCCTTTCATTTCCCTGGGTCATTCCCTGCGTGGTACACCTGTTACTCTCGCGGTATCTTACATGCTCATTTGAGCTTGCAGGGTGTTCAAGTGAGTCCGGAAAATAATCGAGGTGCGCGTAAGCTGACCTGGACATCCGGTCATAAAAAAAAACATCAATGTCAATAATTAAGGCAGCAAAACGACTCTCAACTCTGCAGCATGAATTGCTAAAACACTTTTGTGAGATTACTTGTGCCTGTTTCTGGTCATCACATATTCACACCGATTTTTTAATTTCTAAATTCAGAAAGGTAAAAAAACACGTCCACTTTTCACAACCTATTTACCTTCAAGATCAACGGTGAGGAGAGCATACACGTTACTTCCATGGAATCATTGCCATAAAATGAAAGTAAGGGAAAGGAGGAGTCGCATAAATTTACTTATTTATGGAGTCGTGCACGCAAAAGGAGATTGATTTGTCTTTACTGCCTTGTAATTAAAGCGGTTTTGTCATCAAGTGTTTCTCTACGCGCTTAGCGGTCGCGCATATAATATACTACCTGATTATTATTATTATTATTATTATTATTATTATAATAACGAGAAATGTTGACTTTGACTTATCATCATGTGTGGCATCTAGAATAGCTTAATGAGTTGAATCCAGCCTCTTTGTCTAAAGAGAATGGAAAAGCTAATTTTGGGTCTCAAAAATTTATATCTTTATATTAGAGTAACTTGCAATTGCCGCAATCACCGCTAGGTATTTTTGACTGGTCAAACCTTTTCTAGAATAAAATGACTTGGTCAACTGGTTGAGTTTGATTCTTGTTTTTTCGGGTTATTATATTTCCCGGGTTATTCTATTCTATTCTTTTCTTTTCTTTTCTTTGTGTGTGTGTGTTTTACCTAATTTAACTTGTTGGCCGTTCTTGAATCAAGTGTTTCTCTGAGATGCTCTTATTATATGTTTGGTATCAGGAAAAACACAGCTGAAAAGAAGAAAAATCATAGTCAAGAATGAGGGAAGGAAATATTATTGCAGAGGACTCATTTGATATGCTATTAATTTACAAGTCATTGAAAATGTCAAAGAAAAACAAAAGATAAAAGGAGTCACGGAGTAGGGAAAGAAAAGCTAATTTGGACAAAATTTATAGTGGAAAGAAAACTGGGTGCTCAAGTAAACATGCATGTCATGTCAGCATCAAACCTTTGATAGATTATATTAATTGCGAACACAAGTAATTGACAAGGTCTAAAGCTCGAGGACAATTATCAACTTATTAGTGTAATTGCATTGGTTTGACTGTCAAGACCGCAGTCAATCTAGAGGGGAGGGGCCGGGCGACTAGTTAGACATTAATCCTGTGACTACTTGCAATATCAGGTCAACTCTAAAACAAATTTCCATAAGCAAAGAGAAATCTTCAAGGATCTTGCTTCGGCGATACAAAAAACCGAGGAAAGGGGTAAGTGGTTGCTCTCTAGAATCTTACTTTGATATATAATATATTCAGAATAAGGTATTAGAAATTTGTAAATTTCAAAACCCTCGACCAGATGACGAGGTAAAGTTTAAAAATATAAATAGTCCCTTTGCATCCTCTAAAAAATTATATTTAACATATGAAAATATAATTTTTCTTTTTGATATAGATATTGCTTACATATATAAATAAGATCACACAAAGCAGACAAACTTCTTTGGCATGTGAAATTGATGGTTCATAAGTTGTTCATTATACTATCTTAATTATAAATCTAGACCATACAAAGAGTGATTTATTACAAAAAAAAAAAAGAAAAAGAGAAAAAGTATAGTTCTCCATAAGGACCATCCTCGTATCCTATAAAATGTTTTAATTTAAAGCCTAAGGTTTGTTTAGACATGCACATCTTCCACATGTTTTCACTTCCACTTTCTTTTTTTTCATATTACTTTTTGCTGCTGGGTCTTTTGAGTTGGGTGTGTGTTTGGTAAAGCAATATTGTATAATATATTTTTTTAATTGAAAATATATCAAAAGAAAATTTCTATTATTATGTCTAACATAAAAAAATAAAAAAATAATCAAAGAATTCGATGGTTATTGAGATGAAAAATTCTTAAAAAAAACAGGCTGAATCATTAATACAGTCCCCGGCGCTCTTGACCAGGGTGTTAGATTCCTGAACAGAGACATATCTTCCCTGCGTGAATGGCACCGTACGTTAGACTTCAGGAGGCACATATATGGTCAAATATTAGCATGGCTCGGTGCTCGATTGTCAGGGAGCTGTGTGATTTTGTTGCGGCTTGAGGTGTAAACGGAGATCTCGGATCAATAGCGTGTGAAAGGAATAAGAAGTAATCTTTGTCGAAGTAAGCTTCGTCGAAGTACTCTATAGTTCTGTCTGTTTTATTGAGATCCCATGCTTAACCTCGAAGCAACAGTGACTCAACTTGGCGTATAAAAATGTTTTTTATACAAGAGCTTGCAATATTCTAGGTGTACATTTACCAATTCCACTAATAAAACACGAATGTCCCTGTTTTTTTTTTTATATATATATAAATATAAAAGATAGTAAATAGCAAGGGTGAGTCGACAGATTTAAACTTCTTGATTATGTTATTACAAGGTAATAAAATAAGATTTTATCGTGATGGTTTTCGAGTGTGGTATTATATTTTTCATAATGAAAAGGTCGAGATATTCATTTTTATCACCATCATTCCTTCTAATTAAATTTATAATAATAAAACATGAAGTTCATAGTGAGAAAAGGCAAGTTTCAATTCCGATTTATTTTGCTTCACCATACAAAATTATAGTCTGTATTGTTTAATCAAACATTATGTATTCAATTATTCTACCTCTTCATCTGGGTGGTATCTTAACGTGGATGGAGTAAATTAAAAGTAATCAGACAGGAAAAGGTGTCGTATCTGAATGTGAAACGGGCTCACCAGCCCTGAAACATTTGATTGCACGAGAAGATATAAAGCAGCACTGCTCTGGAGGGCGCGTGGTGGAAGCCAAAGTCAACTAAAAACGCGTAAGTGGCACGTGCTTCGACAGAAAACCTGATTAAGAAAAACTGGCCCTGAGATATTTAGATCTCTGACAACATGAATTTTTCTGCATCAACACGAAGAGGATTGAACGTAGATGTCTCCAGGATTGGCTTGCATGTCACACATCCATCGAGCTCTGGAAGACGACGGGGACCAAGAGGCCGAGGGCCGCGTATCGTGGCAAACGTGATATCACCAGAAGGATACAGTCATTTTTGTTTTTTGTTTTTTGTTTTGAATATCGATCAACTGTATCCCAGCTAACAAAATGTCTTCGTTTTGGAATTTTCTTTGATGTTTGATGGAATTGACAATAGAAGCTTTTGGAAATTTTATCCTAATAATCCAGGTTGTACCTTGAAATGACTCTTAGCCAGCCGTTTTACTGGCAACAAGAAGATCTATGATCGATGCTTAACCAGGCATCCGGTGTGCGTACGTATTAATTTCCATGTTTAATAATATAGTGTGAAGTGATTTTAAATTTTTTTTATTAAATTATTATTTTTAATATTGAAATGTCAAAACTTTAATGTCCAATAATGTAAAAACGGTATATATTTTTTAATATATATATATGTATGTATGTATGTATGTATGAAAGTGTTTTATTCCAAGAGAGAATATTTGAATTAAAAATTATTACATGAATTTGATTCATTAGACCAATTTAACGGTATTGTTGTGATTTTCTGGTGTTGATGCATCAATATTCTGGCATAAGTAACAGAATTCATGCATGGACATCCTCGTATACCTAGAGACCATTAGCACACGTAACATGAAAAGGGCTTCCAAGAAGAAAATATTAAGTAGTTTGATGATTTTGATCCGGCACGTGGCTATTGAGGTGAGTTATTTTGTAACTAATTATTCTCGCAGGGAAGCAGTCTCATTTCATTGATTAAACGGTGCGGATTGTTGGTCCATTAATTCACGGTGGTTGCTGGTCGGAGAAGAGAGACGTGGACCTGTTGGATGACGTGGGAATTGTGTCATCATCGCGCACTTCGTGTCGGGCCAAACGTGTCAAGAACCTTCCCCGGCACGCTCACGACGCGGTAATTTTGCTTCTTTTAACGAAGCTCTTTTTGATGCATGGAATATGGATAGTTTTTTTTTTTCCCCCTTTCTCCTTTCTCTTTCCCCTTCCCTTTCCCTGGAGGCAGCAGCGCATTATTACCCAGTTACCCTTACTTGAATTTTCACTCATCAGAATGTCTCGCTTGCAGTAATTCTCCATTCTGCAGGGGCGTGGCTGGAAATATCTCTAAACGGGGTCGTATAGTGTGGCTCAAACGACATCAAGACTCTAGGGGTGCTGAATTGGTACTTAACATGTCAGGAATAGATTACATAAATGCAGCCAGAGATTAATTATACACATGGATAGATTAAAATCTTGAACTCCCTAGCTAAATCAATGTCGTCAGAAGCAAAATTAGAAATGATTTGTATGCCGAAGGGGAGGGATATGGATTCTTTTCAAGGATTTGGAAATTGAGGTTTTTGAAACTGATCGTGCTAACCATCTTTCCCTCTTGAATTTTCAATTCAATTTCAATATTTTGGAGGAATATCTTCCATCTGGCAAATGTTAAGCAAATTCTTCTATGAAGATGGGATATTAAAGTAACTTCACAAGTAATTAGACGTCATTTTCATAGAATAACAGCAAAAGTGAAATCGTCATCTCGAAGTTGTAAAAGGAGAAAGGAAGGCGCCCGCGAGAGAAACTAAAAAAAGCAGGGAGAGATCACATGCACACGGGCTATCTAAAACTTTTGCCCCTCAATTTCAAAATCTACGTGTACCTATGAAGTCAGTCTCCCCTCAACCGGTGAAACCAGTCAAATTATCCGCGTATGAAAACGTGGACCCCAATCGCGGTCCAGCAGCAGTTAATGCCACACACCGTCAATAGACCACAGCTTTCGTACACAGAATGACCGGCAGATGCCGGTCACCTCAACAATGTACGCTGGTAGACACAAGAAAGTCCATTCACACTTTCAAGTGGTTTCACACTCTCAAAATCTTTTTTCTTTTTTTATTTATTTCTGGTGATGGATGAAATGAGGCAGAATCATAATATTTAGTATGATGCGCATAAGTTCTGTGGAGAAGAGAGAAGAGAAGAGAGAGCTGGCAAGAATAACATTAAAGACAGAAAATTTCGGTATGGCAAATTCTACTTTCATTACACCACCACCACCACCACCAAGTGATTTTGTTCACATGCCTAATGTATTTTCTTTATCAGCACCACCACCGCCACCAACAGGTAGCATCTTTGACATGATGCCATGTGATATTAGTGCTGGTGGAGATCAAAAGGCGGGGTCTTTCGGATTTATGGACTTGCTTGATATCAACCAAGATTTTGGCGCTTCGGCCTCTTTATTTGAGTGGTTTAACCAGAATCCGATTGTGGTGTCTCCGCAGCAGCAGCAGTCTTTGGTCCCTTCACCGGTATCGCCTGTGCTGGAAATATCAGAGGTGGTGGATAACCCAGCAACTCCGAATTCATCAGCTTCTATCTCTTCCTCTTCGAATGAAGTAGGAGAGGATGCTTTACAACAAGTTCAAGCTGAAGATCAAGAAGAAGAGCAGGGCCAGGATAAGAACAAGAAACGGTATTTCTTTTCTGTTTTCCTTTTGCAGTACTATAATTAATATACTGTTGGTATTGTTTTTGCCTCCTTTTGCCTTGTTTGTTACCGTGAGTTTCTGGCTTCAGACTGGAACATGAAAGTAAAGAGTGATGAGTGATCTACTGAAATGAAAATTAATTAAAAACACGAGTTTTTCCTTAATTACGTTTACTGTTTTGTGCAATCTGATGTGGGGTTTCGTAGCTTGTTGCGATTCATTTCTTTTTTTCGTTTTCTTTGGCTTCTTCCCCTCCGAAAGCACTGAGAGTGTAATAATGTGTCGTGGGTTTAGGTTGAAACCTAAAAAGAGGAGCCAAAAAAGGCTAAGAGAGCCGAGATTTGCTTTCATGACAAAGAGTGAAGTTGATCACCTTGATGACGGGTACAGATGGAGGAAGTACGGACAGAAAGCTGTGAAAAACAGTCCCTATCCAAGGTATCCGAACAAAATCCCATCTTGCTCTTCTTCATACACCGATCTCTTCTTATATGACGATACAAAAAATCTTGTAACTTGGTAGCAGGAAGTAATAAACGGATATTGCTTTTCTTGCAGGAGTTATTATCGATGCACTACCTCAGGCTGTGGTGTTAAGAAGAGAGTGGAGAGATCATCTGATGATCCATCTATTGTTGTTACAACATATGAAGGACAGCACATACACCCAAGCCCAGTGACTCCCAGAGGAAGTATTGGATTTTTGGCTGATTCTAGCGGTTTTGGTGCTGCGACATCTTCCTTTGTTATTCCGCAACCTCACGAGTACCAGCAACAACATGCTTACCTGCATAGCCCATCACCTTCTTTAAGCTTTACTTCTCGTTTTAGTCCCTCCTTTATTCATCAAGAAAGGTTGGAGAGCCCACCTTCTTTGCTTAGAGACCATGGCCTTCTTCAGGATATTGTGCCCTCTCAGATGATCAGAAAGGAGGCTGAAGAGGAGTAGAAGGGTTTTGTGTTAGATATCGGTATGTAATTGAATTCTAACTTACTTATGGAGTTCTGTATTTGGGATATAGAACCTTATTGATATTGTAAAATGATTAGCCTTGTAGCTTAATTATATGGAGGGGACTAGCTAGTTGATCATAACATTACGGACAAGTGAAGTTGGGTTTTGTATCATCTTTGTTCGATCGCCTTAGATATTCAGTTTCTTTATATTCTTCCAGCTCTTACTAATTCTTCTTCTTCTCGGCTTGGTTGGTGCATATGCATTGATGTTAGCAAAAAAAAACTATATAGAAAATATAGTCAGCAAATTTAGGGTTAGGGTTTTTCACATATAAGAAATCTAGTTGGTTTGAGCTCTTTTCCACCCAATTGATTTGTGCTTTACCCCGGAATGAGAATTAATCTAGCTAGGATGAACTTAGGGACCTGATATGCATGCGAGGCTCAATAAGGGCTAATTAAAGATGCACGATTTGTGAAAATTATGTTGAAGTATTTTATCTCATGATCTTGTGACATGCATGGGGTGCAAAGTGTGGCAATGAATTATGCCCATTTCTTCAAGTTATATATATATATATGCAGATGGAAACTTGAAGCATCGAATGATGATGTGCACATATATTGGCAAGGGGATGGACTGTGTGATTTCTTGATTATTGAAAGACGGTGAATATATATATATATATATATATATAAACATTGCTGATGAAGATATACATGTTGGCTTTCATACTTATATTGGTTTTGGAGTTGTGAGGTCTTGTGCAAAAGGCACTGTCTTTGCTAGGATGGTGGAGTTCATTTTACATGCGATATATATATACTACAATCACTACTTACAGCTGTACATGAATAGTAGCCGCCATCGTAGTTTCATAGCAAATCTGTGGGCGTAAGGAGGAACTAACAGTACTGTATGAAACGCCAGCTTCAACTTTTACACTATTTCTTAGCTTAGCTTTATTTAACATCCAATGCTTTCAGAAATCACATAGGAAACACGCTTAGCATACGTGTACGTAGTTATAGTTATCGCGTACGTAGCCGCTACCCATATATATATATACATATATATATACACACGCTCCTTATTCATGCACACTCACATCCTGATTTATCTGTGCAGATATAAACTTGATTAATTTATCAAACATGTGAGTGAGCCCAAGAAAAATCGTGAAAATAAATTCAGGCACAGCTAAAATTAGATTTATATATGTATCCCTTATCAATATGTTGTCAAGAAACAAGAATTTGCTTATATATTAAGCATGGTTTCAGTTTCTTATATATATATATAGTGGAGAGAAGATTCAAATCTCGTGCTTTAGAATATATAATATATGGCATTATTTCTTGAAATTGAGTAGCTGGGCGTATATTGTTGACAACTTGTAAAAGTGAGGATAAGGTGATGTGGAATAATTGTTATTTATCTAAAATGTCTTATCACTGATCCTTAATTTCCTAACTGAGCCCTTGACTCTGCTGAAGGTTTTCATAAGCAACACCTTCAATTTCTTTCACTCATTTCTTAATCTACTTTTTTTTAGCAAAATATTTCTTAATCTTTTTAATATCATGATGCACAATAGCTGGAAATGCTGCATCCATTCACATTATACCTTCAAATCTCCATGACCACGGAGGTTTCGGGAGGCCATGATGGCATGCTGGGAGGAACTGGGTGCCACGTGGAAATTTTGCAGAGCCCTTGCTGTCAATTTTCAGGAAAACTTTTGGAAGCACGATACGGTATGAGTATAGGAAGGTCGCAAAGAAATAAATTATACGATGGAACAGTGAACATGATAAAGATTCTCGTATATGTTTTCCCACCATGATTTAGCAGTGAATATTCTTTAAATGACAGGATGAAGTGTTTGCCTTTCAGCATCTTTAGAAAGTGGAAGAAAGGTAAAGATGCTGGAAGTGGAAAGTGAGAACTGTCCCAAGTGATTAAAGCCCCAAATTTTCTAGGCAGCCATGCACTAATTATAAACTTTTCATTTCAAGTTCAAAGATCATCAATGTATATACAATCAGTAGCCACAGAAACTTTCTATCCTCAACAGTTCAAGTGAATGATCACCTGAAAAATCAATTGCACAACGCATGTGCATGGTGGAACTTCAACTATAAATCTGATGTAAGAATCGGAAAGGAATGGGATAGAAAATAATTAAAAGACCGCTATATATAATTATATATCCATGATTAAGCAATTAAACAATTATGGTTGCGTAGGCGTGGCCCGCAAGGGCTTGCGAGTGTAGAGATAGAGGAGCTGGAGCTTGGGATCTATGAACTAGTCTGAGAGAAAATGGAGGTTCCTTTTTGCATTGAATTTCTAACCCAGAACAGTGGGATTATATTTAATATTGATATATATGTGTATATTATATTGGATTGGGATTGAGTTTTGAATTAGATTGACAATATTTATACATATTAAATAAAATAATTATCCGTAAAAAATAATCTATTCAGATTTGGATCGCATGATAAAAACAGGAGCCTTATTCTTTTTTAGTCCTGGCTGATGCGATCCCATTTAGAAAGGAGGCCTAGTTTGCTGTTGATTTAGAGCCCGGTACTCAAGAAATGGGTTATTGTGAGAGGCCTGATTCCTGAAGCCCAGTTCATCAGAGAAGTGCCAATCTTGGAAATTCCTCTCCCACGGAAACCATGGGCTTCTTGAGTGTCCAGTCCACAGACCTTCCTGCATGTGGCAAGGTTCCTGATAATCTATGTTCTGCAAGGGCGTGGCCTTGGCGCACAGGCGAATGCAACAATAAGAAAAGACATGAAAGGAAATCATGAAAGGAATTGCGAGTGGAGTGGGATTAAAATTTAGTTTTAAACAGGTATTTCTGAAAACTATTCCAAAATCTTATTTAAAAAAAACTATAGCTTGTAGCTTTTATAAAAAAAATAAATTCAAACCCTAATCGCAAAAGCTCTTGTAATGTCAAACACATGGTGAAAGTGGTTTCTCCAAGTAGGTTCATCTTGCCATTTTGCTTGGGATGGTGGGTCTATACGTAATTCTTTTTCTTGGTTACCACAAAAGAAGATCAAACCTATTATTGCAGCTATTGTATCCACACCTCCCAAGTAAACAACACAAATCATGGCAATTCCCTCAACTATACAGGCGCTCTGTTTTTTTGGGTATTCGTTGCACAGATTAGATAGGATCAATTACCTGAATTCAAGAGAGAGTCTGTTCTGTTCTGTTTTTGCTCTTAGTTTTGATGCCAAAAATTAAAAAAGATGCTCGGGCTTTCAGACAATAAGACAGAGATTTAAACAAACATCTGCATATGACGAGTTCTTGAACGGAACAACTCAGTCCCTCAACAGAATCAAAACCTACAACTCAAGCTGCAGTGGATTCTAACAAACGACGTACTGGGCCCCTTTCTCTCAACATGCTAAGGAAATTATCAACTCTGATAGAAGCATTCGGTAAAAAAAATGAAGCACATGGGATTAGGTTAGTTCATGCTCACCAAGTTCTGTTCGCTTGACCGCTTCCAAGTCCTGACAATTTCGTCCAGTAACCATTAACCACCCAAAAAGTGAAACTGCTCCATCTCTCCATTTTCACCGCAGCAACTTCTATATAAGTGAAGCTATTAACCCAGCAGCACTTCACGTACATCCATACATACTAGTGCAACATGGCCATGAGCTTAGCCATTTGTTTTATGATGCTTATTAAGGTTGTAACTGCGGTGGCAGAGACACCAGCCACCTTGAACAAAACATGTGTGGGTGATTTTAGTGTCTTATTGCAATTTGATGTTTACCGAGAATCCTGCCCATTGGCAGAACCTATTATACTATCTTGGGTTCAAAGTGCAATCTCCGAGGAACCAAGAATGGCAGCTTCCCTGCTTCGTCTTCACTTCCATGATTGCTTTGTTAATGCAAGTCAAGTTTAATCTCAGAATTGTACTTATTGCTTCTCTTTATCACAGCTTCTATCGTAACTGCATTTATTTGTTTTGTAGGGATGCGATGCTTCAGTGTTGCTAGATGATACTGACAACTTTGTGGGTGAAAAAACTGCACCGCCCAACTTGAATTCACTAAGAGGGTTTGAAGTGATCGATGCCATTAAATCTGATCTGGAATCTGTTTGTCCTCAGACAGTTTCTTGTGCTGATATTCTCGCAATCGTTGCCAGAGATTCTGTTCTTCTGGTATATTTCCACTCTTCATGTTATAAAGAAAATCTGGCTACTATCTTTAAATGCTCTGAGCTGATCCCACTTCTACTTAATTTGCAGTCCGGTGGACCAGGCTGGGAAGTCCAGACGGGAAGGAGGGACAGTTTGACTGCTAGCAAGGCAGCGGCGACTAACAGCCTCCCTGCTCCAAATTCCAGTGTAGCAACTCTGGTGGCTAATTTTCAGAATGTCGGACTCACACAAAACGATATGGTCGCCCTCTCTGGTAATGTGTTTCTATCCCAGTGCATGAAAGGACACTTCTGCCCAGTGCAGGAAAATCACTGTCTCAGTGTAATTTTCCAGGTGCGCACACAATAGGAAAAGCGAGGTGCTCAACTTTTAGCTCTCGATTCCTGAGCCCTGGTAACTCCGGTGGCCCTGATGTAAATATGGACTTCGTTCAGTCGCTGCAACAACTATGCTCCGAAACTTCTGACAGCACCACGACGGTAGCACATCTTGACCTGGTGACCCCAGCTACATTTGACAACCAGTACTACGTTAATCTTGTTTCAGGCGAGGGATTGCTTCCATCAGACCAGGTTCTTGTGGCTCAAGATGATAGTACACGTGAGATTGTAGAATCTTATGCGGAGGACCCATTATTGTTCTTTGAGGACTTCAAGAATTCCATGATCAAAATGGGAGCCTTGGGGCCACTTACTGGTGACAGTGGCGAAATACGAATGAATTGTAGGGCTGTCAATTAATCTTTAGCTTCTTGAATTGAGGATCACATGTAAGCAAGATGGCAAACTGCATGATCAAAATGTACTTTTAAAATTAGTTGGGAGTGTCTCAAGCTTCAATCTATTTGTGTTGAGATTCTATGATGTTTTTTTTACAGTATTTCTTACCTAAAACAAGTTTTTAGAATTCAAAAATTCACTTTGTATAAATGAACGACACATCATTCACATCTCTTTTTTATAAAAAAAAAAACCCATAAAATAAAAACTTAAGGCCTGTTTGGGAGAGAGGTTATGGTTGTTTTTGAAAATAATTTTTATTTAGAAATACATCAAAATGATATATTTTTTTATTTTTTAAAGATCATTTTTGATATCAGCACATCAAAATAATCTAAAAACACCAAAAAATCTCATTTAAAATACAAAAAAAAATCAAAATTTGGCAAACCGGAATTTCAACCACTTGGCCAAAAAATTTCTTATAGTCTTTCAAATCCATTCATGTCTACCCTTTTTCTTTTCTTAAAAAATATTTTTTAATTAATACCTCTGTTCTTTTTAAATTTGTTTAGATTAACTTTTTTTAAAAAATAATTATTGATAGTTCATATTATTTTAATAATTTTATGACAAATTTGTTTAGATTAACTTTTTTTTTAAAAAATAATTATTGATCGTTCATATTATTTTAATAATTTTATGACACTTCAAAAATACTATTTTAACTTATCTTTAATGTTTTTCACCTCTAATTTTAAATATATAAGTTGCGCTTATAATTTCTTTCTAAAAACAAAAATCATAGTAAATTCGTTCTTAAAAAAAAGAACACATAAAATAAATTAAAATTAGCTTAGATAAAACATTTACATATACAACACTTATTGGATTCATCGATTCTCTTATACTTTTATTCCATTTTATTAAACACATATATTATCTTCCATTCCTTATTTTTTAAAAATCAGACTACCAAAAATTACATGCTCAAAATTAACTTGCACTACATGGATGTAATGACTAGTGATGCCGTAAAACGGCAACTATAGAAGGCTTTGTTTTGTTGGTGTTAATTTTGGTACTTGTTATTTTATTTTTTAAAACAATAATCTAAAATACTATCTTCTAAAATTGATTTTCTTGTTGATGCTAATTGCGGTACCAGTTATTTTATTTTTTTTCAAACATTTTCCTGGAAAACCAATTATTGATTTAACACCGGAATATTTCGTGACATTTCAGGAACTTAAAAAACACGTGAATCAAAAGGACCAAATAAAAACTATGAGAAATATAACGAGCAAAGAAAAATAGCTAAGAATTTGGGGGACCAAGAAAGCAAAGGGCGTGGATAAAGCGAAACGATTGGGGATTAGTTTTCTGAAATGTTATTAGTCATAATCGGGCTTTTGTGTTTCAGGCCGTAGAAGAAAGCCCAATAAAGAGGAAGCCCAGCATATGGCCCAAATTCCAAGTGCTCTAGCGAAACTAATATCAAGAAGCTCACAGTTATCATCGCAAATCCTTTACACTAATCATAATTACATTATAAAAATTGATATTGTTCTTAAAAACTCAATATGCTTCTCAAAAACTTTTTATTTTTAATTTTTCTTTGGTTTATAGACTTATTATTATGTTCAAGGTAAAGTTTTACACGATGCTTCCTTTTCCTCAACTGAGGATCTGTTCAACCAATACGCTCCGGTAGAAGTTTGTCGGAAAGAAGCTCCGTTGAGTGCAGTGGGTATAGAGCCATGTAAAACCCACGTTGAAAACAGGTCTCATCGACGCTAAAAAACCTCATGCGGGTTAAAAATAAAATAAAACCAATTTTTTACAGTGACAAAAAAAAAACTTATGGACTTAAAGATGCTATGGTATTGTTTTTGTTTTTGTGGTTGATGTTTTTTAAAAAATAGTTTCATAAAAAATACTTTAACTGCGATTCAAAGTAATTTTTGAAGTATTTGGTTAAAATTATAGTTGAATTTGAGGTTAATGAAAAATAATTTCACGTGTTTTGTTACCAAACTTTTTATATTATTTTTAATTTGTAAAATTATTTAAGGTGTATATGTATATATTGTTTTTTTAAAATATTATAGATTTAATAATAATAATAATAATAATAAAATATAATTAATAATTCAAGTAAATTATACACTTGTTTTATTCTCCTATCAAACTACTTGTAATTTTATCAAAATTCATACGTGAAATTATATGCAATTTAAAAAATATATTGTGATGTAATTTTAATATATTATATATTTTATATATAAAAATTAATTACCCCCCTTAAATTTTATTTTTCAATTTATTCTTAATATTCGTTTAAGGTTGATGTGCAGATCGTTTTTCAGCAGGTTTTTTAATTGTTTTTTTAAATCATTTTAATATAATACAAAAATATTATTATTAATATTATTATACATTAAAAAAAAAACATATCATCATCCTAATAAAATGGCGGCGCCTCCCGTAGTTACGTTTATTTTGTCCCTCCCTTCTCTCTCAAGTCTCAAGCACCCCTAGCCCCCTCGTATTAACAGAAAAATCAAAACCCACTTCACTCAATTTAACTTCACTCAATTTAAGCTTTCTAATCCAGGTATACTTGTTTTTTACACTATATCCATAACCCATCTGTTTTTTTTTCAACGGAGAAGATGTTGTTAGGGTTTAAGCTCAATTTCTATCGGCTTTTATTTATTATACCTTCTTTTCTTTGCTTGTTGATCTTAGGGTTTCTAGGATACTCTGAGATTTTGACCGAGGGAATTGTTTTTGGGGCTGATGGGTTGTCCTGTACAGCACTAATCAGTTTATTTTTTATTTTTAAATAGTGAAAATGGATATTGATTCTAAGCTCAACAAATTGGATATCAAGTCTGGGGATGAAGCCTCATCATCAACGCAAGTGCAAGTGGATTCCAGGGTATATTATGTTATATTATATTGGCTTCTAAAACACCTCCTCTTCCTCCCTTTTTTTCATGTCTCTTTTTGTATAACCATATAGATATTTAAGGATAGATAGTCATTTTTCCTTGTTTTTATGATGCTGCCGTGCAGTGAAAATCTGTCAGCAGAACCTGGATTTTATTTTTCCCATTTCCCCTGCTGATGACTTGAATTGAAAATCTGTTATTATTTCTGGTATTTTTCTTGGCTTTTTTGGAAGTGCTGTGAGAAAAGATAAAACAAGTTTAGTTTTTTGTTTCTTGAAGAATTGCTTGTGATGTTGGTTTCTCATTGCTTGATTTTGATGTGAAGGGGACTGCTGAAGACAAGGATGAATTAGCTGACTCAATGCATAACTTCAATGTGGAAGCATCCTCATCTGGGCAGGTGGGACCTGCATTCAGAAGAAAACCGGTTATCATCATTGTTGTTGGAATGGCAGGTAACTCAGCAAGTGTTTTTTCGAACAAGAGTTACTATTTGCTATTTCATTTTGACAATTCCTGCTCCCTGCTCTTTTTTCAACTCATCTGCAAATGGGAGTATATTCATAAAATGGTCTTGAAGATTGAAAGCAGTTACTTTATGTGGACAGGTAGTGGAAAAACAACTTTTCTTCACAGGTTGGTTTGCCACACACAAGCTTCAAGGATTCGTGGTTATGTGCTCAACCTTGACCCTGCTGTGATGACTCTCCCCTATGGTGCAAATATTGATATAAGGGACACTGTTAAGTACAAGGAAGTGATGAAGCAGTTTAATCTTGGACCTAACGGCGGAATCCTGACTTCTCTTAATTTGTTTGCAACAAAGTTTGATGAGGTAAGATCTACCTGCAGCTTTTTTTTTCCTTGGACGGACTCATTCTCCTCCATTGCATAGCATCTGTGATTTTTTTTCTTACTATTTTCACAAAACCTTGCAACCATTGACATCAATTGAAGTTCGGTCAAAAACTGAGTAGTCAGGTGCATCATTTTCATCCTGATAGACAGCCATCTTTATGTTAGCTAGATGATAGCATTTTGGGCAGGGGTATTGGAAGGTGGCGCAACCTGTCTTGCAATGTGTTTTTCCCTGCATGCGGATTTTTTCACCATGAGTTTCATACTGTTCTCTTAATTCCATTATATCCTCACCTTTAAATTTCACATTTTCAGGTCATTCAAACCATTGAGAATCGAGCAGATCAGCTTGATTATGTTCTTGTGGATACACCTGGTCAGATTGAGATTTTCACTTGGTCTGCTTCTGGAGCTATCATTACCGAAGCTTTCGCTTCAACCTTTCCAACTGTGGTTGCTTATGTAGTTGACACACCTCGTTCCTCAAGCCCAGTAACTTTCATGAGCAATATGCTTTATGCTTGCAGCATACTCTATAAGACAAGGTTGCCTCTTGTGTTGGCCTTCAACAAAATTGATGTGGCTCAACATCAATTTGCTTTAGAGGTATAACCTTTTCTTTTTCTTATTTTGATGCATCATTACTGATGTTATTCTTATTTGGAAAAGAAGTACTTGAAAACTACTGGAGAGAGTAGGAGGCCTAGCCAGGCTGCAGCAGTGCTGCAGTGCTTTTGGGATTAAGGCTGTGGCATCCATAACATGCTCATAAATATATCATTCAAGTAGCTGAAATAATACTTGCAGGAAAGATCTTTATCGCGCCACACTCTTCTTTAGCAGTGTTCTCTATTTATGAGTACCACTATTGATTTTTCTTACATAATGTTAGGTTATGATCTTAGTTTTTAGTTTTATTGTATCCTTCTGAGAGCTGTAACTTGCCCAGTGGATGGAAGATTTTGAAGCCTTTCAAGGAGCAATGAGGTCAGATGATTCATACATGTCTACTTTTTCTCAAAGCCTCTCCCTTGCGCTAGATGAATTCTATAAAAATTTGAGATCGGTTGGGGTCTCTGCTGTTTCTGGAGCTGGAATGGATGCCTTCTTCAAGGCTATCGAAGCCAGTGCTGAGGAGTACATGGAAACTTACAAGTATTTCCTTTAGCCATGAACTCCATAAGCATAGCTGTTATGATGAATTCCATTCTGTGGACTACCAATATGCAGCTATCACTTTTCATTGTCTAACCAATGGATCTTGATGATCTCAGGGCTGATCTTGATAAGAGACGGGCAGAGAAGCAACGTTTGGAGGAAGAGCAGCAAAAACGGAACATGGAAAAGCTGAGGAAGGACATGGAAAATTCAGGGGGTCAATCTGTTGTTTTGAGCACTGGTTTAAAGGATAAAGCCCATCATAATAACATGGTCGATGAGGAAGATGAGGAGGAAATTGAAGATGAGGAAGATGAGGAGTTTACTGATGAAGATGTTATAGATGAGGATGAAGATGAAGAGGTGGGCAGGTTCTCTGTCTAGCTCTATGGTTTTGATTCAGCAATGGTAAGACTTTGTAAAGGACTTCTAGGTTTCATGTTCTCCACGGGTATTCTCCCCTAAAATTGACTTCCCATATGTGAATATGTTTTGAATCAGGCATTTGCACAGGTTTAAGATATGGCGACCAGTTTTGTCCACCACCCTCGTTTTTCTGCCTTTCCTTTTGTTCTCATAATATTCACTGGCAGGAGATAGGCTTTTGCCATACAGGGGTTAGTAATTCTGTAGCATTTCAACTTGTTACGCGTTTTATATAAGGTTAAGTGCTTGAATACATTGCTTGTGCAGATGTCTTTGATTCGTAGGAACGTACACGGACTGCCCACCCAGACCTTTTTGCGCTTTTGTTGCCAAATGATACGAGCCTTTATGAACGAGTTGGCTGTGGAATACAGTAGATTTTGCTCGGTAGCTGAATGGTATAAGCCTTTGTAATCTGACTGTAAAAGAATCTCATGAATTCCTCTTCCCTTGTCTAATGGGGTTCACCTGAAGAATTTGCACTAGATTTGTAGTTGTAATAGCCTATCAACTACAACACAGTTCCATTGAATCTATGAGGACTATTTTTTGTTTGTGGTCATTTTCGTGTTTTATTAAAAAAAAAATTCTGTTACAAATTAATTTTTGTTTCTGTGTTTTTGGATTGTTTTGATACATTGATGTTAAAAATATATTTTAAAAATTAAAAAAAATTATTTTGAAAAGCAATTATCAAACTTATTTCCCCTGCTAAGGTTTGTTTTGATCTTGATTACTAATATTCCTTTGTGCAAGCAAAGCAAATTTGTGCTCATGAGATCCAAATTTTGCCACTTCATTTTGCGTGGAAATATATATATATAAAATCTTATTACTCCTCCCCGTCTCTTTTTTACTAACAAATGATTTTTCTGGAAATGTGTTTTAAATTTTATTTTTTAACTTTTTTTTTGTTTTTTGTTTTGATGTATTGTTAAAAATATATTTTTTTTAAAATATTATTTTAATATATTTCTGAATTAATATTTAAAACAAAGCGTGGAAGATCATTTAAAGAGGTGATAACCTGATGAATTAACGACGTTTAGTTATTTAGTTTTAATTCAACTTGTTAATTAACAATAAATCACAAAAATAATACCCTGAAACCTTACAAGTCCATCGAAGCAACTACAGATTCTCCCTAAGACAATCATTCTTTCCGAGGCTCCCTTTTCCTCTCCAGACAAAACATGTAAGGGTATGGGTTTTTTTATATATATATTCTGGACCAGGCAAAGCAGTAGGAAACTCGAATCAAGTCCTGCAATAGGGTATTGCAGATTTTCCTAGCCCTAAACGTTTGAAGTATTTTGGATTGACACCAAATATCTATTAATCCAAAGAAACTCGGTCAACCATCAAGGCACCTTACATTGTAGTCCTAAAGGCTGTAAAAATGAACTCGCAGAGCCTGATGCAGCAATGGCTACACCTCATCCTACAGATGCCATGTTAATTTGCTAAGGGCTACATAACTTTCGTTTTCAGGGGTCACACATGGGCTACAAACTCGAGGCCTACTATCGTTGCAAGAAGTATGATCGATGAAAAAAAATCCCATAGCACAAAATGATAAGAACACGAAAAAACTCTTCAACCGTTGATGTCAATGTCTTGCAATTAAAAACGCCTAACGGTGGAGATGATTAAAATAAAGACACAGATTATCTCCTCCATTAGTGGATATTGGCAACTAAGGGATATGATTCATAAGGAATCTTCAAAACTCTTATTGCCATGGCAGTGTGAGAGAGAGTGAAGCATCCTCCTCATTTTGGTGGTGGGAAGAAAATTTCCTCATTCATTCTCTTGGAGCGGAAAAGCTGCTCAACATCTGGAGATACTTTAAAAGATGCCTCTAGCACCTGAGGAGATAGAGCCTTCCACACAGAAGTCCTTCCAGCCAAATGAGTGAATATAGGACTGCAATTAACATGGAAACACAATTATGTTGTTTTTTGACCAATTATGTCAAGTGTTATAATACAGCAGTCATCTTATCAGTAGGCAAATATGCAATTAGCTCTCGGTGATAGTGCATAGAATTGAGTAAAACTTACTTGGGAGTGGTGATGATGGAGAACCATGACATCCCATCTGGATCACAAATCTTTGAAACAACAAAAAACCTGGGAACTATGAACAAATGACCTGCCTTGACAGTTGTTTCCAGGACCCTGCGGCCGTCAACCCCAACAACTTGAACGCGGCCACTGCCACTGACAATGTATGTCACTTGTAAAGCAGAGTCGCAAGAAAAACCAGGAGAGCACATGGCGTTTCCATCCAGTCTGACAAGATCAGCACCAAGCCCAACCTCAGCAACCAAAGGAAGGTTCTTGGTATTCAAAACGACAACCTTTCCACCATCCTTAATATCAACATCTAGTGGAGCTTCCTCACAGTTGTACACAAAGCCCTCACGGTGCTCCTTTTTGGGTTCAGGCATCTTAAAGGATCCATCAAGTTTGACAATGCCTTTGGCTGACTGGTTTCCAACTAGGGTTTTCACAGTCTTATCATCCACATTCCAAGCTCGGCTCACGAACTCAGAAGAGAAGCCAGTGAAAATGCCATTGGACCCAGTCAAAAAGAAATCAGTGAATTCACCAGTTTTGTGGGCTGTAGAGGTGTCACCCATGAAGAGAACTACAAGTTCAGTGTCCTCTTTGTTATACCACCATGTAACGACACCAAAAGGAAGAGCAATAGCATCACCCTTCTTAAGGGCAACAACCTTCTCTTCTTTCTCAGGAAGAACAATACCAGCCACCCCATTTCCTACAGAATGTAAAATCAAAACATGGTCAAACCAACAACAAAAGGAAAGGAATAAAGAAATAAACACAACAAATTGAAAAAACTACACCCTTGCTAAGTTTTTTGTTTATCTGAACAGTATTTCTCAGTTAGAAACCAGGTTTTGAAAGAAAAAAATCATTCCTATGCGCTTAAAATATTGTACTATCGAGATTATTATATTATCTTGCTTAAGATATTATTGTGTGTCATACCTGGAAGTAAAAGTCTTCTTTTTTATTCCTTTCTTTTGCTTAAGATATTATTGTGAATTATTGAATCCATGCCCCTATATCATTTAAACTGGAAACAGCTGTAAAATTATTCTTTTATTCTTTTTATTGATCTATACCCCAATATCATTTAAACAGGAAAAAGTTGTTTTCTTTTCAGCGTTTATAAAAATCAATAGATCTTCCAAAACCTTGCACATATCTTGCACCAAAACCAGTACTACTGTAAGCCATGTACCCATTATATGCTATGCACATATGTATTGATCTTGTGGATTAATAGACATCATATCAGACAAAAACCCAAAACCAATTTCAATCAATCTTGGTCGAAGTGAAACCAATTTCAATCAATCTTAAAAAATTACGAAGAGGGTAATTAATTAATACCTTGAAGAACATAGGCAACCTTGGCAGAATCAGAGTAACGAGGAAGAGCAAAACCATTCTTTTCAAGGGCCAGCTTGGCTGCACCTATGTTCCCTTCTTTTAGCATGGCAAGCTCAGCTGGGCTCCACGCATAATAAGAACCACCATCTCCTCCATACACCTTCTTGCACAATTTTGGTGACAGATCAACCTCCATCTTTTCTAAAAAAGATCTGAACTTTCTCCCTTAAAGTAATTGATAAATTGGTGGATGAGAAGTTTAAAAGACTGAGCGGAGCATATGATATTTATAGAGAAGATGTATTAAACAGATAGGTACAATCCTAGCATGATAATAATGGATAGAATCACGCATAGAAGATTGTTTTAGTTGTTGAGAGATCCTGGATGTCAAAATATCCGGTATCCCATCTTAAATTTCGCGTAGAAATCATATCCTTTTATTCTTCAAAGACTCCCTTCTTGTAAAATATTTATTTTTGGCGTTAATTCAAAACCCATCACTTTTTAACAAACTTTTATTTATTTTTTTGCCTGCTATCAGTAAGATGCATTTTTTGGGTCAATGAGACAGATCTTGAAAATGGATTTTCTCATGGTTTATTTATACTAATAAGAAGAGCACTTCATGGCCTTCAATTGAAACGTAACGTTAAGGACCCTTTTCTCTCAACATTTCTTTCTTGTCATATTTGCACTGTGCTTGATCTAAACGATGGCTTTGTGACCGTACTGAAGAAATAACGAGCAGTTCAGAAGAGAAACCAGTTCTTGGTAATGATGTGAATTGTGATTACATAAATGATCCATACATGCTGTGTCTCGAAATCTCTGTGGTCCATGTTATTTCATTTCAATAATCCCTGCTAGATTTGGGTTTATTATTGAGTTTATCAAGTCATAAATTTATCCACCAAATAGAAGTATTTTCAGTATGGGCCGTTCTGAGCAATGCTATATATAATCTACGAATACTTACAGGGGAAACATAAAAAAAGAGTGGAAGACAGCGTGGTGGAGGATCGAAGGGCTGGTTTTGTGGATCGATTATTGAATGCAGATGGATCCAGTTCATCTGTTGTCGATGCTACAACTAGTTCTCAATAAACTTCAAAAATCACCGGTGTCGAAGAAACTAGCAGCACAAAGGATTCCGGTGCTCTTTTTTTTTTATACGCCGGGAAATCTTATATTTAGAAAACATATTTTGTAGGTTTATTTGAATGATTAAAATTATAATTGTTCCAAATTTTTATAAAATACACATATTATAACTTAAATTCAAGACTTGATGTGCAACAAGATACTTGAGGAAAATGTCTCCGTCAACTTTGTTTACAGATTCACTATCCTTTCAAATTTGATTTTTAATATAAATTTTTTTATTTGGTATACTCTACTGCTATTTATTTTTACAATAGGATATAAAATAAAAATTGATTAGACCGCAGCCCAAGACAACATATTAGAATAGTAACGGTTGTCTTACTACACATTAGGTTGCGCTGGTAGCATAGAAGTGGTTGTATATATTAAAATAATATCTTTTATTTTTTAAAAATTAATTTTTACATTAACATCTGAATATATTAAAATAATATCTTTTATTTCTTAAAAATTAATTTTCACATTAACATCTGAATATATATATATATATATATATATATTAAAATATAATAACAAACGTTGTAACCATCAGTGCCGTGTGGACATTTGAAAATACTTTTTGATGATTTTCATTCCACGTGGTAAAGGGGAGAGAATCTGATGAAATGCCACGAACTAGCAGATAGATGTGCACCTGTACGTTATCCTTGGACTAATCAAATTCTATTATTCCCCATGAAGAGAAATTGACAAGCGGATCATGTAATCACATTTTTAATTTTTTTTTTAAAATACTCTCGAAAGAAACGCAGTGAGAATGAAAACCTGTGACAATATATTAGAATAATAACGGTTGCTATCCTACACATCTTGTTGTGCTGGCAGCATAGAAGTGGTGGCCATAGGACATGTCGTCTGCTTGATGATTTTCATTCCACGTGGTAGAGGGGAGAGAATCTGATGAAATGACACGAACAGCAGATAGATGTGCACCTGTACGTTATCCCTGTGAAGAGAAATTGACAAGCGGTTCGTGGAGTCATGTCGACTTGTATCTCGTGATATCTGTCCCATTCTTCTTGTTTTATTTTAGTATAATTTTAATAGACAAATATCAAAAATAATAAAAAAATTATTTTCATATATTTCTAAATAAAAATACTTTAAAAAATAATCATTAAACACTCCTTTAATCTTTGTCGATTTGCAGGCAATTTTATTTAATTTTTATAAAAAATTATGTTCGTAGTAAAATCAACAGCACAACGGAGCATACTTCTTTACTGTTGTTGTTGTTGTTGTTATTATTATTATTATTTTAAAGCAAATATTTAATATAAATTTTGAATTAACACACGAGCATAAATCTTAGAGATGCACAGTCTATGCGATAAAATGCGATCCAGATAAACAAGGTATGTTTTAGAGATAATGTCGATCTCAATTTGGTAAAAGATTTTGTGATATATAGTCAAAGATAAAGCTATACATAAGGAAGGCGATGATGATAAGGGTGATTTTATTGAATTGGCAGTTGTGGATAAGAAGAAGCTAAGCAATTAGAAAAGGAGGAATCCTCTTCCCTTTTCAATTGTTATTGTTGTTATCATCGCCCTTCTAATTACATTTAGTTCCCCCTTTTCTAGATCGGAAAAACACCATCACTACTATATTGAAAAGCTACAGTTGGACAATCAAGTCAATCAAATCAAATCAAATCAAATCATCACTGAAATGGAGAGGCACGAGGAGACGCCGATCCCATGTTTCTCATCTTTAGAGGCTGTTTACGGAGACGAATCCCAGCTTCGAGAAGCCAAAATCCGCTTTGATCACTTGAAATCCAAGTTTCTTCGAATTTTTGGTCACCCTCCTGATGTCTTTGCACGTTCTCCAGGTTAAGAAAAAAACTCCCTCCCTCAACCTTTTGTTTGGTTCCCAGGAAAATGAAAGAAAAGTCAAACTTTGATGAAAATAAATAAAGAGTTGGTGTTAGAAATACTCCATTAGATCATGTTGATAATACAATATATACACGTATCTTATTTAATTGAACCGGTTTCTTCTGCTAAAAAAATCACACGCTTCCACTCGATTCATTTTTTTTATCTGTTTGGTTCCCTAGAAAACGAATGGACAGGAAAGGAAGTTAAATCTCTAAAATTTATTCCAGTCAAGTTTATTTGATCAATTTAAGAAGATTTGCTGGTTCTGTTAAAAATAATATGCGAATTATATTTATTTTAATTTCGTGTTTTTTGTAGGGAGAGTGAATTTGATTGGAGAGCATATTGATTATGAAGGCTACTCGGTGTTGCCAATGGCAATAAGGCAAGATACTATTGTAGCAATCCGTAAAAATCATGCAGAAAAAGTTCTTCGAATCGCAAACGTTAATGACAAATATACCGAGTGTACTTATCCTGTTGACCCTAACCAGGTCTGAACCCACCTGCAACTTCTTCAATAGTAATGTCTTCATTGTTTTCACGTTGGATTGATTGTTATATTCTGTAATAATTTGCAGGAAATTGACTTGAAGAATCATAAATGGGGTCATTATTTCATTTGCGGGTAAGATATAGAACAACTGTTTTAATTGATCAGTTCTAAAGCTTCCTCTTCTTCTTTTTTTATTTTTTTTGTGGATTCCCAGGTATAAGGGTTTTTATGAATTTGCGAAATCAAAAGGAGTGGATATGGGTGAAGCGGTTGGACTTGATGTTATTGTTGATGGAACTGTTCCAACAGGTGAATGAATTAGAAGTTGATTTTAGTTAGCTTTTGCTAATGATGTGACATTGCCTGCTCATTATATGACAATACTAAGTTGGAGGTTTTTATTACAGGTTCTGGTTTGTCCAGCTCTGCTGCGTTTGTTTGCTCTGCTACCATTGCTATTATGGCTGCTTTTGATGTGAACTTTCCAAAGGTAAAACAGTTGTTTCACCAAAATTATGATGAATATAATACCTCAACCATCTTAAGTTGTTTTAAGGTTGTGATTTAATCTTACAGCTAGAACTAGAAAGTACTTCTTCAGTATTAGGCATTCAGAACGCCTTGCTATACTGGCAAAATTTTGAATCTGTTACTTATTAGATTTCTCTGGCATTATCTACACTTTTTCTTGGAAGAGATTGATACGTTGCTATCCTACTACATCAGTAACCTAATATTATTGAGAGAAAATAATATGCTTGTATTTCTGATCTGTACATTGGAACATAGACTGGTTGCTATCTGCCAACATGCTCATAGCCCTCTGGTCACAATGTGCTTCTTTTCATTCATTCACTGTTTATATATTTCCTTGAACTTTTTTTTTTTGTCATGGGATATCAATATTTTTTTTCAGCTGTGCATGCGTGTCTGTTATGAATTTACATGTATTATTTTTTTCTAGCCAACCAATTTATGCCTGGTAAATCAAATTAGACCAACAATTCTGGCCTTAATGTGCATATGGACTATGTATTTTGTTGTAGGCCTTTGGTTCATGAGAAAATAAATTGCTATCACTATACAAGTTTTGTAAGAAATCTCCTTGTTATTTTTCTTGTGAACTTGTTGGTACCAGGTAAAATCAACTTATTCCAACAATTCTGGCCTTAATGTGTGTATGGATTGCAAATGCTGCTTTATCTTGAGGATTGGTGTGCCTTTGGTTCACGAGAGTACTCGTTACTATATCTTCTTGTTAACCATATGATCTACTTGATGGAAAACTAACAAAATGGATTTGTCCATGTTGATATATTGTTATATCCTATTTCTTTCTCTTTTTTTTCTATCTGAATTCTAACGATGTTCCGCTCTTTAACAGAAAGAAATTGCCCAACTAACATGTGAATGTGAAAGGCACATTGGAACACAATCTGGTGGAATGGACCAGGTTACACTTCATACTCATGAGCTTGTTTAAATTGTTGAAAAAATGCACTTGAAAGAATGTTTGAAATGCATCCTCTCGAGTCTGAGACAACTGTTGCTTTTACAAATGGACAAATCCACTGTACAAGGTCCTCCAATGTTTTGTTCGTTACTCTGCTTCACTGTCTGGATCGTAACACATTATGATGGCAGAAAATTGAACCTGTTATTCCTTTAGAACAGAACATGAAAATTAATTGAGAGTGAGGAGGATCCAAACAGAGCTGGGAAACTGACTTTAACGGACACCGAGCATAATAAATCATGCTTTACTTGGCAGGCAATCTCTGTCATGGCCAAAACTGGATTTGCTGAGCTTATTGATTTCAACCCCATTCGGGCAACTGACGTAAAACTTCCTGCTGGTGGAACTTTTGTGATTGCACATTCTTTGGCTGAATCTCAGAAGGCAGTCACTGCTGCTACAAATTACAACAACAGAGTAGTTGAATGTCGACTTGCTTCTGTAAGCGCTATTTTCAGACTGGTTCTGCTTTCATATTCCTAAATATGTTCAACTCTTTTATTCTCGTACTGCATTTTGAGTTTTGCACATTGTCGTAGGAAATCATTTAAAATGCAGTCAAGTGTTCTACAGTGTCAAATTGCCCCTAGCTTTAATAGATGCACACCCTTTGATGCATTGTATTATATGGCATGTTAAGGGATACGATGTACCTTTAAGATACAGTTGTTCATTGACTTTTTGGGACAAGAAAAACAAAAAATTGGACAATATTTTCAGTCCAGTGGGAGTGTCCATTTTGAATTGTGCCATTCATTGTTATTTGCATCTGATTCGTCACAATCACCTTCAAGCTAACTTGGAAGTGTGAACTTGCAGTTTTAGTATCAGAATCTATGCTGTAGTGTCGTTACTGTTTTAGAAAATGAATAGAGCTGTGGAGAGGGGAAACAAACTTCTGCTCTCCACCTGCTGCTTGGTGCCTTCACCAAAAAAAAGGGACTGGATTACAAGTTACAAATGTGTATCTTCTCAATCTCTCTTCTTTTGGAGGCATTGTCATGCTCGTTTTGCTGATTCTGGAATACCTTTTCAGATCGTACTTGGCATAAAGTTGGGAATGAAACAACAAGATGCAATATCAAACGTCAAAACTCTCTCTGATGTTGAGGGATTGTGTGTATCATTCGCTAATAGTCGTGGCTCTTCTGATCCTGTCGTTGCTGTTAAGGTATCTATTGCTAATAAATCTACTGTCACTGCACCAATTTATTTGACTTGATGAATTATATGATTTGTTATTATCATGATTCTGTTTTGACGCACATATATATTAGCTTACATTGTGAGTTCCTTGTAATTGTCTTGCCACAAGTGTACCAATTATCAATATCATCTTTGCTACAGGAACTTTTGAAAGATAAACCATACACAACAGAAGAAATTAAGGAAATTGCCGGGGAAAGTCTTCAATCAATCTTCAAAAATTCCCCATCTTCTTTGGATGTTCTAAAAGCAGCCAAGCACTTCAAGTTACATCATGTACTATTCTCTACTCACTGCCAGGGTTTCTGCGCTCATTTATTGCTCACAGTCTGTAGGAGTATCTGAGTTTATGATGCAAGATTAATGGATATCTCTTGCTCATGTCTTATATTGTTGAAATTTCTGATTTTTTTCTAGAAAAAGGCTATGTACAGTTCCATGTTGCAGTGTATTATATTTATATCATCTTTTGATAGCTAATATTTAGACTTCATCCTTTAAGTCTGATAATGTTCAAACAATCAAATACCTTTTTGTACCCTTCATTGCAACTGCTTAGTGTCTTTTTTTATTCCAATTGTTTAGGAAGTCATAATTTGCATTGTTTTTCCAGAGGGCTGCTCATGTTTATTCTGAAGCCAAGCGAGTCCATGCTTTCAAGGATGCTGTGTCATCAAATTTAAGGTGCTCACTGAGTTTATTGCATATGCTTAGAAGAGAATGCATATGTATTCCTCAAGAGATTTTATGTGAAATCACATCTGTTGTTTTATTAAATGAACTTAGGTTCCCGCATGATTGCTGAGGCATGTTGTTTTTTGAAGAAAAATAAATTTTGTACTTTTTATGCTATTTTTCTGGGATTTTTTTATCACACTCTTAAATATCCTGAGATTTTTAGGGCCAATCAGTCAAGTTAAGCTGTTTTGGAAGTAAGTACATCCAACCTTCAAAGTAACAATTCCCAAATGTCTTGTTATGCAGTGACGAGGACAAGCTAAAGAAGCTCGGTGAGCTTATGAACGAGAGTCACCACAGCTGCAGCGTTCTATATGAATGCAGGTACAAATTCTTGAAGTATATTTTCAAGAAACTGTCTGTACGATGACACTGAGGGACTGAGCTATCATAAACCTCTCATGGAGCATTGCCTTGTTTTTATGCTTGCTGCTTTTGTTTCATGTTTCTAGCTGCCCAGAGCTGGAAGAACTCGTAGAAACTTGCAGGGATAATGATGCTTTGGGGGCTAGACTTACAGGAGCTGGATGGGGTGGGTGCGCGGTGGCTTTGGTGAAAGAGGCTACTGTCCCTCAGTTCATCCTCAATTTGAAGGTATTCTGTCATTCTTTTTAGCGGAAAATTCCATTTCATTAATTGTAGAACTACAGCAAGTCCACTGTATTTTCAACAGGAAAAGTTTTACCAATCAAGAATTGACAAGGGAATAATCAGCAAGAATGATCTTGGCCTCTATGTTTTTGCTTCAAAGCCTTCAAGTGGTGCTGCTATTTTCAAGTTCTAACAAGGCTTTCTCCTCATCGAAAGATCGATCTTCCAGAACCGGTCATATGCCTGTCCGCTTGCTCTCTTTTCGGAAATAAACCTGAAGAGTCCATTTTTCTAGCTTTATTTATGTCAAGAAAAATAAATTATCTAACGAACGAACAAAAAATGATCCTTTCTTATGATAATCATGTTCCCAATAGGTAGACATAAAACCTTCATGTATATAAAATGTCAATAAGCTTCCGAGTTTTATGTCAATAAGCTTCTGAATTGGTAAAACGAAGCAGCACCCTTGCGGTCCGTACCATTTGTTATCTTATTTGATATGCACCATTCGTTGCGTTCCAATGGTTGAAGGAAGAACTGTCTTTCACTTCATTTTAAGAGTGGTTTAGAGATAATTCAAATTTACTCTTTATCAATTTTATTTAATCTCCTTGCTTTTTAAAAAAAAAATCCATTCTATTGATCTATTTATTTCTCTCCAATAACGTTATTTTTAAGTGACTGTTATTATTTGTAAAGTATTCTAGCAATATATTTACATCATCATCCTCACATTTAACATATATATATTTTAAAGCAGGTATATTAATATTTCTATGTGACAAACACTGGTTTTGCTGTGTGTATATAGTAATACACGCGCACGCGCGCGTGGTTTGAGACCATGGATTGAAAATGCCTTTATGGAATGGAATGCACAAAAAGTTAAAAATCATGAGCAATTAGTAATGCCAATACTTTTAATCATATAAAGCTGACTAACACTTGCGAGAAAGTAAAGCTTGAATTTATGGACCATGCATGATCCAAAAATTAGCTCGGGAATTTATCTGTTTGCTTCACGTGATTTTGGGGGAGGAGCTGGCGGGTTGGGAGCGGGTGACTCTCGTGATCTATGTGGTAGCCGGTGATTGGACGGGTAAAAAAATCAAAGTAGACTGTGGAGTGCCCTAATGGGCTGTAGGGCCAGTAGAATTGGTCCACCTTACATATCCTATCTTGTGATGGGCGAGGGAGGATTTGGGAAATCCAGGTGCGCGAGTTCATCATGCCACTTTACAACACAGTGTATTTGTAAATTGTAATGGTTCAATTACGTGGGTTTTCTCTAGGAATTATTTTTAGGGTTTGAATAAAAACAAGTTTTTCGTTTTGTTTTTCCTTAGCTGAATATCCCAGCTTGGATGAGAGTGACTTTTAAGATTTAATTTACTTATAAGATGTGTAAGAGTCAAGGAGATGCATTCAACATGAGCGTAAATTGAAATTGAGATTAAATCTGAAACTGGTGGTACAGTGCTCATTATCAACTACATCATCATCGCACATCCTCAGCCTGCCAGCATCTGGGTCCTCCTGCCGCTTCATAGCTATATATGAAAGTGATAAGTGGTTTATGGTGGTTCTCACAAATTTCAATTGATTACTTGATTGTATATCTAATAATGAGTAATAATAAGTTTGGTATACAAATGAAATAATTACTAACAATGAGTTTAATAGTAGGTATTTTTATAGTGTTTTTTAATTTAAAAATGTATTAAAATATTTTTTATTTTTTAAAATTTATTTTTGATAATAAGATGTTAAAACGTCAGGAAAATACTAAAATATTCATTTTAAAACAACATCAACAATAATAAATAAATAAATTTTTAAAAAAATGAAATTCTTTCATGGGTTGTTTGTAAGTAAATGAACACACACACACACATATATATATATATATATATGATTCAATTTTTTTTTGAAATAAAAAGGAAAGAAAGAAAATGAAAACGAAACTGGGACCAGGTGCCAGGTGTCGGTGAAGTTTGCAGGACAATCACATCACCTGGTTTTCATAAGAAACAAGGAAAGTATTAAGTGTTTTTTTCTTTTTCTGAATTAATATTTAGGATTCAACAATTGAAGTTCGAGTAACTACCAGAATCCTTTTTTTCTTTTTTCTCGCAGAAAACCCTCGTGTCCTTCCCTCATATCTCGCTGCTTTCTCATTCTCTCTGTTTGTTTTCTTTATATTTAGTCTATTACTATCTATTGCTTTTATATTTATTTTTCTTGCATTGATAGAGAGAGAGAGAGAGATAGCCCATTTTGACTGTCTTTGTCTGCTTCGGATCCGGGGTTTTCTCCCTTTCTCTTCAAGGTACTTATCCACTCCTCTTCTTTTTTTTTCATTTTTCTTCCCTGTTGTTTTTAGGGTTGAATTATAAAAATTAATGGGGTGCTTCGGATTTGTTTATTTGATCCTTTAATCTGCAATGTATTGTCCTTTGGTTTTGCTTTGTGGGTATGATCTGTGCCTTCCTTGCTTAATTTTCAAGCCTTAATGTGTTCTTTGTTTTATCATCAAGTTTTGAGCTTTTCTTACGGGTGTTTTTGTATTCGCTTGTTTTGTAAAGGAATGTTAGTGTCATTTTATTTGTTTTGCCTTTTGTTTTTCCAATCATGTACACTTTGCAGATTGAAGCACGAACTCCAATTCTGGGTCCATTGCTGCATTTGGAGTGTGGCTAACTTTTTATTCCATTATTCAAAACGCAGGGTTTTGTTTGTTTTTGTAATTAATTTTGAGATTGACTGCCTGGGTTTCGGAAGGAGTCGAGGGTCGAGGCTTTATTAGTGAAAAGGGCAAGTTAGTTTGCTATTACTGTGGACTCTGCATGTCTTCATTTGCAAGTTATTACTATAAAGTACTGTTTAATTGAAGACGTTGGATATCTATATTGTCAATGCTCGCAGTGCTTTGTACTTTATCATGTAAAAAAAGGTTAATTATGGGTTGACTTTGAGGTTTAATTTCTTTTAGTGGTCCTTTTCTTGTGAATCTATTTGTTTAGAGTGAGAAACTGAAGACGTCAGACTCTGGCTTTGTTTGCTGGAAAAAGATCAAATGGCTCCAAGTGATAGAGATCTTGAGGTTGATCTTGAAAGTGGGGTGAAAAATAGTGTTGAAGATTCATGTAAAGATGCAGGTTCAGGAGTAAAAACACAAACAAAGTCAATGCTTGCTAAGGTTAGTGGGGCATTCGCTGATGGGGCAGCTGATGATGAAGAGAGGATAAATTTGTGTGGATATGTGTCAGACTCTGGTGGTGGTTCTGTAGACCATGCGAATTTGGAGGATGAAATATTTGTTGATCAAGCAGAGAAGAAAATGGTAAAGGAGAAGCATAAAAAAACCAGCAATAAAAAGCCTCCTAGGCCTCCACGAGGTCCATCATTGGATGCTGCTGACCAGAAGCTGATCCAGGAGATTTCTGAACTAGCCATGTTGAAGCGTGCAAGGATTGAGCGGATGAAGGCCTTGAAGAAATTGAAAGCGACAACGAAGCCATCATCCAATAGCAATCTATTTGCCATGGTGTTCACTGTTCTATTCTGCCTTGTGATTCTCTTTCAAGGTAATGCTTGTGCAAGATTTGCTCACAGTATTACTGCTTTAGACTTTAACCCATACTTTGTTCAAGCCAATGGTTTGGATACAAATGTTTTGTGGGCTAACTTATGCTTTAATGCTTGCCTTTGATTTTGACTGTAGAGTTTTTATTTATGTTTGAATTTCCCAATCATTCGTGGGTGGGTTTCTGAATCTTAATTCTGATACACTGTATCTTATGCTGAAATGGTTTTCTGAACATTGCCCAGTATGTATAATGCCAGCTACATGTAACAGGGTTCTAGTTTTCGAAACAACTTTGAGTCAAGTTCCAGTGATGTCCATCTATTTTCTTTTTCCTGATTCCTCTAGTTTTTCAGACATCCTTAATTTGTTTTTTTTTATTATAAGAATTTTCTTTCTTTTCACTAACTTCTGATCGTAGTGTCATGCAATTCATTTTGCAGGAATGTCATCCAGAGCTACTTCTGTAAGCTCAATGGGATCTCCTGTTTCATCAGAGACAGCGGAAGATGGTTTAATTTCAGTTCAATACTTTAGGAATCCATCTGCAAGCGAATCTAATGGACCTGGGTCTGGATATCCGTAGTATGTCATGGATCATATTTCTCTTGTTATATCTTTCTCTTTTAAGTATTTGTACTTTCTGCTCTGGTCATATCAGGTGTTGTTATTATGTTATGATCAATTACAACTAAACTGTTTCTTTGTCGATACATTGCAGCTTCATAGAAACAATTGCTGGCTCAGATCCTCCCAAAAAAACAAGAAGAACTGTGAGATGAGCGGGGGAAACAAGTCAGCTACTGTAATCAAGCCTGTATTGTTGAAAGAAATTTACCTGTTTTCTCGCCTTCTCATGCAGGCCATATACTTGCACTTTTTGTACCAATATCCCTCCAAAATCAAAGTTTGTCGGGTAATTTATCCCCTACATGTATAGTGTTTGGAATGAGTTGAATTACTGAAAAAGTTTATTGGTTTTGGGGGGCGGGGAGGGGGAACAGTTTTAGTGATGCGGGCTTTTAGGTTGAGCCAGTTATGATAGGTTGCCTCCTCACAGCTGACTTACTGTATAATTCTCCATAATGAAACAAAGGCTGCTTTGTTTGTGAATTGATTTGTTAGACTTAAAAGAATTTTGTATCTTGTTATACATACCATTTTTTTTATTGGATGAGCAAAATGGGATGGGATGGGTAGGATTATATATGGATCCCGATGTTTTAAAATATCAGGGGACGGAAATGACCGTGGTGATGCTAGCCTGTTGTCTGTAAAATATAACACGGATCATGTTTGTGTTTAAATTAAATTGCAATGGAAAGACCTGGTATTCTTTGTCATATTTGTTGTCGTCAATACGGTATTTCTCTTCTACTTCATGGATTGGTGCTCGAAATCAAGGATTTCTTTTCTTTTTTTCAAGATCTCCGCCTTATTAGTTTGTTTTTATTTTGCTGTTGGTTTTGTCGGTATCTCCTGACACCAGTTAGTGTTTGAAGATTTCATTTTAGGAATTTATTTATGCTACATGCCTGGTTCATGCAAAAGACAACAAGGATATGATGATGTATGATTTATGGAAGAAGAAATTTGGTTAATCAAAAGCAGCAGAGCAGAAGCAGAAGCAGCAGCTCAAAGGGATATAGGAGATTTTAGATCAATATTCATTTCTTCAGCAATATGTTGATGATGGCCACGGTTACACCACATAGGTCTAGCATGAGTTGTTTCCTGTCAGCAAGTGGTGATTTCTTCGACACTGTGCATGAACCAACCTCATCGGCAGCGTACGATATCCCGTACTTAGCAAATCCATAGCCGCCCTTATTAAAGACATCGATAGCTTGGGGAAGAATGTACTGCACAACTGGTATGTACACTTCAGCACAGTAAGCTAAGGATTGTTCTAGCCTGGGATCTTTGGTTTGGCTGACTAGTATTTGAATGTAACTTAGCGTATCAGTTGCATTTGACAAAGTGATGTTTGCCATTATGTTGGCTAGACCTTGAACATCTGCATCCAAACTTTTAGGATTTGATTGTAGAGATGAGGCACAGAGATTGTAATCAGGTGTCTTCCTGCAAGTTTTGTTTATCAAATCATCACATTGGATTTGTGGTGCAAGAAACAAAAGGAGGAGGCAACGGAGAAGTAAGACGGACGATGAAGAGGTAGGATGTTCCATCTCTGCTGGGAATGCAAATAACTAGACTTGGTGCTACTGTGTGATTATCAGGTGGTTTTTAATAGGGAGTTAGGCTTCTATTTCTGTTACGAAATCAAATTTCATGACATATGTTTGTTACTGTGAATATAATTGCACAGGTGTTTCTCAATGTCTCGACCAGTTCAGGATGTGGTTGAGTATACACTTCCTATACTTGGCGAAGGGAGAAATGCTGGCATCACATGCCCTAGCTTAATTTTATTATTGTTATTAAATTGTGGTTATAGGTAGCTTGTTTATAGGGTATTCCATCATGAATGAAGTTTGCCATTAGAGTCTGAGAAGTAAAGTACTGAGAAAAGAAACACTTCTAAAAGGAACCCAGATTTGCGAAACCACAGTTGGTTTCTAACTGCTGTCCCCTTCTTTCAAAATCACTTTGGAGATGTGAGCCGGTGCTTAAAATTTCCAAGGTTTTTGGTCTGTTCTTCAATTAAAAAATAAATAAATGAAGTTTTTTTTAGCTGGTCTTTAATAAGCAGACTCGTGTGCTAGCACGCTTGCCATCGATCTGCAGTCAGTATCTGCAAAACGTAAGGATTTAACACGGCCACCATCACGTTTTGTCTTTAACTTGTGGATTTCTGCAAACTACACCACGCATCTTCAGTGATGCCTTCGAGTTCTTTTTGTTCTGATCGTGAGGTTACGCGCTCGCGCTCGTAAAAAGAACACATCCTACATGATGGTGCATGGATTTGTCCTTGTGTTCTGTATTTTTTAGACTATTTTATAAATAAGTTAAGAGATTAAACCTTGCTAGCAATCTCTCGTATTAACCATGCGGGAAGTTGTTGTTGTTGGCTCCTCATTTTTATTTAGCTGTGAAGATATACGCTCCTTCTAAGATGAGGTCCTCATCAACCTGCCACCGAGGCGAGAACATATACCCTCACTATTTAGCGTTTACTTTTGGAAAAAATGATGCATGGTCCCACAAACCTCAACTTTTATGCAAACGAATCCTTCTAATTTTATTCCTGTGGAACCACCCTGTCCAGTCCATTTATCAGATAGCTGTCAGTTAAGAGGACAGAGGTGCTTGTCTTCTGTAAATTGAAAACAGAGGATTTAATTTGATAAAAATAATAAATTAAATTGTTGAATTGATTGGATTTGAGACTATGAATGAGCTTTTCCATTTATTATCCCACCCATGAGATTGGCAGGAAACACCAATCACAAACTGCTGTAGTTTTTTCAGTTGGAAAGCAAGTTCAACTGTCAAGTTGGTTGTGGCTTTATTTAACAGAAAAATTTAGGCTTATGTTATGCCTCCACAGACAAATAAAACAATGACTTGAACTTGGTCCATCAGAACCATAATGAGCTCCCCTACAACTCGATGCTGCACTTGGAGATCCTATAACATCACTGGAAAATATCTGCAAACTGATAGTCTCTAAATCTATCCCATGAGCTAACTTTGGTAGCTGACTACTTTGAGGTTCAAATATTTGTGACCTTTCCAGATTCTTTGGTCAATTGGGGTGGGGTTTATTTCATAGCGCGGTGGAAAAAACAACCTCGAGTTAACCTGGTCAAGCCCCTCTTAACACTAGGCATCCAAGTCCAAACCAAAACAGATGGGAAAAGAAAAGAAAAAGAAAATCTTATACGACAGAAGATAATAATAAAGATTAAAAACGCTAATTATTCACTGGTTCAAACTGAACTGCTGCCTCGAGTACAAGAACTTAGATACAGACCTGACGGACTCTTAGCAATTTGTCCAGCAATGAAGTGAACTACTACATACCAAAATAGACGCTAACTAGTAACCAAAAGAAGAAGACAGTGAACATAATCAGAAACCCTTCTGCAATATTTTGATAATGGCTACCGCCACATCACTAAGATTGCTTATAAGGTTATTCCTGTCGGTTAATGGTGATTTATCCTCACCTGAGAAATTTTTTTCGCAAGCATCAGCTTGTTTGGAAGCATCAGAAAAAACATAATTGGCAAAACCATACCTTCCTCTAATCAAAGCATCAATGGCTTGAGGAAGATTGTACTTGACAACTGGTATGTACAACTCTGCACAATAAGCCAATGGCCTCTCTAACGATGTCCCAGATGCCTGTTTAACTAAACCTTGGATGAAATTCAGGGTGTCGGTCGCATTGGACAAAACAAGATTAGCCATTTTAGAGGCCAGAGTCTTAACATCAGTACCTGAGGTTGGCTGTAAGGACAAGACACAGAGGTCGTAAAAGGGTGTCTTCTTGCATATCTGGTCTATTAGATCACCGCATTGAATTAATGGTAAAGGAGCTGAGAGAAGGAGGATGTGAAGAAGAAGAATGGACAGCGAAGAGACTGGTGCTCTCATTTTTCTTTGCAGAGCTGAAAGGAAGAGGGGCAGGGCAAGGTAGGAAGGGAACTAGATTGGTTCGCTGATGCTGCTGTATGGGAGATTTGTTTGCTTGCTTAATGTGTTCTGAAATCAACTCAAATGTGGGTCTCCTTAATTCTGAACCAGTGCCCACCTTATATATAATACATATTGTCTCTGTCGTCACCCTTTACCAGTTTGAAATGGAGTTCCATTCACATTATACTCTTATGTTTGTTAACTGAACTCGTGATCTCATTAATCATTGTATATTTAATTCGGAGCCTCGGCTCATAGATTATTAATTATTATGTTTAAAATCTTCTTGTGAGATATAAAACCTGGCCATGTTTTGAAGGACACGTGGTGTGCAATTCGTGGTCTCCAATGCCTTTTATCGGACATTAACTCTCTTTCGTTGCCAGGAAAAGCATCTCACAGGTTGGCTCGTGAACTTCTGGAATGATCCAAAGCCTGGCGATGATAGCTCTGGTTTGAAATGATGTTCTTCAGATGTTTGTTAAGAACGGCGACCCCTTTCACAATGCTAACAAGCTTGGAACAGTGCGTGACAAAAGTGAAGACTACTGTTTTGGCTTGATCTCTTGCTCCAACGTTTGATCAGACATATTGACAACATCACTTCGACTCGTGAATTACTCTCATTGGATCTGGTTACTGTGGGTCAAGCCCATTTTATTAGCTCTCCGCTTTTCGTTTTTTATCTCTTTCACGGGCGGTGTTGTTGTCGTTCGAGGTCTATCGTCTCGATTTTACATTATATCCACATAAAAAAAAAAGCGAAAAGCGATCCCTCGGTTTTAAATATATGGCCCCCAATTGATATAGTGCGATAATGGTAAAAATTGTAATAATGGTAAAGGATTTGTGATGTGTATAATTCATTTTAAATTTGAGTCAGAATATATATTTTTTATAAGAATTTGGAGTAATTAGGGTTTTATTAACTCATTTAAACTCATAAAGTTTATTTTACAAAGAGATGAATTTTTCTCGTATCTAGAAAAGAGTTTTAATTATATGATAACATCATGTGCTGGCAAGATGGGTTTTCTATTAAATTTTTAATGTTAACTTCTTGATTATCAAACCCCAGCTGTTTTAAAGGGACCCGCCCAATCGTGCTTAGCAAATCTTTTTAAGAGGATATGAGAATGTAAAGACTCTTTTTTCTGGGGATCAAATTAAAAATTTTGATCCCTTGGGCCTGGACCTCCACGGCCCCACCTGTTTTCCTCTCCTCTTCGCAGAAGGGATTCGCAAGAAGCTCACGGCCCCGCAGCAGACCATGTTATTTAGGTTTGCTTTCAGGTTCAAGCTTTTAAGCGTAACTTGATTTCAGCTATACAAACCATCATATTCAAAGAAATATTTTGTTTTGGGTTCTAACATGCCCAACTTCGTTCCCTAGCGGGTTCAATTGTCAACTCAAGAAATGTAAAAGAAAAAAAATATATTAGAAGGAAAGCAATGATCCACATAATTTACACAAGTCCCGTCTATTACAAACTCCCTTTCTTTTTTATATCATTAGAATCCATCCTATTTATGTTGTTTTATTGCTAACATGCTATCGCAAACTAAGTTTTTCAATCCATAAGCCCTAACCCTAAACTCTAATCCCACCTGAATTTCTCTCAAGTAGGATGCAAAACATGATCAATACCAGAACAGAACTGAGAGTCAGGGAGCATACAGTAAACTTTTAAACCCCGGCACTTGGTAATCAAACTCGTGAGTCAACTCGCAAACTCGTATGAATTTGCGAGTTGGTTCGATAAACCCTGCTGAACCGGAAAGAAAAATTGAAACCAGTCAAACTCGGTCAAAATCAGGTTGACTCGTAAAATCGGAAACCGGATCAGTCCAATTTTACGATACAGATTTTTATTATTGTAAAACCAAATTTTGCACTGATTTACGGGCAGGCACTTGGGTCCTCGGTGTCTCCATTGCTTTCCACATACCCAACAAAGTAGCTTGGCAAATGTTGCGAATATGCTGGGGTCCTCCTTTGATTGTAGTCAAGCACCTTCCAGCATGCTTTCAATTTCTTGCCATTTCCACTGTTAAACCGAGCATTCTTTGGTGGTTCAGATGCTTGCACGATAGATAATTCCATCTTTCCTCCAATGCCATAATAGCCACAGTATATAATACTCGAGAAATCCTCCCCAACAGGTTCTATGCACACGAAATTGTTTCTACCGTGATTTAGGCCCCAGTAGAAAACAACATTTGGTTCAGATACATCCATATCAACATATTCATGATTACTATTAGATCATTTACTTCGAGAGTTCCCACAAAATCAATACACTGGAGTTAAAATTTATCTGATTAGGGTCGGTGTACCTTGCATTGTATGACCCCAGAAGGGAAGATTCTTCAAGACTACAAGGCAATGAAACTGCGGCTAATGAGACCATTTACCAAGATACACACACGAACTAGCATTGCTAATTCTTGTTTTCATCTTTATTTACTGATTCATGCAACATCTTTGCACAACTAGTTCTTATGTATTCACCTGCCCGGTTGATTACCAAAATGAAGGGGCGCACATGAGCCAGTTACCTTAAGAAGTAGACAGTGGAAGTGTGACTTGACCCAGCCCACCCAGTCTCCTAGCTCATCTCGATCAAGAGCTGAAAGGTAGATTTTGACAAATCGTGTATAGTTCGTTGAGATTGGAAAAGGCTAAAAAATTCTCCCCCATCAAAGTCCAGCTTTAACTTTAGAAGATCCTGTGTTGTAAAAACAGTTCTACAGTCGTTTTTATAAAATCCTCTTTGGTTAAGATCTCTATAGCTAACTAGAACAGAATCAATATATAGAACAGCATCCCCATCTGGTTAAGGAGCTAGCTCCGAAATAGCCCGTCCCTCCAAAGAAAAAATTGCTAAAGAAACCACAAGCAAATCGTACTGTAGGTAAATATTCAAGACACGTATTACAGTCTCAATTAAATAATAAACATACCCTAGTCATAGCATGCCCTCTGAGAAACTCTACTCTGATCTTGTTGAAGGTGCTTTTAGTGACATTTGAATTGCAATACTCGTATGGACTACATGGCAAACGAATAGGCATGTTTAAATGAGTCTCAATCACATCTTCAACATTTGATGGGATTCCATCCTGCAGAATTACAGGTGTGGGCCAAGGCCACATCGCATATGTACTAAAGAAGTTTGAAATTAAAGCTATTACACTGGCGTCTGGCTGATTTTGGCAAACAAAGGCTGCTAGAATTGTTAAATGAACTCCTCCCAGAAACCCATTTAGCTGCAAACAGAGCATATTTAATTGGATCCATATTTTTTGGGGGACAAGTTATTCTGACAAAGCGCATCTCAGATAGAAGCAAAGCACGAAACTGACACAACTAACATGCATATTGCACTTACTCTGCCATACACTCCTCGCCGTTTTGCCCACAGTTTAAGACATCGCAGCATGGATTGGAAATTCTGGAACATCATTTCATAAGAGGTAAGATACGAAAAATCCGATACTCGTCAAAAAACTGCTATAACAAATCACTGCAATCTGAAAAATCTCCAAAACTATTGCAAGCAAACCACCTATGCACATAATTATAGTGGCAATAGCATGTGTTGCACAAATAGAAAATTATTGTCCAAAAGAGCTCCATGTATTGGCCTAATTTGTTCCCAAGGGAAGCATCTAGGACCAATGCATTGGTGCAAGAAATTATCATCACCTAAAGAAAAACATTTGCAGGAAACTCAAATTTCATAAACCATGTATAGATCATGGCATAACCTCATGTGAATAGTGATGCAGTGGCTGTAACAATATTAAGGTGTGCAAAGGCAACTTGTGAATAAATATGGGACATTGTCCAAAAAGACAAGCACCAGCTACTGTGGGAACTGATCTGTTAAAGCTGAAACATGAACTAGAGTCATGCTGAATAAATCAAGAGTTGAACTCCTTGTGTGAATGGGAAAGAAAAAACAAGGAACATCTACCTTCAGGTTTGGAACAAGCAGCAGTATCCGTTGATTAGCACGTGCTCCAGACAAACTCTTCCAACTGGTCTCATCAATATTATTCAAAAGGGATAGGTTGAGTACATCTACATTCTGTAGTTGGGCAAGTCAAAATGTCAAATAATCTCGTTATCAACAGGGGAAAAGAACCACGATTGATAAATCTGGAGCAGAACACAAAGCATCTATTAACCACATTACTAGATACGATGAAAGCAATTTGTAAGAAAGAAAAAAAAAAAGGGAGTAAAAAAGCACGTTCATCATCTACTCAATCCTGATACAGAAAGAACACTGCAGGCATCATGTTTAGAAGAATGTTTCATCCGCCGTAAAATCTGTTCAAATCCAAGGTATGCATACTTACATCATGAACCTTTAAGACTTTAAGCTGAGCTTATGGAAGATCAACTGAAATCTCATCAAATTTAAACCGCATCGAGGGAAACTTTGAATCCTTCACGCAATGAATTTCTGATATTTCAGTCCTGCTCTTAAGTATGGTGCGCAGAACAATAAAAAAGTCCTCCTGCACGAGTAATGAATAATGCAAAACTCAAGAGAATACTTATTCCAATCCACATAGTTAAACTAGAGCACAAACAGGGAAAACTTACAGCTATGGTGGCAAAGAAAGGACCGACACATAATTAAGGCATCAATATCAGACTCTGGATCATGAACCTGAACGAACCAAACAGAAAACAATTCACAAATATGTTTCATAAAGACAAGGTATGTGATCAAAATTAGCAAAGACACATTAATAGGAATGGTGCATTCAACCAAATTTACATGCCTAAGATCTGTAGTAGAATGATATGCTTGATTAAAAAACAAGAAATTGAATATTGACACAAACATGTGATAGTGAATTGGTGCATTGCAAGCAAATTTAGGCAGATAGGATCAGAGAACTCTTAATTAAGAAAAACTACGATCATTTAAAACAACCACAGTGAAGAAATTTCAAAATGTGCTATCTGTAATCGACATTACAATCTACAACAAAGACTAACTCCAAGTCCATGGGATCCATAAGTCAATATAGCAGCGGATGTAGATGCGATTTGTTGTTTTGGTAAACACCGCTGCCACGCCACCTTCTTAGCCCACGCTACCACAATCTGCAACAATCATAAGGTACATTCATCAGGATTTTTCTAAGAGAAAACATTGATTATTTTGCTAATGGGATAATCAGTACCGTTTTGAGCCTCTCAATAATAATCTTCCTCTTCTCTTCTTCTTCCGGAGATGGAAACGACCCTTCATTAACCATTAACTACGGGGATTTTTAAAGGAAACTGAAATATATATATAACCAAATCAAAAGTTTATGAAATTTAAACAAAACAGCAGCAAATTAACTAATATATTGTTGAAAATACAGTATATAAACCGACCTTGATAAGCGAGAGAGACCTTTCGTCCTTTTGTAGCGAATGAGGTTGGTAGAGGGAGATGGAGAGTGGGATAGGGTTTATGAACGCAGAGCTATCAAACAAGCAACAAGCATGCAATATATGATTTCATGTATTTACATTATGAAGTCTACTGCTATTGTTTCGCCTTACGCTGCAAGAAGATGAGAAAAAAATATTATAAATATAAAAAATATGTGTAGTTATTGATACTGTATTTCTTAAATAAAAAGAAAATCGAGCATGAATTGAAACATGTTGTATATTGAATATTTTTTAGAAAAATATTGAAATGACACGCTAAATATTATTTAAAACAATAAAATATTAAAATAACATGAGCCAATACATGTTAGCTGACAAAACTCGAGTAGATTGAGTCATGAGATTATGCTAAACATTGTATAAAAAAACTAAAAAGCTCAATTCTTAATTATTTTAATATTAAGAATAAAAATATAAGAAAATAATTAAAAAAATGAGTGAACTTGAGTTGAGTTTGATGTTTTTTTATCTCTAAAATCACTTTTTATTTAAATGTACAACAAGCATGGGCAACTTTTTTCTTACAGAATATTTAAAAAAAAATCAAGATGAGTGTATGGGACAGGGATAGCAAGAATATCTCGAATTCCTGCAAGCTAAATGGCATAAAGGGCATTTAAGTTAAATAAAAAAACATATAATTGAATATAAGATTATTATTTTTCTTGGAAAAAGGGAGTAAAAATACATCGAAAAAAGAAAGGTAAAAGTGTAAAATGAGGGGTAAAGGATGAAACAGTATGCAAGGCGCGTGCATGGCCTGCATGTTCAGCATATAAAAAATAAGAATAAGATAAGTCTATTTTTTTCATAACGATAAAACATTGACATCGTCTTCAACTACTCTAAGTAATCGAAGGGTTGCTGACAAATAAGATAAGGGTAATTTATATTCAAATTTATGTTTTTTTATTTTTATTTTCACCGCTTGATTTCACAATAACTTGTAACGGAGTGCAATTCAGAAGAACCTCTTCGCCTCTTTTTTTTTATATATAATAAATCGACATGGAGATATCTTGGCGAAGCCCATTTAATGATCTGGGCCTGAAACTCATAAAAAAGAAAAAGAAAAGCAAGCTTGAAACGTCATTGGCCACTGTAAAGCCACTTTCTGGAAAAGACAGTATCCAACTTGTACCAGCCTTTCGGTTATCATTTATAGCCGTCAATTTTATGTTAATATATATATATATATAATATTATATAATTATTTATTAATAATAAATAACTAATATCATTATAATTAAAAACATTTTTTATATAACTATATTAAATGATTTTTTATTTTTTGATTAAACATGTAAAAATAAGTTTTTTTAGCCTTCCGTTGGGGCTGATCTTAAAAGCAAGGAGACCTATCTGTTCTTTACCTTTCCAATTTTGAAATTAATCATGGCCCCATGGCTCTAACAGCAAGGATATGATTAATCAAAGTTTTAATTGATCTCGGATACTTGAATTTTGAAGGAGTTCAATGCTCAATTTCAATCCCAGCACGAATAAATGTTCCATTCTTTTTAGCCTCCCCGAAAATTAAGCCAACGCTCCACAGTGGTAGATAATTGCTCATTCACTTATTGAATATGAGTTGTCGGAAATTGTCTACCCCGCAACGCTGCTAGCTGCTTCTTACAAAACCGTAACAAAGACTGTTCTAACCGTAACAGGAGGTTATATTGTAGGCACTAGCTTCTCATCATCCAAAAAAAATAAAAATAAAATTCCATGAACCTGTCCACAGGAGCCAAAACATTTAGGCAACAAGAACCTATTTTAGCAGCCGCTAGTAATTGCCTGCACTAGGATGATATAGTTGGAATAAATAATTTTTATAACTGTTGATATTAAAATATAATATTTATATATATAAAATTTAATATAATAAAATAGATCAACATATCCTATTATAACAACAGTAACATCGAAGTTTTAATATCTAAAATTACAACAACTATTACTGCAGAAATAATAAAAATTATTAAATTATTCAGCGAAAAAAACACAAAAAATTAACAAAAAGTAAGTAAGAACAAAAACTAAAATTATTGTTATTATTATTATTGTTGCGTTAATAATGAAAAAAACAAAATCAAATCAAAGGCTAGAAAAAACCTAACAACTTTAACAAAAAAAAGCAAATAAAAAAATGATGAATAAAAATACAAATTATCAGCTGAAAAAAACTATTTGACTTGAAAATAAAATAAAAACCGGTAAACCAATCGAACCGACTGACCCAAAAATCAAACTGACCTAAAAATACACTATTATAATCCACAATATTTTGTCTCACAATCTACAGTGAATTCCTGATATCTTTTAGTATTTAGCCATTTTCAAAAATTATAAAATTCTCGTGAAGCCCCTCCTGGAAAAATGGTTTTTGTTTTTGTTTTTTTTCGAGGGCTAAAAAAATTATTTTACCATGCAAATAATATTAATAAAATCAATAAATCAGTAAATCAACCGAACTGACTGACTCAAAAATCAAACTAACCTAAAAATACACTATTATAATTCACAATATTTTGTATCGCAATTTATAATGAATTCCTGATATATTTTAGTTTATTTTATAATAAACAACCCTTGAAATAAAAATCGAGGTTAGTGTATCATGTTTTAGCAGAGGAAATAGAAAAAGTAAAATAAAAAAGACCAAAAATATTTGAATAAGATATGTATATTGGACCTTTTGAAGTAGGTGTCTTCACCACCACGTCGGCGCAGTATTATCGTCATTTAACGCCGTTTGTGTCTTAATTACGATTTATCACAAAAAAGAAACTTTCATTAGCTGTCAAAAAAGAAAAATTACATAAAATATTTTGGCTTTGTTATATTTTTAGAGAGGGAGAGAGAGAGGGGGAGAGGGGAAGCTTAAGATCTTCTCATATTAGACTTGAGTTGTAAAAAATCTTATTACATTCTGTTTAATTTGGGTTTATGTCTTATATATCTATTTTTGTTTTTGTAAACAAAATAACAATGTAGCTTGATCTAAAAAGGTTGTTTCTTTGATATTTTTGTTCATTTTTTCTTTATGTTTTTTCTCTCACGAAAGGTTTCTTCTTGGATTTCTGCTATCTAGGGTTAGAAAAATTATGGTCTTTTTCAATTTTTAGTGGATTTTAAGGGGTTTTATTGGTTATTTAGAATGGAGAGATTTTAGCAAAAAAAATTTGCCTCTCACATTTTTGTGGTTTTTTTTAAGTTATCAGATTCTCTTTGTTTTGGTTTTGATATTAAAAAGATGGGGTTTGCTGGTTTTGTGTTGTTCTTCTTGTTTCTTTTTTTTATTCTCTTTTCTTTCAAATAATGATAAAAAAAAATCATAAACCGACACAACCAGAAAATATACTATTACAATCCACAGTATTTTATCTCACAATTTTACTGATTTATTTTATTTTTATAATAATTACAGCGATACTGAGATATATCGCAGCAACCAATCAAATAATTTTAGTCCACATGAACTGGTTTGGACAGTACTTTTCCCTCGTCCCGGCCACCAGAATTCACCTAATTTTGAGCCATCGCGCCAAGAACAGGATGAGACCAGGCTTCATCCTCTCGCGTGGAGCACCCAGATTGTCGTCGTTCTTATAAGAACAAGGCGAGGCACGATTTTACACTCGTGCCTAAACTCGTACAAATCAGGACCTGCCAGTTATCATCAATCCCATCCCCATTATGGATCCAAGAAAAAAAGGTAGCGGTGGCCAGCTTTAACATATGGCGATCAGTTGATGGGCAGGAAGATAATCAAATTGCATCAACTCGCCATGTGACCATCAGACCAAAAAAGAATACACAAAAAGGAACTAATTGTAGCCCACTGGAACAAATTACTAGGAATTGTGTGAAGATAAGGGCAAGAAAAATGGGTTCAACTCTATAATTGAACACTAAAAAGTTGCAAAGACCCTCGCTAACTTACCAGTCATGTATATGTACAAGAAAATAATTCAGAAATATCGACCAGGCTGATCAGTTGATCTTCATCAAAGAGTACAGCCACAGAATACAAAGAAGAAGCACAGCAAAGCAGCTAAAGCCACCGACTCCAGCACCGTAACAAAGGTCCACAGCACATCATCGATGAAAAAATCCAACCACCTGAAGCTCTCTAGACTCAACCTTGCTGTGAAATAGGAGAAATCAAATTCCGGCCACCGAAAAATAGACGATGATGGCATAGAGAATCCGAATTCCGGCCACCTGAAAACTGATGGATACCACACGGGACGCATATCTCAGTAACAGGAATTTCCTTCCTTTCAATGCAAGAGGGTGGTGGATTTTTCCTGCAAGTAGTGCCAAATCGGAGGTCGGATATTTATGAATTATTGGTGGGATATTTATTCTCGCATGTTAAATAGGCTCCTTTGACGTGGCACGCCATAAATGTTGAAAGATCACGTGCTGCGTCCGTGTTGACTCAAAGCCAACGACTTTACCGTGAGACGGTAATCTGCTCTTATAAGCAATGAGATCAGGAAAAATGAACAATTACCATTCCCTGGTCTTTGTTTCATTAATAGTATCAAAGAGCATAACGGCAGCAGTGCACGTGTTCAATTTGGATTTAAACATTTACTTTATTCCCTTCTCCCAGTGGGCTTTCCTCTGCGAGGGGAGAAGACAATAAATATTCAATCACAGCCAGAAATATACCCTGAGCAAATTCAAGAAATCACCAATTTAAGATTCTCGGTGCTCCGGGAAAGATGGTGAAAGTAGAACAACACCAGAAAGACACCACCAAATTAACTCCTGTGATAGTTTTTAAAATATTTTTATAGTTGTGATAGATTTTTAAAGTATTTTTATATCAAAATAATATTATTATTTTTAAAAAATATTTTTGATTTCATCATTGTTAATGAACCATCTCATCTAAAAGCTCAAGCTTTTAGGTGAGACCACATAATATAATTATATTACTCTAACACTCCATTCAAGTAAAAACCTTTTAGACTTGAAACTTGCACATGCATAGATTAACTTGTGCTTGATTTCCTTATCAAATAGAATATGGGTGATGAAATTCAAATCGTGACTACTTGGTCAATAAGACTCGATACCATGTTATGGAACCATCTCACCTAAAAGCTCAAGTTTTTAGGTGAGACCAAGGATATGAATATATTACTCTAACAAACACATCAAAATGATCTAAATATACAAAAACATATTCATTTAAAATAAAATATAAAAATAATTTTTTAAAAAATACCAAAACATATTCATTTTTTCTCTCAATTAGAGATCACATGTAAGCTCTGATTTATAATTTTATTATCAAATATATATTTTCAAGTATTTTGTTTTTTCAAGAGGTTTATAATTTTTTTTTTAAAACTAATCTGAGTAAGTTAGAAAATATAAAAATTAATGAAAAGTAATAAAAGTTTTAAACAAAATAAGAAAGGTAAAACTATTAAGTATGTGCTTTAATTTTCTTGAATAAATAGAAAAATATATAAATAATTAAGAAAATATAATTTTTTCTTAAAATTTTATTCATTAGGTTTCAAATTACACCGAGCGAAATTTATTTTATAGCTTAACTTTACAATTTGATTTTTAAAAGAACTTGAAATGGTATTGTTTTAAATTGATTTAGTTAATATTTTACACTCATAATTCAAACTTTAAATTGAATCATGGATGGAACCAAATTTAATGTATTTGAAAAAATAATTTTTATATATATAAAAAAAACATATATCGATTCTTTATCGTCACTGAACAAGTTTCTTAAACGTGCAAGTAATTGCTGGGGTGTTTTCGTGTGGCTTTAATTGTCTTGGAATTCTTGAAGCCAATTATTTCAAGCTGCCTGTATATCTCTTTAATAATTAACCTGGTTGATAGTTAACATGACAATTTCTCACTTGGAGCTTTGACAGGTTAGGAACTGCTGCCCTGGTCTTCATGGTCAGAGAGTTGGATTTATATGTACTTCGTATAGAATGTTTTTTTTAATTAAAAATGTATTTAAATATTATTTTTTCAGATTTGTTTTCAGATTTTTTAATAATAGTATATCAAAATTATTAAAAAACGACTTTAAAATCATTTAAAAAAGAAACAAACGCAGTGCCAAAGAAGCACAAAGTGCCAACCGCCTTTAACTTGCCAAACTACCCAGCAACAGCTCCAATCCAGATGGCTTGTACACTTGGGAACAAAACACCATCATGTGCCTTCGGACCAAAGTCATTAAGCTTTCCAATTTCAAGTTTAAGGAACATTTCTCGCCTTTTACGCTAACTTGACAGCAAAATAAATACCATAGCTAGTTACTAGACAATAGATTAAAATCACCTTACCTTTGCATGAATCTGGAGCTAGGGATAACGACTTGATTTTTTACAAGCTAATCAAATTAAATTATTATTTTTCTACAATAAATTCAAATCCTCACTTGTTTTTATTTGTTTATCTATTTGAATTATTTTACAAGCTAATTAAAATTAAATTATTTTTAAAACGACTTGATCACGCATTTTTATATTTTTAATGGACAGAAATTATTAAATTTCTACTGATGTCGACTGCAGTTTAAATATAGAGAGCCAGGAAATTAAAGGACGCTTCCTTGAGCAACAATCCAATAACTTGTTTCAAAGAGCTCACTGCATACGGGGAAGCAAAAGGAGGAAGAACCTAAACTGAAAGGCTGAGCTAAATCTCTGCCATGGGCCCACGTCATAGCTATGAGATTTGATATGGGCTAGGTGGGCTTAAAACCTAGGCTGTGGGTTGTGAAATAAACTCAAGTCCACCCAGCTCTTCATTATTATGTTTGTAAGATAACCGCTGCTGTTGTGGCTGGGTGGATTGTAACGTTTTGCCTCACTGGCCCAGATAATTCAGTATGTGGAAGTTTGGTTGAGTTCATCTTTAAAGTATTTTATGTTAAAAAAAAATGTCATGATGATATTTTTTTATATCAAGATAATTTAAAAAATTTCAAAAATCAATTTAAAACAATAATAATGAAATTTCATTTTTTTCATTTTTTTTTAAATCAATCCGATGTCGGTGACATCTATAGTTCTACACGCTTCAGAAATCTGTGGACAGCACTCATCTGCTGTCATTGACCGACCCGATTAGCTAAGTATTCAATGGGTCACAGGTCAGTGACTCTAGTCCATGCCGAAATAAAATTCAGCGACGCTAATTCCACCACAACAATATTTCTGAAAAGCTTGAACTCCCCGCGTTTGAAATCCAGCGGTATGATTTAACGCACGAGATTTTATTTTTCAGAAGAAATAACTAAAAGTGGCACTACCGATTTTAGTGGGCAAAAATATTAATAAAGATAATTTCATGATAAACGACGGTACTTAGGGCAGTATCCAACAAAGAGAAGTGACAGTACATGGTTTGCTGGAGTCATATTAGATAATCCCAGCAAAGAAAAAGAGTTTGAATTTGCATGCCAATCCATTTCTTGCCAGCGAATTATTTTAATTAGTCAATATTTGGGCTTTTAAATATATTCTTATCGTTAAAGATTCAAGAGCATAATCGTGCCCACAGACCATTGTTCACTGTGTCTATTTAATAGTTATTTTTTAAATCATTTAGAATTTTTTAAATATCTATACATAAAAATATTCTAAAAATACTTAAAAATCTTTTAAAAAAATTGAAAACGCATTTTCAAATCGGATTGAGCTCCACAAGCAACCCACCATAAAGACATTACTAATTACTAAATAAACTAAAAGAGATCGCATATTTCCTATTCATTACTATTCACACACTCACATTGCACTGTAGACTTGCAATTTATTCCAGTGCTTTGCGCGAGTTTGTGAGGCCGCCTTTATAATATTCTTCCTCTGCTTTTTATATCATGTTTCTGTTATCTTAGACTAGAAAACAAACAGAAGGACAGGTGGGGGATTATTTTGTGTGTGAGAAGGTAGAATTGATATATGGAGAAAAAAGTCACTTTCTACTCCGCCTTTCTTCTTTTTTCCTTTTAAGAGATTATTAAAGAAAAATATTCATTAATTAAGTTAGTGCTTTGACCTGCACTGCATCAAATCAATAGCTTGCGTTGCAACGACGGGTCAAAAAGGTTGGATGGACGGACAACATGCTGGCAAGATGGGTTTTTTTTCTCCTCTTTTTATCAATGATAATTTACGCGTGACATGACTAATATCTGGATCCATTTTTCTTTCTCTTTTTTGGCTCAACTTATAATTTTTTTTCATTTTTTTGTTTCCGTTTATTTTTTTCCCGTGACCGGGATGTCCAGGTTAATTTATACGCACCATAATTTTTTTCTCATTACTGTTTAAAAAGATGAATTCCCATTGCACTTTTTTTTATAATCGTGCTTCTTCTTGTTTTTTTTTCCCTTTTTTGGTTCAACTTATACATTTTTTTTATTCTTTTGTTTCCGTTTATTTTTTTTCCCTTGACTAGGGTGTGCAAGCTAACTTATGCGCACACAATCTTTTTCTCATTACTGTTTAAAAAGGTGATTTCCCCTTTCACTTTTTTTTATAATCGTGTTTCTACTTTTTCTTCTCTTTTTTGGTTCAACTTATATATTTTTTTCTATTTTTTTGTTTCTGCTTATTTTTTTCCCATGACTGGGGTGTCCACTTTAACTTATGCGCACCATAAATTTTTTCTCACTACTGTTTAAAAATGTGATTTCCCCTTGCACTTTTTTTTATATTCGTGCTTCTACTTTTATTTTTTGATTGGTTTCAATTTCATCCTTCCATGCAAATTTATTATAAATTCTTAATATTTTCAGTACCAAAGTTTGATTTCTTTCAATTTCATCCTTCTATGCAAGTTAATTATAGATATCATTTTAATTTCGGTCCCAAATCTTTTAATTCCAGGTTTTATTTTAAATTATTTAATTTTCATTTTTTTATTTACTTCAATTTTATCCTTTAAATTAAATATATTATTTCAAATATTTCAAATTAATTATATATTTGTATATTTATGTCAAATTAAAATATGTTCAACCAATTATATGTTTTAATATTTATTTAATATTATCGCCTAATAATTTATATAAAGAGAAATATTTTTATTTTCAATATGTCTGATCGAATATTACTGAGGAACAAAAGCAACTCATGAAAATAAATATTGACAAATTTACCTAGGTTATCTACAATTAAAAAATATACGAACCACTTCCCAATTCAATTACACTATTCCTTCTAGGCGGGTAAAAATTAATTTGTTGCATATTTTATCTATTATAATGTTGCTAATTACATATTTAAACAACTAATTACAACATGTAAAAATCAATTATTTTTCTACATAGAAAAAACCTTGATGCAATGTGTGGGCAAGCATACTAATTATACCACGTAAAAACTCATTTCTAACATATTTGATCTATTGCAATTTTAGTAATTGAACATTAAAATAATTGATTATACAACACATAAAATATAAGTTTATTTGTGGAATTCTTTTTATAATATGTCAAATCTAATATTACTGAGAATAACAAAATCATAAAAAAATTACATATGTTATCTGTAATTATAAAATATACAAATTACTTTCCATTTTGATCATACAAATTTTATCAATTATAATTTTACTAATTAAATATTAAAATAATAAAATACAATATATATATAAAAAAACAATTAATTTTCTACGTAAATAAAAATCAATCACGATCGCTGCGGACATACAACTTCGTGTTAACTACATGGAAGATGTAAGATTTTGAAATTTTTTATACATAAAAAAAATCAAACAGATAATATTTTTGAATTGATTTAAAAAAATATTATTTAAAAATATAATAAATAAGGAATTGTTGGACGAGGAGCATTATTAGGTTGACGCGTCAATATCAATAAGCCTGCAAATCTAATCAACAGGCTTATATTAGCGCGAGCGCACACACACATTATTCCTACAGATCCCAACCCTTGAATCAGGATCTGACGACTCTGAAAGACCAAAAGCCAAAAGGAAGAAGAGAGTATAGTAGCCTTAGCCTACATGGCACTCATAAAAAAACATCTCTCTCAACTAACTGCTACTGCTCCGTCTCTTCACACACCCCCCCTCTACCTCCTCTGCCATTTTCGCACCAATAATAAAAACAAAAACATCTACAGCAAAGTACAGATAACAACACAGGGAGAGACAGAGCTAGATTTTGGAGCAAATTTAGGGTTACGTTTAATACGTAAACTACCAGATCTGGCATCGCATTAACATGCATACCCTTCATTTTGCTAATCTCAGCCGTGCTTGAATCGAACTTACTCAACCCAGAATCCAAAAAATGCAGATCTTATCTCCTGTTACTCCCGGCCAGGTGCGTGGTTCTCCGATCTTATTTTGCTTTGGATCTTGGCGCGATGCCTGATTTAGCAGTTAATCTTCATTGTATAATTACTAGGAACGATGTTTGTTAAATTTCGATGCAGTTTTCTTTTTTGCTTGGAATCGTACCTGTATTTGCAGCTTGGATCTACGCCGAGTATTTGGAGTACAAAAAAAAGAACACCTTAGCCAAAGCGTAAGTTAACGGTCGCTGCCGCGAAAGTTTAATTCAAGCTAAGTTATTTTTTTTCTTAATTTGCGTTGTTGGTTTGCTAGTAGGCATTCTGATGTTGGATTGGTGGAATTGGGGAACGAAGCGGTTAAAGAAGATGATAGAGCTGTTTTGCTAGAGGGAGGAGGAGGGCTCCAGTCTGCCTCTCCCAAAGCTAGGAGCTCAACTTCCACATTTCCTATTTTCAGGTATTGCCCTTTTGAAAGTCCTCGATTGTTGTCAATTTTTTCTCTCGTTTTCCATGCTTAAATTGAATAGCTGCACGTGCTAGTTATATGGCATTGCTTTTTTTTTTTTTACTGTATTTAGGTTTTTTATAATGGAAGAGCAGTTCTTGATCGATAATCGCTTGACGCTTAGAGCCATGTAAGTAATTTGTTTGTTTGTTTGTTTGATTTAGATTAAGGAAAAGCATTTCGTTTGTAAATTTAAATGCAAGTTCTTTCTTCTTTGCAGATCGGAATTTGGTTTCTTTATGGCCTATTTTTACATATGCGACCGCACTGATATTCTCGGCTCATCTAAGAAGGTGCAACTTCTTTGTGTCATGCAATCTTTATTTCGGGGTCTGTAAGTTTTCAGCAAAGCATGTGGTCAACAATAGCAACACTATGCTTTCTTTTACAAAACAATTGCAGTTGTAACATAAAAACATCAAACAGCTGACTCAGCGTGTTGATGGCTTACGTGCTTATCAGGATTAAAATCAGTAAAAGTTTGTTATTTTTATTTTCCTGTTAGTGATTATGTCTTAACTTCACTACTATCTGTCTCTGCAGAGTTACAATCGAGATCTTTTCTTGTTTCTCTATTTCCTCCTCATTATAGTTTCAGCAGTAACTTCTTTCACGATACATCATGACAAGTCACCATTCTCTGGGAAACCTATACTGTATTTGAATAGGCATCAAACCGAGGAGTGGAAAGGCTGGATGCAGGTTTGTCATTCTTTCAGACAGTATGAGTATATGTTTTCAAACTTTTCATTGAGTTTTCTTAATGCGTACAAGATTTGGCAACCGATGCTCTGTAATATCCGTGGTTATTTGGCTTTGACATCCTATGCGTGACTTAAATTGTTGAACGGTATTGGCAAAGTCATCTGTTGAAGCATACTTCAACAATTAACAGTTCATCTTTCCTTCTTTTACATGTGTGTTTTTTTAACACCAATGTATGTTGAAGTACTGAGAGATTTCTTTTATATGTTGGCTGGGTTTATTCATATGTGCTCTTTCTGTGCATGCCATAATGTACGGTCTTACCCATTTTTCTGGTGCCTTACAGGTATTATTTTTAATGTATCATTACTTTGCTGCGGTCGAATATTACAATGCAATCCGTGTATTTATTGCTTCATATGTGTGGATGACTGGATTCGGCAACTTCTCATATTATTATGTTCGCAAAGATTTCAGCCTTGCTAGGTTTGCACAGGTATCTTTTCACCCTAAAGTTTAAACATAGTTCCCTAGTTCTCTGCATGTTAAGGTTCTTCCAGTTCTAAGTTTCCTCCTTTTTCTTATTTTTATTCCTGAGCAGATGATGTGGCGGCTTAATTTCCTGGTGCTATTCTGCTGTGTTGTCCTGAACAATAGTTACATGCTGTACTATATCTGCCCAATGCACACTCTTTTCACTCTCATGGTTTATGCGGCACTTGGTATTTTCAACAAGTACAATGAGATTGGATCAGTCATTGCTGCAAAAATTATTGCCTGCTTCTTTGTAGTTATTCTGATGTGGGAAATTCCTGGAGTATTTGAAGTGGTTTGGAGTCCATTAACTTTCATTTTTGGTTGGTATCTTGCTTAATGTTCATTTCTCTTCGTTAAAGCATAGGGTTGCGGGTGGAGATCCTAATGCCTCAGTACTGCAGGTTATACTGATCCTGCGAAGCCAGATTTGCCCCTCTTGCACGAGTGGCATTTTCGTTCTGGCCTTGATCGTTATATCTGGATAGTTGGAATGATATATGCCTACTATCATCCAATGGTAAGTTTGGAAGACACCACATCATTCATGGAAGTTTTGCATGTGCTCATGGTTCTTTAATGATGAGGTGGAAATTGATTTGGGAGTACTTTGAGTTTGTTGCTAGATAATTAGTGCTTGTTATTTTAGGTGGAAGGGTGGATGGAGAAACTAGAGGAGACAGATGCGAAGCACAGAATATCAATTAAAACGGCTGTTGCAACAATATCTCTAGCGGTATTATAGCCTGTGGACTGTTGTTGCTGTTGGTTATGATGACTGTGGTGATGATGTCACTAACAGATTTTGTGAATTTCCCAGGTGGGATATATGTGGTACGAGTACATATTCATGCTGGACAAGGTTACTTACAACAAATACCATCCTTATACCTCATGGATTCCCATAACGTATGCATTGCTCCCTTAAATGTGCTTGTAGTAACTTTTCAGATTTTTTGCTTATTATTGTTGTTGTTTTCTGGTTGATCAGTGTGTACATTTGTTTGAGAAATGTCACCCAGCACTTCCGCTGCTATAGCTTGACCCTTTTCGCGTAAGTGGCCTATTAGTTGATTCATGTATTTGCTGATTATCTCCTACTTAAATTGAAGTTGAACCATTTCCTGGAGGCACTGATAGGAGGAAACCTTAGGGAATTCCTTTTTCTGTGAGTCTGGATCTATTGCTGTAGAGCTTTTAGTGATTTTATTACTCTGTTTACTAGATGGCTGGGGAAAATCACACTGGAGACCTACATTTCTCAGATCCATATCTGGTTAAGGTATGATATTGTTATGCTGGTGATTTTTTGCATGCTCACGCTGGTCTCCTCATATTGTTTTTTATGAACTTGCAGATCAGGAATTCCTGATGGCCAACCAAAATTGCTACTTTCTCTAATTCCAGACTACCCGATGTTGAACTTTATGCTTACCACCTCCATATATGTCGCTGTAAGCATCTATCTTGCTATTTTTAAATCTCAAAAGTCAATTGGTATAATTCAAGAATCGTCATATTTTTTGTATGTAGGTTTCTTACAGACTATTTGATCTGACAAATACATTGAAAATGGCATTTGTGCCCAGTAAAGACCAGAAGCGCCTGACAAACAACATAATCACAGCAGTTGCAGTTTCGATTGTTATATATTCACTGTCATTTGTATTCTTAAAAGTCCCTCAGATGCTGGTAAGTGTTACTTGTATAAATTTTTAATGAGTCTCGAGTTGCTTTGACACAAGTAAATATGATTTTGTGCTTTCCAGCACTGAAGAACACTACCAGGAAAAGATAATGAAAGTTTTTGATTTCCATTTGCTGGTAAAATGGTGGAAATAGACATCCATTCGCTGTTGCTTGTGTGCCTCCCGTGGAATACAAGAATATTACTGCAGCTATAGAACCATCATAATTTATTGTGCGGTTTGTCACCTGAATGTACAATTGGCTGATACTCCTTGAATTTGCAGGTTTGAGAGGAAACTGCAAGATTGCTATCTGTTACAAGGAAGAACATGTCCACAGCTAGATTTTGCCCTTGAAAGAAATGAACATTGAAATGGATTCATTTCAATTTGTCACAGGGGAGATACGATGGAAGGATCAATACCAGTGGTTCTAGGTCTCTCGTTACCTTTATTGTATAGGAAGGTTGTGAAAGACATGACCTTCAACAGAGGTTTTATTTTTGTCATGTTTTCATCAATTCTTCTACAGCAATAGTAAAGTAATTACAGCAGCTATGTAAAATCCACCCATTAAAGCCATTCCGAACGCTTCGATGGGTTTGAGTTTGTATCTAAAGCATATTGCACTAAACTTCTATTGGCTTAACGCCTGCCAATTTATCTGGATGAAGGACATCTCACTACATTAGCATATGGGATTATGATATTTGAGCTAGATATTAGCAAGACACTAGGGTTTAATGGATCTTGATGCTCATTTTAAGGTTGCTTGAAACAATAGGAGCTGGTTTACTAGCTAAGCTCTGGTGTTTGGTTATTGTCTCGTTATAAAAGATGTTTCTTTAAACTTGCCCAGCTTGTTTTTGTCTTCATTAAACTTGTCTATGTTCTAATATTTGTCCCTTCTGTTTCGGTGAATTAAACGTTGAGGAAAGTCATATAATCCTTCATAAGATGACTAACACAACTTATTATTGCAATAACAGTTTTTAAGTATATCAGATGAAAGATGTCTTAATTATTGCAAAGGGTACGTCCAGAACAGCACGAAGGACTGCGTAAAACATAAAAACAGTCAGTCTATCACTTATCTCATTATATTTGGGATCTTGGAATTGTGCATGCTGTTATCATCCAATAACTTTGATTAAGTGATAGCATTCACGAAATCTTGATGTAAGCTTTTGATGAGAGGTGAGAAGGAAACAGGGTACGCTTCTTTGAGTCAGCAAGCCAAAACTGGTTTTGCTACTGTTGGTGGAAGGATGGATGGACAAACTTTAAGAGACGGGCAAACGCTGTATATCAATCAAGACGGCTGTGGCATTATTATCTCTGGCGGAACGAGCAACTTTTGGCAAAAAAATTTTGTTGTTGTTGATGAATAGCTCTGTGAAATCCTAGGTGGGATATATGTGCTAAGAGAACATAAGATGCTGGGCTCACAGCCGCACACCCATGGCCATGTCAGGGCATCTGAGGCTGTGCGTGCTTATCCTTCAACCTTATGGTTGAAGTATACTCTGAAATTAACAATAAAGATGGCATTCCCATGATGGCTGGGTTTGTCCTCTGCCATGTATGAACTGTTGAACAACCTTCTGCACTTGCACTATCGGACTAGGCAAAGAGGACAACTGCTTGCATTTTCCATTCAGCAGGTGCTGTCAAATAACTCATCAAGAACTCTTTAGTATATAATCGAGGGCTCTGAGATATCTTGCGTGCCAGTTAGTAAAATCCATATCCATGGACTAATAGATCATTGCAAATGTAATTTGCTTCGTAATTTACACTCTGTCTCTGATAGCATTCAGTGGTAATTCATTAGGTGGCGCAGAGAAATTGCAATTAATATTGTTGACATCGTCATCACAATCGTTTTTTATACATCTTCTTGTTCTTTGTGAGGTCATAATGTTGTGTGCTTTTGCATGAAACGAGAAACGGATTCATTTTTATCTTTCCCCCTTTTTGTTGTTGTTGTGGTATTGCAAAGCCACGCACAGGAAGAAAAGAAGAAAATCCACATATATTCAACGAAAGCTAACTTTATTGTGGTGATAGAAAGAACTTGGGCCGGGCACTGATTGAAATGCAGCTGAAAATACAAAACCACTCGCTTTTATGCCAACTAGCTAGTAAGCTTTATGAGTGCTGCAAATAGGCTTTAGCAATTCGACCATCAGCCCCCTTTGGGTAGAAACCTCCAGGGGTACTTTCATTACCGCTACTGTACACAATTCTTAGTATTTCCTCCGGCGTCCTTGCATATCCAACTGAATACTCATCTCCAGCTAGGACATTGCCTCTAACTCGCCCCTCGGCGCCCAGCTTTTCAGGAACTACAAGGCCTTCATCTTTTACACCTTCTTGCCCTAGCTTGTTCCTCAGATCTGAAATGCGATTTGTGAATTCTGCCACAGTTATCCCATATGGGTGTAACTTGATCAAGGCATGCTCGTATAACAATCCTCGGATGACTGCATCTTGGCCAGACTCCACGGCCAAAAGGCCTGCAACAAGCTGATCATGCACGAACAAAAACATGTAAGCTTTAACAATTATGAATCTAAAAACATTACGGTGGAGTACTTGAGAGAGTGAATCTGTTGAGTCATGTACTCAGGGAAGTATCATCACCCTCTTGGAAGCAGCGGCCTGGAGTTTTGGGTTTGCTCCAACATATCCAGTCAGTCCAACATAAGGGATGACGTAGGATGCGATGAGATAGTGAAGTGAAGAGGCATAAGGATCAAAAGGTGGAGACAGTCTTTTCCCTAATGCGGCATCCATGGTTTTTGCAAATGATTTTGTGCTCAAATCCAGCAACGGCCTTGGAAATCCCTTCACAGTATTCTTGATTGCTCTGCATCATGAGAATGCAGTCACATTAGACGTCTCAAATAAAAGATACTCGACTGATTGGATTAATTTGGATCAAATACCAAGCCAAAGATGTGAAAAGATACCAAACCTCAAGTGTCCCACTTCTTGCCATGCAAACTGCTTGATGATATCTCTAGTGTAAGGATCAAGATTAGCCTTCTTAGCACCCAAGGGTCTCGGCCCTCCCATGGTTAAATTTGGAGCAAAAGAATCCAGTCCTTGACCCATCGATCCATATAAAAAGAACTCGGCCTCAAGGTACTCTAAATTTAAAGGAAATTCAAGTAGATCCATATCTGACTGTGGAATTGGAGAGTCTCTCGATCCATAAGTAATGAATGGAGATGAATAAGAAATTGGAACTAGGAGGAGGATTAGAGACGCAATAATGGTGGCCATGGTGGTAGACGTAAATAGTTCAGCCATTTGTTTTTTGAGACTGATTTTCTTTGCTAGTGATACAAGTCACGGTCTTATATACGTACATATATAGGCCTGGAATTTGTACGAGTGTAATGCTAGATGGCAAGTTGATCTACAGGGTCAAGAAATTGCATGGCACGTGGGATTTGTTGGCAACTGAAAGAGGAAGATCAGGAGAGGGATGGCGTTTTTGAAGCACAGCATAGTGTTGACTTTGCATGGTGAGATGTCTACTGGAAAGATCATCCCGGTTGGAATTTTACAAGAGATTGCGGTCAAGAACATACAATAACTCAGGAAGATATCGAGATGCAAGATGAGGTCAAGATTGTCTAGTGCCAAACCACCTTGTACAATTAGACTGTAAGAGAATATAAACTATATGATTCTTATCTAGTTTAAGTTTTTTAATATAGTATCAAAGTTTTATTAACCAAATCATCATGAGCTCGAATTTTAATATTTTTATTTTATTTGATAAAAGTTAAATACAAGATAATATAAACTTGTTTGCAATTTACTTAAAGAGATGTATTAAAGAAATGTAAATCATATTTAAGGTTTGATCACCTACCCACTTAAATTTTTAAATAATATGATTTTTGACATACTATATATATATACTAGATAATTGCCCGCGCGTTGCCGCGGGTAGTTTTTTTGTATATAATTTAACATAATTAAAACTATAACGATAAATTTATATGATATAAGTAAATAAAAATTATAGATTAAAAGATAAAATATTTAAAATTTTGAGTTGAGTTTGTCACGTAAGCATAGATTACATCTTTTAGAATATAGGTATTGTGTCATAAACAATCACAAAAGAGCGCGCACTAACATTAGAAAAAAGAGCAAAATATTTGGAAAAAAAAACTACTGAAATCATTATTGTGCAGATTATAAAATTATAAAAATCAATTAATAGAAAGAGCAAATAAAAAAATAAAGGGAAAAGGAAGCAATATTAATTTAAAATATTATCACAATAGCAACATCGGAGCCTTAATATTTAAAATTATTATTGCCTCTAGAATAATAAAAAAATTATTAAATTACACAGAGGGGAAAAAATAAAAAGCATGAACAATACAGTAAGCAAGTAAAACCAATTAAATAATAATAATAATAATAATTATTATTATTATTATTATTATTATGAAAGAATAAATAATCACTATTATTATAATAATAGAATACATAATCACTATTATTATAATATTAATAATAATCAGTTAATCACTATTATTATTGTTTTTATTATTATCATAATTATTATTATTGTGTTAATAATGAAAGAAACAGAAATAAATAAAAGATTGAAAATATCGTAGAAACTTCAATAGAAGAAAATAAAAATTTATCAAAGGAAAAAAAAAACAAAAGCGTAGGCATGAAAAATAATTAAATTATTATTATTATTATTGTTATTGTTGTTGTTGTTATTCTTATTATTATTATTCTTATTATTATTATTATTATTATTATTATTATTATTATTATTATTATTATTATTATTGTGTTAAATACAATTATATATACATGGACAAAAGTAGGGATTTAAAAAATAAAAGTGTAAGGGTTTAAATGAAAATCAAATATAAAGGGATTCAATTAAAAAATTAAAAGTCCAGGGGTTGAAATGCAAATTATATTTATTGTCAATTGAAAATATAGGACAATATTGCAAAAATCAGAACTTTTGTACCTAATTCATTGAGTTATATATAGACAATCCGGAAATTGAAAGTAGCAGGACCGAAGTGAAACTTTGCAATTCAATCAATTAAAATCGGAGGACCCAATCGAACAAAATCAAAACTTCTATTAAAGAACTGAGGACCGAAAACGAAATTCAAAGTATAGGGACTGACATGCAATGTCGGGCAATTTGAGGGACTCTCCTGCACATTGACGTGCAGGAGAGAGAGAAACGTGGCCGGCGTCTTTAACCGGCCGGCGACGCGTCCACAGACTTTTGGTGATTACACGCCCCACCGCGGGAGGAAGGTAAGACGGCGGCGCATCGTTCTGTCCGCCAGACGACAATTTTCGGCCACCGGAGGAGGCCGCACGCGCCACCTGAACAGGGCGTGAGGCGGCAAACCGCCTGGCGCGTGGGCCTCACGCCCTGTCAATAACGGATTAATATATTTTAAAAATAGAGACAATGACTATTATAACCCTGAACCTAATATAGTGTTTTTGTCTTATTAGGGGCTAAAACCGTATTTAGCCATTTCAGAAAATAATAAAAAAATCAAAAGTTGCGGCGCGCAATTACGCCGGTGCCCCTCAGCCCTAACCTTTATTTTGTCCTATTTGCGGGGACGACATAGTCAATACACTGTTCACATCCGAATATTTGAAAAAAAAAAGGAAATTAAAAGGAAAAGCCCGAAATAGCCCCGCTTCCAGCCCCTCCTCAGCCGCGCGCCCCAGGGTCATTTTCGCCCGTGCACTGCTCGAGTCCACAGTGGACTGAGTCTGGTGCTACAGTAAATAGGCGACGCCCTTTATTGTTTTCTTAATATATATATATATTAAAAAATGATAAAAATTCAGTACATGAAAAAGAAATTCATAAAGGGGAAGCACTCGTACGTTTCTCTTTCTAACCATAGTACCATACCTTTAGCTCAGGGTCTCGCTCGAAGTGTATGCTGTTGCATGCTTTTGTGCGGATTGTTTAGAACCAAGGGCAAGGGAGCTGCGGTATTTTTAGCCCAGCAAACTTGAAAAATGTTGGGGGCTGGTGGCAAATTAAAACATTCTGCATGCCAGATTTCGTATTACTCAAAACCTATAATTGCAATCGAGATATAACCTAACTTGATTTGCAAGACTAAATGCGTGGCGATGTCATTGTTATCGAGAGCAACTTCCGAGAAGATTGCATAAAAAAGAATAAACACGAGTCAGTCAGAGTGGCTCCATCATGGATCATCATGATTTGATTATGCAAGGCAATGAAGAGGGATCCATACATTCATTAAGAAATTGATAGATTACGCTTGACTGGCTCACAAAAATCACAGAATAAAACAACGTTAAACTGTTCTAAATGATTCACAACCTGAAAATCAAAGGTAACATAAACTAGCTGCCACCTTTCTCAGGTATCCGTTTTTTTCCCGTGTTACCTGCACTAGCGAATTTACTATGTCTAACATCATCATTGCCATCATCATCTTTTTTGTACCCGAGCAAAGAAATAACACTACCTTCAGTTTCATCAACATAGACCACCTCAGCCTCAGCCTCAGCCTCAGCCTCCCAATCCTCGTCAGATGCTTCGCCGCCATCATCATCATCATCATCATAATCTAATCCACCCTCTTCATCGTCGTTATCCATTCCTCCTTGCAATTTGTGGAACTCAGGTGGCGGTGGGCAATCCTCTGTGATTGCTTCATCCATCTTTATCACGAGGTGCCGGATGACCCTTTCATCTTTGTCTAACATGTTCTTAAAGTCATTGATCCATCTGGCTTCCAACTCAAAGTTCATCAACATGTAGTGAGCATTTTTGGCTTTCTGTATCTTGTATGCTAACCTTCGCATGCCCCAATCATTGAATCTCCAAATCCTGCCTTTCTTCTCCCTCACAAAGTCTGCAACAAGTGGTTACTGGTATGAGAATCAGCAGAGCCACTTTTATGGGAAACCTCAATAAAAAAAAATTGCCAATTAAATTCATTGCGGAAGATGAGCAGATTTAGCAAGTCAAGCAATATGCATGTGAATGTGTGTTCCATTAAGAGGAAGCATTTCACGTGCAAATACCAGAATATTGGAAATAAAGAATGAAATTCATTCAAGATGGCAACAGGTGCAGCACTGGATCCTTCAAATCTGAAATGCATAACAAACTACATAATAGAAATAAAAGTAATTGTACCTCACATAACTTTTAGTAAAGGTTTAACTATGCATGCTGTATGCCTGTATCAGGTCATATCTTGTTCATGATGAAAGGAGATAACAGATGAGAATCATAAGGCATGACAAATTAACAGCAACCTTTACAAGCTTCCAGAAAATCTTTATCGGCACATTTGGAACCAATTCCAAAACAAATTGAGTTTCAATTATAAGAGCAAACTTGAATTCAATTGGAAAAATAGTTGAATTCACCTATTTGGAATACCCGACCCTTTGTAATTGAATTCTAAACCATCATTAAGAAATTCAATTTGTAAGTTTCCTTTATCGCCCTCAGCTCCATCATCTTCCTTTTGTTTGAGATGAGATTGAATGGACAGTTTGGGTAATATATATTTTAAACAGTAATTATCAATATTACTGTAGTAAATTGCAGCTCTTGAGAATTGAGATGCAATTTGTAACAGCGGACTATTTAACAAACTGAATTCCAATTCCTCGCTTCACTATTAATTCCAAGCTTGGTAACTGAATGCGATTTTAAAGTTTTTTAAGAATTGAATTCAATTCTTAGTACTCCAAACGAGCTAGACTACAAAGTCACTCTTCTTGATTTTTCTTAACATATTTCTACAAATTTCCTAGCTAGTAGCAGCATCGACTAGCACTTCACCGACTCAGAGATGACACAAAAATAAAGAAAAAAAGAAAGAAAAGAAAAGAATAAACTACCTCAGAAATTGATTTGAGTCATGCCTTTCAATCATCAAGAACTAGTGCCGGGTTATATTCTGCATGACAGAGGATGCGCTATTTGAGGGATCTATTAACTGGATTGCAGGTTGAGATGAGAAGGATAACAACTAACAAGTGGACCGCCTTAGTGAGAGAAATTAAAGAACAGGTCAAAGAAAAGTATGGGAAACACGAGATCTAAAATGAGTGGACGGCAGTGATTCAAGAATCAATGGTAGCTTGAATGGATGAGCAAAATACACAATTGATAATGGAAAATCCCTTGGGAGGTTCCTCTTAACTCTACTTCAGAGAAGTCCAAAGAACCCTGGGCCAGTTACAGGCTACGTGATTGATCAATGAGTACTTGGCCTTTGTCACAAGTGTCTCGGCATATAGTGTGGAAACAAGGTATCTAGAAAAGGTTTCCTTGCATTTACAATATTTGCAGTCCTACCATGGTGCTCCCCAAAACAGAATGGTCTCTTGCTAAGTCAGCGCGCTGGATAATGGCTGTAGTCTTGGTGCGTGTGACATGTTCAAGTACATATCAATCAGTATTCTTTGGAAATTAGGAATCCAGGTAGTCAGAGGACCCATGAACCGCAAACTCTATCCTCCAACGTGCTTCTTTTGAAAGTTCAGAGAATTTGAGCATGCCAGAGGCGAGAGGGCAGGTCTCTGAGACCTCGTATAGCATCAAGTTGCACGACTATACCTTAGTTTTTTGTGAATTATTGCCATAGGAATCAAAAATTGACAATTTCATGTTCTCTTATGCGACGAGGTCCAAGAAAAGATTCCATTATCAGCAAAAACAAAGTGAAACGTAAACAATAACAAAGTGAAACAAGATGTATGCAAATTGGAATTCAAAATGTATGGTTCAATAGAGCAAATAAAAAATTATATTAAAACGGTTCACCAAAGGCAACAAGGAGTTGAGATTTGAGAAAGACAGAGGGTGACCTTGAACTTTCTCATTAACACTGCCAACCTCTTCATCATGCTTCTCATGGATTAGATAAACCACTTCATAATGGCGCACTGCACAGAAAACAGAGACAATTAAATCTAAATATTAGCTTACATGACCAACTCATCAACAAAGGTGAATTACAACTGATTAACCCAAAGAAGTGCAAAAACTATAAGGTAGCGTGAAAGTTAAACAAGGGAATTGAAAATCACTGCAGCCGGAAATCATTTCCTTCTCTTTTGTTCCCTCGAACAAAGAAGAAAGAAGAATAAGAAAAGCAATCCAAACGCAGTAAACTTACCTCGCTCCACATTCAATTCACTCTGCAGCGCAAGGTTCAAAACTTCAAACAGCTTCTCTGCAAATTAACAAACAACCATTTAACTTCAATCTACACTCATCAAACTCTCTCTCTCTCTCTCTCTAAACAAAGAGGTAAGAAAATAAGCAGGCAAAATACATTAAATGAAATTTAGAGTTTCATTTAGTAACCTTCTTCAGCATCAGCAAACTCGGGCAGAACTCTACCATCCTCCTGCGCTTTCTTCTGCAATTCAAATATAAATACGCACATCTCAAAACCAAAGCCAAAAATCTACCAAAAACTAACAACTTATGCAACAAAAAAAAATCAAAACATCAGACAAACTAAAGCACAAAAACAGCCAAACCCCACAAAAACCAATCATGAATTTACAAAAAAGAAGCAACAAATTAAAGAGAAAATAAGGAAACCGGGGGTATAAAAATGACCTCTTTAAGCAAAATTGCTTCAGGGTAAGGCCCGGTGGTTTCATCTGGTTTAGCTACAAAGCTATGAGTGTCTTGTTTATTCTTCTTGTTATTATTGTTTCTGTTGCTCTTTTTGGCTTCAACTATCACCGATTTTCTCAGTCCCAGTGAAGGAAACAATGACCTTGAAGAAAAAGAGTGACTGCCACTTGCAATGAACAAGCTTTTATTTTGGTTACTGTGGGAAAACACTCTCTGTTTTGGAGTTGGAAAAGTTGCCGTTCTGTATAAGAGTGTCTCCATGGCTAGAGGCGAAGAAGAAAGGGAAGCAATCCATTCGAGGAAAATATTACGTGTACTTAGTAAGGCGTTTCGGTGATTTTCGAGGATTTCGAAGGCTATACCTGTAATTTGAAAGATAATAAATAAAAACCAGGCCCAAGACCTTGAGAGATCACAAATAAATAAATTGCACGTAGAGGTCTATGGCCCTCTTAATATTTACTGCAATTGATGTCTCATATGAATTTTCATTTTTATGATCGCAAATAATTCAATGCATTACGTAAGGAAAAGAAAAAATCAAGACAGAGATAGCTAGCGTCGCTAAACACAAAAGAATCAAATATAATTTCAGCACATTCAAAGCATTTCCCTTTCTTTTTTCTCCTTTTGAGGTCACCGATTTCGATAATAATAATATGGAAATTAATATTCATCTCCCCCATCTTGAGTATACATCATGAGATTGGCCTGGGTAATTTTTTTTTTTAAAAAAAAAAAACATGAAAAAAACCTTTCACATGTCTTCTCTATACAGATCCTAGAACTTTTCACAATTGCAGAAGGTTCTGAAGCAAGCGTATCGAGCATTTAAACATCGGTAAGATAAGCAGCCAACTGCACTGTGATCTGAAAGAGGCTACACAGAGGCGTTGAGTGTCACTGCCAGTCTGTGTTCTTGCTGGCAATCTATTTGTTTGATGTGGATTCCCCGAATCTGATTTCTAATTACCAAAACATCACAGCAATATACGAATTGTGGTGCAGGCTTAAAACCAGTTTTACCCGTTCCCGCATACAACTCAATGAGCTTCAACCCTTTTTCCTCAGGCCTTCATTCAAATTAGCAAAGATCACAACCTCTCTTCAAGTTGAACTTATTCCCCTTTTTCTTCCTTTTGTTGACGCTACTACTGCCACCTCGGCCACTCTTTGGACCATTTACGGCCTTGGCTGATGGGCTCTCATTAGAGGTGCCAGCACTGTAGTTGTCAAACTCGCCTGCTTGCACTGCCTTCTGTAACCATTCAAATAATTATTCTGTCATGGTTTCCTCCATATTTGGTGTTGGCATCCAACCACTTCTTTGTCTTGAACTGGCCCTTGCTGGTATTGTGTTTGGAGGTTACACTGGTGTTTACATGAAAACTTGGTTTGTGGCTGTTGGCTGCACATCTCATTCCCTGCACCGAATTCAACATTATACACGTTCAATCCAGGTCCTTTTGTGTGAGGACATACAATACTAGTAAGCATTTTGGGTTAAAAGTAAAATCGCTTGACTGCCAAATGGAAAACTACCCGACCTCGATTATATTTCCCCAAACCTTCTCCAATATTGCATTATTTCCAATTGCATATTTTACCATACAGAACACAGATATGGGGCCTGCCAAGCGTTACTTTTAGTGGAATTCAAATGATCTCATGGGAAAAAAGAGCATTTGAAGAAACAATATCAAACTGTTCAACACACGCACAACACTGCAAGTTGATAGCACAATTCAGCCACAACACCAAGAAATTAGTGAATGAGAGCAGGAAGTTGTAAATGCTTCATGCTAAATATTATGACACTTTCATGTTTTCTTACATTAATCTACGCCACTACTCACTTAAAATGAAAATAAAATGAAAATTGTCAAATTTCCATTGAATTTATTAAATGGCAACCGCACCTGAAACACTTGAGTCTTCTCCCAAATCACTACATTTTCCCGAACTATTCACTTGTCTGTTGGAGCTATTACACTTTTGTTGAACCATTGTTTTATATTTCGTTGTCATATAACCTCAATGTGAGTATGTTCAATACATTGGGAAAACAGTAACAGACACCAAAACGAAATTAATTTACCAGACAAATATACCAATCAGTGGCATCATATATCTTGCTATCAGCGCAAACATAAGCAGTGGGAGCATCAGACTGCAGAATATAATGTTATGTTAGAAAGCAGGATCATTTCTATATATATCACATGATACAAGTGAATTTTCTATAGTGCTTGTTCACAAACAACATTCTGACAATTGCACATACCTTCTGCAATAATCCAAAAAAGAAGGGCTGTGAAGATTGCTCAACCCATCCATCTACATCTTTTGCTTGATAAATATCTTTGCAGTCCTTCAAGCAAAATGCTCAAAAATTTAAAATAAGCATCATCTTCCCATTTGGAAGGTCCAAGTCTGGAACTATAGTAATCAGCTGAATACTATCTTTGGTAAACAAATGATGATTGATAAAGGGAATGCTGGGAGGAATTATAAAAGCCTGGCACCAACTTGCTTGGTATTTTGTTTTCTTGGTAAATACCCAGAGATGAAAGTTGCCAAGCAATGAAGGGCATGATGATCCAAAACATTTCAGAAAGTTCAGCGTGCTTATATGGGCGAATGGGTGCCAAATGAATGACAGTTCATATGTCGCTCTTTTTCAACATAGATATCACAATCAATAAGAACTCCAATACTATCTACTGAATGTACTCTATACCAATCACATTAAAGAAATGACCAGATAATTAAGTGGAGATACTGGAAACTATAAATCTCTGTACATACACTTTATCAAACACAGACAGACCACTTTTTTTTTTTTTTTGATTAACGTGGGTGTCCGGGCCAGCTTACGCGCACCTCGACTAATCCCACGGGTCCTGAAGTTAACGACCATGTAAGCCTCCAGTGGCCACCAATATTAGCGACAGCAGGACTCGAACCTGAGACCACAAGGAGAGCAAACCCTTTGATCCCAAGTCTTTGCCACTGAGCCACCCATTGGTGGTTCAGACAGACCACTTTTTAATTACATGAGAAGATTGCGGTCTGGAAGGCATGCGCTGAGAACCACAATGGCAGTGTGAGGGCTATTCTTCACGGAAGAAATCTCTTTCCACACTCTACTCTTCCGCTGATACACCAAAACAGACCACTATTTAATTACATGAGAATATTGAGGTCCGGAAGGCATGCGCTGAGAACCACAATGGCAATGGAGGGCTATTCTTCACGGAATACATCTCCTTCCACACTCTACTCTTCCGCTGATACACCAAAACCTGCTTGTATGTTGCCAGGAAAACACATTCACTCGTCTGACTTATTGGAAAAATACCAGGCACCATTCCCCTAACACATCTCAAGCTCACCCCATCCACCAGATGCCACTGTTCACTCTCATAGTCCTTCATCACCCAGATTTTCATCCATGCTTCTGATATCTGAATCACAGACAAAGACCCGTTCAACTCCAACAAATGAGCTCTATACCCCGCCCCATGAATCACTTCATTAGGTAATGAAATCTTCCTCCAAACATTACAATTCAAATCAAGTGAAAGTATATATGAACAACCACTAGTTAGCCAATGAAGTGAGCCATGGACAAACACCACCCGGTTCCTATTCATGAGTGCAATACGATCGTCTTGAAAAGATACAAACTTTCTCCATTTATTTGTATCTGAATCAAATACCATGCATATAAATGTCCCATCTGGCCTACGACCGAAAGTACGATGATAACCAGCCAGCACAACATTAAACTTCTGCACTGATAAATTACAACCTAAACCAACAAGAGTGGCCTCGCCATCGGGATAAAACCTGGTCACAGGCCTCTCCCTGCTCCTAGGGAGCAACCTGAACTCTCTGGTCATCGGATTGCAAACATAATAAACACCCTTGTCAGGAATACTAGAGCAACACAACAGGCCATTACATGACGCTCTAACTTTCACTCTATCTTTCAAGAAATCCAGGGACAATTCTGATACACCCCATAAATTATCAACACAAATTAAGCAACATTTCAACTCGGATGAGTCTGAAACCTCCACCAAGACCATTGAGTTCTTAGCGGATACTTCATTATACAATTGAAAAAAATACTTATCTGATGATAATTTGTACCAAAGTTTGCACACAGTTTTGGCTCTAAACAAAGATTTGACAGGCAATCTAGCAAGAACTTGAACAATCACTTCATCAGGTAAGAACCCAACTCCTGAATTCATAATTTGATTCCAAAGAAATTTCAATACAACCCCCGTTGAAATTAATAGCTAAAAGGGTATCGGAGATTTGCTTACCAGATTGAAAAGAAACCAATTTTCACTCGGAGATGCATTTGATTGATAAAGAAATGGACTTTTGAGTTTCAAATAGCCCTTTTTGCTTATATGAACGAGAAAATGAATTGCGGGGGGCTTTTTGAGTGTAACGAGAGATTTCTAAGATCAGATAAAAGAGGAGCATGAAAGGGCGAGAATTGATCAAGGGGAAGAGAAAATCAGGGAGATCAGCCAACAGAATATGCTTAGTTTGCCTTTTGTTTTTCGACGGTTATAGTTTAGTTCTTTGTGGGTCCTTCATCACTACTGTAATAATGGGCCAAATGGACGTAACAACTGATAATGGACAGGTTCCATGCAAGACCGAGTGGGCTTGGACTAGAAGTTGTTTTGGTTTCGGTTTTTTTTAAGGAATAATTTGTTAACTGATCTCCCTACCTGACAGGTTACGCCAAGGACAAAACCGGGAAGTTATTTCTATATTCATAGGTTGTAATAATATACCTATTATATATTTTCAATTATTTTTCTAAACAGTTTTATAATACGGGAAGAGGGTTTTTAAAACAGAGATATTAGACCCTGGAAGATGATTAATAAACATTAAATTGGGCATTCGAGTCTACTTTCTTCATCATGCTCCAAATTAGGCATGTGGATAGCTACTCATCCTCGGTAAATCTCTTCTCTTGGGTTATTTTTTATTTTCTCTCTTCTAACTATAAAAAGTGCATGATTATCGAAAAAAATTTGGTATTCTATTTTAGTTCTAATTCTTTTGATTTTTATTCCTTTTTATAAAAGTTTTTTTTTCAATTTAGTCATTCAATTACAATTTTTCATTTATTTTTTATTTTGATTCTTGTTCTTTAGATTTTATTTTTTTCTCGACATTTTTGCTAAAGTTTTATTGGTTTTCAATTTCATCATTCAATCAAAATTTATTTTGTTTTCTTTAAAATAAAACTGCCCCTCATTTGTTTTTGTCTTTTGCTAAAATTAATTTTTCAATTCAATTTAACCCTCAAATTGGAAATTTATTTGCGAGTGACTTTGCACGTTGGCAAAGAGATGACTCTGGTCACCCTCCTGCGATAAATATTAATTGTTTTTGAATTGCTACCCACCTCTAACTACTCTTACATTTTCTATAATGGCTCCATGTCTTTCAATTGATCAAAATTAATAATTAGATCATAATAATGCAGAAATTAATCAATGCTATCCTGAACCTGAATGCTAAGCATAGAATATTCAAGGGTGGCATGCTCATGCCTTGGTACCTGGAAGCAGTAGCAAACTTGCAGTGATGTAATTCTTTGGCCGTACCCTTTTAAATCATAGTATCTGCCATGCATGCCGTCTTGTGTTCCTAGGAAGATTGTTCCTTCAAATTTATTTCGATATCCAAACAGAAGGGCATTTCACAGCATGAGGGCATAAAATAAAATACACAATAAGGAAATCAAGAGACTCTAAACAGTGGGATACGGAAGGGACGTGGCATGGGCACGGAGTGGGGATGTCTGGACTAGCTGGTCCGTTCCAGACCCTTTTTTACGTGAATAATATTTCAAATATCTTTTTATGCGAGTAATTCTATTTTCCAAAAAACAATATTTTGTAAATTTAATTAAATAAATAAAATATTGATTATTCTGAGTTTCTATAAATAAAATATATATAAACTTATGACAATTCAAATATCATTAACGTGTAAAAAAGTGTCTGAAACCAGCTGCGCTGCCCGTCCCTCTAGGGTCAGGGTTCTGGTGGTGCCAATAATTAGTTGCCACTGTAGTTAGACAGGTCACACATGGGGTATCTGGGATGGGTTCGAAAGTTTTTTTTTCATTTTATTTTTTAAAAAAATTATTTTATATACAAATATAAAAAAAAATAAAAAAAAAATATTTTATTTAAATATATTTCTAGAAAAAAAAAAACATCCATAGCACAGCGCAATGACTATATAATGGGTGAGTTTAAAAAGGCAATCATCGATCCTAAAGGGTGGAAGAGGACAATCGGGCTGCCAGTGCCTTTGGCCGGCCGCCGTATGGAACAGTGCTCGTAATTATTTTCACGTGGCATGAGCTCACCAATGCATTATAAAATACGTTTTGTTAGGTAGCCGATCTTGATACATGTTTTATATTTAGGGCTCCCTGTCACATGGTGAAGGTTTTTCCAATATATGTTTTAGCAGATTGGATTCTGCGAAGCGTCAAGAGAACATACATATGTATTAACCTGTCGACATACAGTAACTTGATTTAGCTGCACAGATGCACAATCATTCCTTGCACCATGTCTTGGGAGCTATCTAGTAAGAAAGATGAAATGGGCTGGCAGATAGAAACCATCTCCGTGAGAAGAGAAAAAAAAAAGAACTATTTTAATATTAAGTATCCAACTTGTGTTTGATATTTAAAGTTTATTTTATAAATAGAAAGAATTTTGTTTTTTTCCTCAGGATAGAATAAAACAACTTACGAAGCCAGAGCATGCAATATCTTAATTATAATCTTTTTTTTTGTTTTTCGTTGATCTTAGGGTGTGATTTTGTGTAGTATAAGAAACTCAAAGTGACTAACTAGGTATCGAGTTGGAGATCATTTCGTACCGTGAACAAAGCTTTTAATTACTGGGGTCTTGACGTGAACGGTGAGGATACTTTCGTCCTTTAAAACAGGTCAGGGATTCGATCATTTTTCTTGTATGGAGCCGGCTATTTGGGGAGCATTTTCACCTTTTCGGAGGCTATCCAGTATAAACATGGATTAGTTTAGGCCAGTATCTGGAAGACTGGTTTATACCAAAAAAACAAAGCCTTTAATTTAATAAATCCGACCCAGCCACGTAGGTTTGGATTCTGGAATGCAAAAAACTCATAGCTGTTAAAATTGAATTTAAAAAAAAAAACAATATAAAAAAACAAAAGCCACAATTTCTCCCCCTTTAAAAAATTCTTTACTCCACTCCCTGTAAATTTGACATTTATTTATGAAGTTAAGTGTTATTCTCTTTGAAAATTTCTCTCCACCTATTCCTTCAGATCGCGCCAGCACAGACAAAGGAGATGAAGGCTGTTCTTCTAAAAAAAATTCCCTTTACCACATCCAAAGCACATTCATAGGAAACTGTTAGGTATATTGCCATTTGTGGCAATATCCTACCATTGTTGAAAATGGTAGAGTTACCAACCCACCATTGTTGAAAATGGTAACCAACCCACCATTGTTGAAAATGGTAAATTGCCTAAGTTTGGTGGCCAACCTTTGACTATGAAGAAAATTTGGTGGTCAACCATTTAAGATTGTCTCCTCACTCTTGCTATAAATAGAGGAGCTTCTACGACTTGAGAGAGAGAGAGAGAGCAACACAAGTGAATGTGTTGTGGAGAGTGAGGGAGAAACACAAGTGAATGTGTTGTGTAGAGAGAGCTAGAGAGAGTTGATGAGTTGAGTAGAGTGGATGTAATCCTCCTCCTCTATATGTATTTATTGTAACCCTTTCTCTATCTCTAATACAATGACTCTCTCCCGTGGATGTAGGCGGTTTTGCCGAACCACGTTAAATATTGTGTCGGTGTGCTTAAGTCTCCTATGAGCAAGTATCAGTACACCCCCGGTCCGCGCATGGGAAAGCCGGTATTTCCCAACAACTGGTATCAGAGCCTGGTTTAAAGGGGTGTTTGATTTTGCTCAAAATGAAAATTGTCAAAATTGTGTTTTGACCATACCATCACGTAGAGGAGGTCGAGACGAAGCCATCTGGCGAAACGACGTCAAAATATGATGTCGGACATGGCCGCACTCTCCATCACTCTCAGTAGGGCATCCGCCCATGCAGCAGATGCGCCCCATACGTCTTCTTCGCCGGATTGGTGACCGAGCCGAATACCGATTGACCCTAACAGAAACATGGTACGAAAATTAACCCAGAATAAAAATAAAAATAAATGATTGTATTAAAAAAATTCAAACGTGATAATTATATATATGAGAAACGCAGGCCAATAAATTGGAGAAGGTGAGATGCCTCTGTATTTCTTTGACCGTATCTTAGGAGACCGTGAGGAGTTAAAATAAACCTGCCTTTGCCCGCACGCCCTGGAGATTTCTGTTCCCCACAAACACCCACCAAAATTTTCAAGGTTTGCTACTTGGCTGATTTTTATAACTCATATGTACTTTAATTTGAGGTTTTTTTGGACCAAATTACAAGTGCCTAGATTCTCATTGCCCGATTCTTTGTCCAAACTCCAACTAAATTATATATTTAATCCTTCCATTGCCATCGAGGCACATCTATAATCTATCGTGTTTTTTTTAGTATAGTATGGGTTGGCAGCCCCTCCATGGTAAGGATTCAGCTTCAATTTGGATGATGAGATCAAGAGAGCTCGTGATGGAAGCTCATGGACTTGTCTTTCTCAGGTTGATCCTGGCATGTCTGGGTAGCAAGAAAAAATAATTTATTGGGAAAAAAAATTTGAATATCATGTCCGTACTTTTCAATAGCTTTTAATAACATATATATATATATATATATATATATATATTGATTGGTATTTTGTATTTTTTTATTAAACACCAAACAAGACGGTCGGCGGGCTGCTCGGTCAGTCCCGGCGGGCAGCATTTCCAAAGCTGACGTATCCTGGAGTCTTTTTATTCTTTCTGGGCTATGGACCTGTCACTGTCAGGTCCAGCAGGCAGCCCAACTGGCCTAATCCCCTTCACATATACCTATTGCCACTCCTCACTTTTCGTTATAATATTGCTGCTCCTCCTGAACTCTCCTTCGCTCTCTCTCCCTCTCTCTAAACACGGGGGAAAGAGAACAGCGGCTTTCGAAGGTGAAAGAAAGGCGTGATTTTCTGCAAGGTATGGAATCCCTTATGCAGTAGTAAGAAATAATTGTGGAATATCAAAAGCTCATGTTTTTTTGGTGCTATTCGAAGTCAACACGGTCTATATAACATTTTTATAAAATCTTGTCCTCGTGCTCAACTTGTATAGTATTCCTAATAATTGATGGATAGATGTGATACTTTATGCTATTAAGTCTGCAATTCTATGTATGTAGTTAGAGGAGCATGTGATCTGATCATTAGTTTACTGCCTTGATTTTATGAGCAGAAACTGATATATTCTTCTTCAAATCTCTTATACTTGATGTGATTCTCATTACAGTAAACCTGTTTAAGAGAATGAACAAAGCTACCGTGTTCTACGCTACAGGCCAGGAAGAGAACTTTGCAGATGGATTCTTTCCTGGCCTTCAATCGGGAGCTGGAATTTCATTTGAAGAGATGGACTTTTCATGCTAACTAACTGGGTGCTATCCTACCTGAGCTATTTCTTCTTCATTTCTTTTTTCTTTTTTTTTCTTGACCTTGTAAGACCTTTTCTTGACCTTGTAAGACCCCGTTTTCTGTTCTTCATTTTTGTTCTTAAGACTGTCATGGACTCCGTATCAAAACGTTTTGATATGGATTTCTGATAAAATCTGTTCCCGTTTCCCTCCAACTCATCTTCTCCGTTCTTATCTATCCCTCCTGAGCTATTTGAATTACACCACGTATCATTTTCCTTCAGAATCACCCAAGACAAACCAATTAACAGCCTCTGATGAAAGTTCATGCAAGCCATCGAAGGAGCTAAGATATCATGTTTGAGCTGAGATATCTTCGAGGAGGTAGTAGCTGTAAAGAGTACTTGAATCGCTTGTAAAAATGTCTTGTCTTGTCTTTCTTTCTCGGTAAAATAAAAATACCTTGTCTTCTTATACTCTGTACGACAAGGCCATCAATTTTGATTGTTGTTAGCTTATGTGTGTGCAGAAACATGCTGTTGCAGACATCAGTTTCCTTGTTTTATTTGTTTTTGTCTCATAAGTAAGTAGATATTCTCTCAGATCTAAGCGTGGAAGAGTTCTCCACGTGACTGTTCTTATGTACAAAACAAAATATTAATGTATCCACTGTATATTGACCGTGTCACTTTCTGAGCCCTCTCTAGTCCTTGTCCACCACGGAAGTCAGAATATGAAAAGGCTAGCCATCTTCGTATGTGGTTGATATTATAGTTGACTATATTATGAAATTATTGTTTTTTGTACTCTTTTGTCTATTAATATCATAAGTAAAAAAAAAAACATATATTATCTTATTATATTTACAAGAAAAAAAAAACATTTAAACAAAAAACTCTATCAAATTTAGTTGACAGGGGTTTCTAGAAATCTTTAAATGGTCAAATTTCTCAAATGAGGACCTGAACCACCAGTGGTCGGTGATAATATTGTTGTCGGAGCACCACCCGTTTCTTATCTTCTCGCTTTAAAAGTGAACAAAAGAGGGTCCTTTCCTAAGCTATAAACTCTGAGCTCAAATTCCTAATATCTAAACTCTCAATCGTCCACACTCAAACCTGAATCCTAAAGCTGAAACCATAAACTCTTATCTTGAGTTGTTAAGGTTCTTGTCGTTGGATTGGAAAGAGGCTGGCTACAATTTTGCATGAAAAAAAAATACTTGGCTCACGGGTGGATGGTGGAAAAAGCTACATGGTTATCCTCCCTGTAAATTGTAAGGGTGGTTATGGTGGAAACAATGACTAGGTATTGGGTAGGTAGGTGATAACTAGAAGGCTGCACTGATCCACCAAATTAATTGACCTCTCCCTAATCGCTTGCAGTTTTTTTTCCCTCTATTTTTTCCACTCCCTTCCTAAATTCCAAAACCTTAAATTATTTGAAGAGTTCCTATCTAGAGTTTAATATATTTGTATTTGAAGAGTAAGATGATGACTATATTGATAAAAAAAAAAGAGGGAAACTAACCAATTTCCCCCACCATTTTATAATGATTGATGGATCTCAGATCCGAATCTATACTCAACCGCAAGCTTTTTAGTTTTTTTTTAAGGTAACAAGCATCATTTCAGTAACATGGATCTATCTTACATCGATTAATTTTATAAATTCTAAAATTAATATTATATAAATACACAATTTCAGTAATCATTATATTTATAATATAAAATTAATAAACGGTATTTACTTGATTTTTTTTTTGTTAAAAATCGAGGCTTTACGACCTTTACATAAAACGCGGAAAAGTGGATCCAATTAGATCATAATATAGCAAAGTGCACACCCCTGCTGGGGGATCAGTAAAACTATCCGACCCCACATCTACTAAATCTCTAGTTAAACCAAAGTTAGCTACACAATTGTCCTCCCTATAGACATGTTGAGTTTGAACCTCCCAATCCCGACCTAATAACTCTCTAATTCTCATAAGAATATTATAGTTCCTATCAGGCCTCCCACTCTCCTTCTTAACCATCTCAACTACTAACTTGGAATCGATTCGAGAATTACTTTTCTAAAACCCATATCCCAAGCGAGTTGCGGACCCCATAAATAGCCCATAACTCCGCAGTTAAGGAAGAACAGATTCAATGTTCCTTGCAAAACCTCCCACCACGCTCCCATATGATCCCTAATTACCCCTCCCACTTTGCCTTCCCTGGATTTCCTTTCTGCAACCATCTACATTCGACTTGATCCAGGTCTTCGATTGGATATTTCCATCCGATGTTCTCTACCACTATTGAGTTCTTCTTCCAACCCCATTCACCACTCGCACCCTCCCAATATCCTCAACCATTCTTTTGATAGCAATGACAGTCCCATACCAATTACCATCATCTCCCCATATATTCTACTACATCTATTTTTCCAAATGAACCAAACAAGTTACTCGAAAACCACATGCCAATCTCCATGACGCGAGCTTCCATTCCTGGGAGTTAAATTTGATATCAACCATACATACCAACTTTGGCTAAAGAACACATTTCTTTCCTCCACTTTGACGAAAACCTCCCATATACGTCTTGCTGAAGGGCAATCTCTTAAAGCATGGGTTAATGACTCCATTTCATGCTCACACTGACTGCAACGACCATTATCCGCTAACCTCCTTTGCCACCTCCTTTCGTTTGTCATAATAGCCTTATGACCAACCGTCCATAGAAACACTCTAATACGCTCCAGACCCTTCCACTGCCAAATAATCCTCCACATAGGATCCCGGTCTAAAGCACCCCTTTCTTCTTGAACTATATACCCTTTCCTAATATTAAATTTACCATCCGTGGAAGGACTCCAAATCATAGAGTCTGGATCAACGTCTAGCCTTGGAGGAATGTAACTGGCAATAATCATCACAACTTGAATAGGTAATAATTGCGCAAACAAATCCCACCTCCAACTGCCCCTATTATCCACCATCTCTGCCACTGTATAGTTAATTGAGTCAATTTGGTCCTCTGAATTAACATGAGCAATCAGTGGCCCATAGGTCTCCAACCAACTATCTTTCCAGAACAAAATTCGTCTCCCATTACCTAGATTCCATTTAACATTATGATTCACTACATTCCATTCCTGACAAATAGCCTTCCATAGAACTGAATCTCTTACAGTCGCTACTGGATGACTTCCTCTCCTATTACCATGCATATATTTATCTTTCATGAATTTAACCCAGAGACTATTCTCCTGCAGTAAACCCCATACCAACTTCATTATAAACGCTTTATTCATCTGCTTCATTTTCCTCAAACCCATCCCCCCTTCCTCTTTTGACTTACACATCGTCTTCCAATTTACAAGGTGAACCTTGTCTTTACCTTCAGTTTGTCCCAGGATGAGCAGATCGCATATTTTCTCTATCTCCATGCAAGTATGTTGAGGAATAACTGCAGCCTGCATAGGGTATAAAGGAACAGTAGCAAGAACCGCTTTACAAAGAGTGATCCTTCCTGCCAAGGATAAACTTTTCGCTTTCCATCCCGCCAATCGCTTTTGTAAATTCTCTAACAAGTAGCTATATGTATGTTTCGTAACTCTTTGATGGAGTAAAGGCACCCCAAGATATCTTCCCAAATTTCTTGTAACTTGAAAACCACTTCTCCTCTCGGATCTTGTTTGCCAAAAGGTCGAAACATTCTGGAAAAGAAAATTCTAGTTTTGGCCACACTAATTTTACGCCTGCAGTTGAGCGAGAAAAGATCAAGACATTGATTGACTCGCTCAATTTGCTCTATGCTAGCCTCCGCAAATAAAAGCATATCATCAGCAAAACACAAGTGAGAAATATCCATACCATTTCTGCGCACCCTGAAGGGCTTCCAACTATGCTCCTCCACTCTTTGGTTTATCATCTGTGACAATCTTTCCAAACACAGCACAAAAATATAAGGAGACAAAGGATCTCCCTGTCGAATACCTCTGTTAGGGAAGAACTTTTGGGTGACTTCTCCATTCCATAAGACGCTAAGAGAAGAAGTTTCAATACACTGCATAATAACCTTTATAAGCCCACTAGGGAGACGAGCATCCATCAGAGTATCCATAAAAGTAATGGTTTCGGGTGAGTGGTTAAGACGCGTGTTTTTCAAAAGTAGAACAGAGGTTCGAAACTCCCAGGCAACAAAAATGGTATTTACTTGATTTTGTTGCGATATAATCACCACCATCTGGCCCACTTTTTTCGAACTTCTTACCACCTTTGGGCAACACGCTTACATGGGCCACTTACGAGTTTTTTTAAACTTTTGCTCCAATCATTCCTTTTAATGTCAGGATAAAAAAGCATCAAAAAGGACGGGGATACGACGTCTGTCGATTACCTCTCAATTATGCCATGATGGACAATTTACAGCCTGATTTTGACAAGAAAAAGAAAGAGGAGAGAAAGCATGCACCAGGAGATGATGGTCCTAACCAGATGGGACTGGATCATGTGCAGTCCTTGCTGGTTAACATTTATATTCTTTTTTTTGGTCAATAAGTGTTATTGTTTTGCAAGCTCCTATCAAGAAAGAAGAAACTCGGAAGCAAATCAAATGCATAAATATCCTACACCTAAAACTATAGAAACCGAGAGGATGACTGAAGAGCCGTAAGCTAAAACTAAAAGGACTATTCTAGAAAGGGACCTGGAAAGAGAAAGGAACGATAGAGATGGGCTGCAGTTAACACGCCTAGTTTTCCAATCAAGCCCAACGAGGCCCAGGGGCCATTCTTCACAACCTATTCGTGAGTTTTAGCACCTCCCCTGTATAAACAAGTCACTTGTAAAATATCTAAAAAATCAATCTACCGTTTACCAAATCACCGTCGCCAAACAACAAATTAATATCATTACTAAAATCACGTTAAAAAAAAAACATCTTTGCTAACATTACTATTTTAGCTTTCAATACATCCATCCTTGAGATTCAGAACGAATGGTGGGAGATGGGCCCTGATTTACGAGATCTAACGTGTGAAAAGCCGCCCAGGTATTGGGCCTGGTTAATGCGAAAATGGATTTGACACTGCCTGGAATGAGTATAATTTAACCGGGCCAGATAAAATGCAACTATCCAGTTTACACTTGAGCCCAGCCCCCGCAGGCTGTACTGTATCCTATCTTTATGCACACGTGTTGTTCATATGGGCACCGCTCAGATCTCGAAATATCCATCATAAGTATTTGACCAGTATATAGCATCGAAGAACTCCAAACAGTATCCGGTGGTTCTAATCTAAGATTCTATTCGTTCTTGATCTTTGTTGACTTTCACTTTAAATATAAGATATCCCGTGGATATTCAAGATTCTAATTACTATGATGTCTTTTCCGAAAACATGGAGTTACCAGCGATCAACCTTTTAAATCATCTTTAACTAAAATAAATGAAATAGATTTGTCTTTTAATTTTGGCCGTTCAACATAATCCACAAGGACAGAGGACCCAGCTCGATTGCATCGGTAAATGCAGTCATGGCTGCCCGAGTTTTTTTTTTGTTAATCCAAGCATTTCAACTAGCTGTCACTGTACCGACAGCAGCCACCTCGATCGCTTGAAACACGCCACGAAATATCTTGCCACTGGACGATGTCGATGATGATCTGTGCATGAGATTACTTGATTGGCTGGCCCATTAATTTACTTGTTGATTAACAGCACGGGCATATGATAGAAATTTGGAAGTTATTCTCGAAACACACTCCCTTAAGATCCATTTATATCAACTGGAAAAGGACTCGTAAGCTTAAGTTTGCTAACATCCCTTTATATTATAGTTTAGGTAGCTGCGATTTCACATAAGATTCTCTCTTTCTATTGAATGATTTTTACAGTATTCTATGATTTAAATTAGCATTTGATGTTTTCTAAAGTATTTCACAAGTAAGCTGAATCTAGAGATTTCTTGAGCCGGTGGATATTTCTGAGACTTGAAAGTAGATTTACTGTCCATGATGGTAGTCTTTTTAACTTGATATGCTTAAGCTACATGTTTTTTTTCCAGTTGCCTTTGATTTCTTATCCATCCTCTCATTTTTATTTAAATCTTCTTCTATTTGCATGTCAATCTCATCTCTATCCTTTTAAGCCATTAATTGGATTGACTTTAGATTGATTAAATTGACTAGATCATATCAATACAAATCAAGAAAGGATTTGTGTGGAGAGGGGTTTTTTTCAGTCAATTTTATTTTTAATTGACTAGTTTATCTTCATCAACCAATTCGATTACGTTCTGTGATTTGATTTTCAAAATTAAGTTAGTTCAGATACTGGATCGTAATTTTATTTTTTATTTTTATGTTTGTAGACTATTTTCTCGGGCAATTTAATTTTAAACTTGAATTAGACAAGTAATTGGATAAGTTTTTTTTAAGATCAACCCATCACATCAAATTTAATAAATACAGTGTTCTCTACGATTTTAATATCTCTATTGCATCTATAAATGGACCTCGCCCGAGATAACATAGGTGTATAAACTAGCAATAGCGCTTGACCAAAAAATAAATCTTATGACGCGAAAGCTGTGACTACTAATATCTTCCCAGTTCTTCAATAGGTCCATTCTATATAAATAGATAGATATAAGAGAAAAAAGAATTAGGTGGAGATATTTTAATTGTTTCTTTTTTCGACCATCGATTTTATTCTCTTACTTTTTTATATATGGCTATTGATTTCAAATAAATTATATTATATTATATTATATTATATTAATAAGATGTTACTAATTATAGTTTTAGCAGAGTAAAAACTTCAATATAGAAATAAAAAGTATGCGCTAATAGCTCTTCTTTTTTTAACGCCTATGATTTTTTACTTGGAGATAGTTAGTCTAGAGCTCATTTATTATTGTGGTGGCAGTGATTTTTTAATATATATATATATATATATATATTATTTTTTAAAAATACTTTTAACATTAATATAGTAAAATATCTATAAAGAAAGCATGATCAAAATTCATTTTTTGTTCAAAATACAAAAATAAACAGATATTTAAACTGCCGACGGGAGATTGCGTGAAGATAGATGACCCTGGTGGCTATATCCAGATCATCACCGCACCCCCAGGTGGCCAAACATCAGAGGTTGCTTTTCTCATGTCTGAATAAATACATTGATTGGCTACTACAACACTGCCTGATAAAAGCCACTTCAGTTGCTGCTTTCGTATGATAGAAGTGGGTCTCGATCTAGAATGTTCTAGCTAATGAACACGCACACTCACACGGATCACAGATTGAAAAAGCTCAGCCACGCCTGGTTGAATACTTGTCCTGGTTGAATACTTGTCCTTGTAACTGCCATCCGAAAACGACGTCGGTCACAGAGAGTACCCGCGATGCTTGATCAAGTTTTATGGTCTGGCCCAGTGGCAGTTACAATGGTTTCTGCGTGCTCTCGCAAAAACTAATTAACACTCGCACGCTGCCATCTCAGCAAATGATTTAATGCGTGTCTTGAAGAGAACAAGCACTGATTTTTAATCTGTTTGCCAGTAGAGAATAGTAGATTCGGAAACCACTAAATGCTTTGTTTATTAAAATATATGTGAATTTTATGTTTTTTAATGATGGGTGTCGAACCAGACTACAGCATCTCGATTATTTCGGCTCACTTGAACATCCTACAAATCCAAATGAGCATGTAGGTATCGCGGAGTGATAGACGTCTCACGTAGGAAAGACCGGGAAGTTGGGAGGAGGAACCCTCCACCCCTCCCTGAGACTCCTCCACCCCTCCCACTGAGACTCGAATCATGAGCTCGATTGTGGGAGGCACTCACACCATTGAGCCACGTCCCTTAGTGGTATGTGAATTTATGTTTGATGATGTGTTTGATGGTATGTTTTATATTATTTTTTCATGTTTCTTGATTATCTTGACATGCTCATATAGAAACTAATTTTTTTTAAAATATATATATATATATATATAATTTTAATATATTTCTGAATAAAAAAACAAATTTTATCCCACTTCAAATTGACCTAAATAATTAAAAACTATAACATAAACCTAATTCATACGAGTCAAACCACTAATCTTATAAAGGTCTAAAATATGTAGGGATGGTATTGAATTTGATCCATGTGAATCAAATAGAGTAATAACTTTTCTAAGAAAACTTATAATAGTCGTATTTGTTAAAGAGTATAACCGGCCTGGAGAGTGGAATAAGATCACGATTTTTCTTTCCAAAGCTAGTATTTTTAGTAGGCTTGGGACTTTCATTCAAACAAGGTATCAACGCTGCATTTTTCTTTTTATGGTGGGTGGTTGGATATCGTGTCAGTATGAATTGTTTGACTTCCTGCAATTACTTTTCAATTCTTAATTTCTTAGTGTTCCCCACGAGGAAAATGAAATACGGTTCTGGACATGTTTCTTTGATGTAAACTGGCGTACAGAAAATTTATGTGTTTGTTTATTAATGTTGATTAACAATTTTTTTTTTACAATAACTTGTGTATGCGATGTATCTTTCGAGAGATGTTTTGCAGGTGAAAACACCTTAAAATTTAAATAATGTCAACCCACGTATGTGTTTTGAATACAAGAAAAAAATTCAACTATTTTTTTAAATATATATTTTATTTTAAACTTAAAATTTACTGTACAGATTATAAATTATTTATCACTATTCCACACTTTTTATAACATCCTAATGTAAGGAGCGTCTGTATGGATTTGCCCTCAAAAGTCATACTCTCATATCATAGCTTGTTTCTCCATGGCAAATGCAACGTGTTTAACTTTTAAAAATGACTATTACAGGGAAATAAGTGTGTATTAGACAACACAGTTTCTGATGTTTTTCAGAAGTTTTTTTTTAATTATTAAAATAATATTTTTATTTTATTTGATATTAATATATCAAATTTATTATAAAAAAATAATAAAATGTTTTCACATAAAAGTTAAATTATAAAACAAAAACCACTGCAATGTCAAACTAACATTAAGTTTCACATTTTTTAAAAAAATTGTTTTAGATACTAATACTGATTTTATGGGTTGTAAAATCAAATAAAGAAACTAAGCTCTTTAGTCATGAGGTCAAGTCTTTATATTAATAATTTATTAATTTAAAATAAATAAATAATATTTTATCAGTACTCGATTAACAAAATTTTCATCGTTGACGCATATTGTTGCATGATCCATATATAAATACAGCTCGCATCGTCCAGTTATTGCCTCTGCCACGTTAAATCTGTCCGTGTCTTTGTCTAACCTACGTGTTTATAGGTCGACTTTTGATTCCAGGATCGGTGAAAATTCACCAGGATGTCCGAACTTCTCAGATGCTACTCTCCCCGACAGGTAGTATAGTCAAACTCATGCTTGGACGAGTATGAGAGATATGATGAATGTTAATAAATCCAACAGCAATTTTTAACTCATATATATATATATATATATAATTTGAAATTGTATATTTTTAAACGACAATATTTTAAGAAGACCCTTGCATCACAATAACATATATATATATAGTTAAGCAAGTTTTTGAAAGATTATTGACGAACTCTTATAAAATATTAAAGCTTAATGATTACTAATGCACTTGAACTTATATATGACGGGGGAATTACTGAAATATACGTACATATGCGAGTGTTTTTGTTTGGTAAATAATTCGCGGTGGTTAGGAAAAAAGAGAGAGGAGAATAGCTTATATACAAGGATCGAAATATAGAGTTTTTGATCGAAGGCGTGGCATTCATTTATACATATTTTGCGTCAGCATTCCTTTCATAAAGCCTGCAAATTATTTGGATGCAGGTAACACTTGATGGATTGATCAGTATTAATAGACCGATCGATAGATGGTTTTATACAATATTTCCATGTATAATAGAATTGCTTGAGAAACTATATATTCCTCTCACTTGAATTAAGTGTTAGAGACGCCCTGGAATTTGCAGAACCTATTTCTTCCAAGGGGTCAGAAAATCATTTTTTCTTCTTTTCTGAAGGCATGTCTATTTCCAGAAAGAGATTGGTGCCGCTACTAATCACTCTTTAATTCAATAACTCCATCGATTGACACATTTAGGGATTAAATAAGAGGTTTCAACACTACCTACCATTTTACCACCTATATTACTAGTCACGTACCGTCAAGAACTGTTCTTCAAAAGTTTCAACTTGTAGGATAGATATCAAGAAATTCGTTGTATTTAATGGAGAAATTTAGATGCTAGCTAGATAGGTTGAGAAAGTTAAAGCATCTTGTTGGAATGTGATTTTTCCTTCACCCTCTCTCAGTTTTTTTTATATATATAATTGGGTTATTCGGGTTATATAACTTAAACACACTATAACTAATTTTAAATTCAATGAATATCTTGTAAATCTAATGAACAGATAAGACACCACAGGATAATAGACATGCATTTTAGGGTCTAAATCCCGGTGATTCCTTTTCTCCAATACCCAGTAGCGGATTTTTCGTTCTTTAATCTAAGGGGTTGTCAGAGAGCCAATCGTGATTCCTAAATAAAATGCATTCATAGTTAATTGGCTAAAATGTGTTAAGGAATCATCTCACATAAAAGATTAAACTTATAGGTGAGGCTCTAGAATATAATTATATTATACTTTAACACACACCCTCAAGTGAAAGCTATTTGGGCTTGAAACTTGCACAAGCTCACATCACTTTGTGCTTGGTTTTTTTATCAAATAGAATGAAGTTGGTGAGATTCGAACTCGTGACCGTTGAGTCAACAAGGTTCTGATACCATGTTAAGAAAGCATTTCAACTAAAAGTTTAAACTTATAAGAGGCTCCAAAATATAATTATATTATACTTTAACAAAATGTCACCTTAGATTTTAATATTGTGTTATTTTTTATTGCAAGATTATAAATTTAATTATTTTTAAATTTTAATATATCAATATAAAAATAAACTAAAAAATAATTTTAAAAAACACATCCATTGACATCAAACAGACAAAGATACTGCAATACCGTAATCCGGCTACGCCTGGACCAAGTCAAAGAAACAGAAGAAGCAAGCACACGTGGAGTATATTTGTTGCCTACAATCTCGAGTGGCAGGCCTGCAAAAATGTCAACACTGTTGTAACGTGAGCATAGCATGAATTTATGCCTTTGCTTGTGAAAGAAGCATGGAATGACACTTGAAGGGGAAGGAGGTGGCCGGGTGTGATTAGAAGAGGTCCTTTAGTCAAAACAAGTCGGTAATAAATAGAAAATGATTAATGAGAAAGGATGTTAAAAAAGGGAATCCACGAAAACATTAAAAAATAAATTAAAGCAATGAAACAAGTCAACTTTTCTTATATTAAACAATATTTTGTTAGTTGTACGTCAACCACCAGAAAGTATTAATTATTGACTCCCCCAAAAACAAATTAATATTTGAAAAATAAATGATTTTATCAATAATTTCAATCCTTTTTCAACGGGACGCACTCTCCTATATATCTATAGCAAGCACGAGCAATACTCCTTACACCTCTGAAACATTCCCACCTTCTTCTCCCCAGTCTCTCCATCTATCAAATATTCCTTCATCACTTCTTAGCTTCTATATCTCTTGATTTCCTTTTATCTCCAGAGATATATAATCCAAGAGATATGGTAGTGGCATCTCCAACTCATCAAATTCACAGTGAAAAGCTCCTGTCCATTGAGCTTCCTACAATAGACCTCTCAGGTGAGAGATCAGCGGTTTCCAGTCTCATTGTCAAGGCCTGCGATGAATATGGTTTCTTCAAGGTGAAAAACCATGGCGTTCCTCATGACATCATCGCCAAAATGGAGAAAGAAGGTTTCAACTTCTTTGCAAAACCATTCGAGGAGAAGCAAAAGGCTGAGCTGGCCAAACCCTTTGGTTATGGCTGCAAAAATATTGGCTTCAAAGGTGATACAGGAGAGGTGGAATATCTACTTCTTAATACCAACACTCTCTCCGTAGCTGAAAGATCCAAAACCATCTCCACTGACCCTGCAAATTTCAGGCAAGTGCTTACACCCTTTATATTGCTCTGAAACTTTCATTATTCTACATGGAAATTTGACACGTACAGTTTCATTTAGTTATCAAGAATCGATTTTCAAATGCTTTTCAAAAAACAAGTTATTTGGCAATGTTAATTACTCTTATGCATGTATTTGTTCGAGAGCCACCGGCGCTTCTTGAAAGTGCAAGAGTGATGCGTTTTGAGGTAAAAACTTGTTTATCACAGCAACGTGTAAGAAATTAACCGGTGAACAGAGTTAACGAACATGAAATGTTGGAAGATTTATAAACCGATCGAGAAGACTAAAACTACTTTTAGTTTTTAGAACAAAATTAGGGTGTTTCCGAAATTTGAAAACGATGCCACCATGCAAGTTGCTACTTCACTCTCCCAATTAGTGTGTAGCGAGCGCGTGTCTATGTAAACACAGTGCTGCTAGCTGGGAAGTTTCTTGAAATTGAGCAGTACTGCTTTCTAAACCCGAGTTTTCAAGCGCCCCTGTCCTTTCCTAAAAAAGAAAAACAAATCTAGGTTGCTGTGGGTTTCTTAATGAATTTCACTGTGAAACAAGATGCCTTTTTAATATTTTATGGGACCAGAAGACTTGGTGCATGTAATAATAGGAATTTCATTTATTATCGTCCTAGTGTTTGGTATGGAAGGAACATGAAAAATAAAGAACTGGGGTTCCATATAGAGAACACTAGGTATGGAATATCATCAATCATGCATCATCCATCAATGATGACGGGTAGTTTGACTGAGCAAATTTATAAAAAAAATTAAATTGCAGCTACGGTTTTGAAGTAAATAATATTATGAAAAAATAAAATAAAATAAAATAAAATAATACCCTCAGTGCTGTCAAGTGAATATAGTTTCATGATGTCTGAAGAACTAATATATCATTAAAAAAACAACGGGGTTTAACTGCAGTTTCAGTTTGCTTTCTTTTAAGATTAAAGTTAAGTACTAAAACACGTGATTAGATCCATTTTAAAGCACCAAATCACAAGGGAACATGGAAGTATATGTCCTCCTGGAAGGTGGGATCACTTCTTTCCTCTGAAAGCTGAAACATATATGGCTTCCTCGGTCTCTGTCAGTATTCCCCATTAGAGCTTGAAAAACTATTCTTCAAACAAGAGAGGTTTCACGAGTCGAAACATGATGGGTGGTTTAGTGTCTTGTTAAAGTTGCATGGTCGGTAATCTCAAGAGAAGAGGAGAGGGAATAGTGTCGGCTGCTTTTTATTTTATTTTTTTACAGCACATACAAACACATAGTGTCAGGTTTGTCCTTTCAAATAAAGAAATTGTTACGAAAACTTGGATCATGTGGTGTGTAATGTACGGATCAATCCAATCGCATTGCAATCTTATTGATACCGATTATTTCTTACGAAGATTAACCTATGAGCCTTGCTTGATATACGAGTGTCGTCCAATGATTTGTGATGGATTTAGTGAATCTAAACGATGCTTAGGATTTTATCAATCAAATGAAAAATAAAATAAACTTTATTTAGACAAAGCTGTCCAATCTCAATCCTCAAAATAATACCCACCAGTCTAATCTTAAACGCCACCCATGTAAAGCTTCCTCGGTGGCAGCAAACATGAACTATTTTTTTTCTCGACGACAATCACTATTTATCGAGAAATTCCGAAAAGAAACGAAGATAAGGTTCTTTAAGGATGAAAAGATTGGAGAATCAAATGGACAAGTCAGACAGCTACATCAAAGATGGTCTTATCAAATCAAAGGAAATTAAAAAATAATAATAATAAAGAATGAAGCTCGCATGCCTGAATTAGACAAGGGTTAATTTGGGGACTTCATTTCGCCAAATAACGCCACAGAAATTTAATGAACAGCAACTGGAAAAGGCAAAGGAGAAGCAGAGTAGCAGGTCCAGTGTACTTGTCTAGTGAGCGGTTAATGTTTTCTGTTTTGTTTTTTTAAGTGCTGTTAAACTGTTATATTTTGATCTGACGATATAGGGTTGTTTTCTCTCTCTTGTTTTTCTGGAGCACAGCTCTGCTGTGTGTGCTTACATAGAAGCAGTCAGGGAGCTGGCATGCGAGCTGTTAGATCTGTTGGCAGAGGGTTTGTGGGTCCCGGATAAATCAGTGTTTAGCAGGCTAATCAGAGATGTTGACAGTGACTCAATCATCAGGTTAAACCACTACCCACCTATGCCTATGCTCTGCCAGGACAAGGAGCTCTGCAAGGATAAGGACTCGTCACCTTGTAACCAGAACAAGGTAGGGTTTGGAGAACATTCTGACCCTCAGATCTTGACCATCTTAAGATCCAACGATGTGGGTGGCCTTCAGATTTCCTTAAATGATGGTGCGTGGGTCCCGGTAACACCTGATCCCGCTACCTTCTGTGTTAATGTGGGTGACTTATTACAGGTTGGTCACTATTTTCTCTTATCTTGTTATCATCATTAGTGTGAAAAAAGTTGAATGGGATTTGATGGGTGTTGCTGTTCTTATAGCTAAGCTCCCTAGCTGTAGCTAGGCAGGCTTTGGATTGGGTTTTTGACCCAAAACGACAACATCAGTTTCCATCCAGTGAACATTATGTGAATGAGTAATTGAATGACCACCGAGATTCAGAACCATGGAACTGAAAAGCACCTGACCATTGGTTGGTCGTTGATGGTGTGCTTCGAAGCTGACTTTAAATAATCGAGGAAATATCTCGGCGTTATGACTAAACCATTTCCAAGATATTTTTGTGGAATATCAGTTTCTTGGTTCTCTTTATTGGTGAAAATGAAATTGATTTTTTTATCAAATGATGTGACAGATATGTTCCGAAAGCAAGGTCTTTACACTACCAAGTATTTTCCCGGAAGTGCTGTTCTGAAACTTGTATATTTTCTAGAACTAAATGATTGTTATCGTCAAATTAAAGCTTGAAAACAACGTTGTACCTATTGGATCTTACACTTGGTCACGTTGATGCAAATCACGCTTGCTGGTTTTCATCTAACTTTACACATGGCCCTCTGCTGAGTTCAATGTGGCGTTTTACTCGAGCATGGAAATCTAATTCTATCACCTTGTTAAATTTTGCAGGCAATGACAAATGGTAGATTTGTAAGTGTGAGGCACAAAGCCCTTACCAACTCTTACAAGTCAAGAATGTCAATGGCCTATTTTGCTGCACCGCCGCCTGATGCGAGGATCACTGTTCCACCGGAAATGATAAGCCCCACCAAGCCGGCATTGTATAAGCCTTTTACCTGGGCTGAATTCAAGAAAGCTGCTTTTGCCCTGCGACTTGGAGATAGCCGCCTCGGTCTATTCAGGATGGAATGCGATGAGCAAGTTGCTTGATGAGTTATTGTTCTTCGAAAGTCGAGAATTATGGAGTAAATATGCCAGTTTAGTGTCTCTCTGTACGCCTGCCTTAAAAAGAGTTTTGCTGTTGGATATCCAGAGACGGTGTCATGGTGTGAGGGATGAGTTAATGGTGCGTAGTATCACCCTAGTCTAGTCATCAGTGTAAAACTTTCTTCTGAATCCTGTTTAGTATCCAATAGGTGGTGGTTAGCTCTATCATGGATTCTTTCCACAAGACGAGCAAAACGATGGAGAAAGCCCTACCAGGATAAGATGTTCAATGAAAGATGAAATAAATTTGAATATGGAAAATCAACCTTTTGCAGGGCACAAGCTAGAATGAAGGAGGAAGTGGAATTGCTAGCTCTTTTACTTAATCTGGAAATGCGATTGCAATGAAAAACATCAAAATTTACATCTGGGAGAAATTAAAATTATTAGAAAATATCTAAAAAGAATAAATTCAATAACTTTGTTTAGCATCATGAAAAACACTTTGTATTATATTTGTTTACCACGCACGAATCAACGAAAATGCTAGGCTGGAACTACTTATTTGTGTACTACAAGAAAAGATTGATCATCATATCCATGGAAGAGAAGTTTATACATATAATGTCGGAATTGAAAGGAAATTCAAGCACAAATCTATACATTATTACAAGTAGCTTAGAGGCTCTCAAAAAACAGAACCATCTAATTCAAATGAGTCATGTACTTCATTAAGAGGTACAGCAAGCAGCACCTCAATGTAATTTGTCTGTCATCACAACATCACATTGAAGTCACCCTTTAAAATATTGAGTTGGGGCTGCAATTGATCTTTTCTGGTATCGTTTTTACCACGCTATATAGCGCGCTATTGGGTTGGAAAACACCTAATCAGGCATGAATTTGAGATCATGAAGCAAAGCGTGAACACTTCTTCCGCCCAGTTTTGTTTAATGCACAAACACATATCTCCAGGAGCTCATAATCCTCTTCCAAGAACAGCAAGGATGCTTTATCTGGATTCTCTAAAAGCATCTTTGATGCTAGGAAACCAGAGATTGTCCATGTCTGAAAAAGCCTGGACTGTTTGCCTACAAACCTTCCACTGCGAGTGTCATAGTATTCAGGCCATTGGTCCGTTGATAATCTCTTCTCTGCCAAAGCAACTGCCTTTTGAGCTAATTCTGGTTTCCCCATCTTGATACAAGCTAATGTGAACTGGAATAACAAGCAACATTGAATTATGGAATGCATTTTCATGACCTGACATCAGCAACGTAAGCCAGCAACCAAAAATAACATTCAAGTATTCGCAATTTTGAGTCTTTGACAAATGTTACCTGCCACAGCAGTGTTGGCCACGATCCACCATTGTGATATGACCATGGGCTGCAGCCAATTAGAGAGACTTAGTGGCTAAATAATTACATTAAACAAAACCCCTATGCGACTAAGCCAATCTACATAACGCACACAGAAAATAATAGGAGTCTCACGTGTTCTTTGGATCACTGCCAGTAATTATACGCCATTCTTCATATTCCAGAGCAGGGTAACAAATCTTAAGAGGCATATGGCCTATGAGATCATCCCACTTGGCCTCGATCAAATTTAGGATACCCTTGTTTTGTTTTGAGGTTCCCAGAGAAGAGATGATGGCCCAAAGGTTCCCAAGAGTAAAAAACCTAAAATCCATGTGAGCTGGCTGTAGATTGCCAATGAGGTAACCACCTTCCTCAGGAATCCAATCCACTAGCCACGAAGGAATTTGATCCGGGTATATGTTGAACTTGTTTACTGCATCTGTAGAGTATTCTTCAGTGTTGTAACGGTAGATCTCGTTGATCTTCTTCATGTCCACCCAATAATACTCTCTGATATGGAATGACAGTGCACTGAGTCGATTATTTATTGTAGCCACCAGATTCTTGGTTCCGTCGTTGACTATGAGCATCTCACGAGCACATCGTAAGGCAGAATAGAACAAGGCCTGGAAAGTTACACAAGTTAAGCAAATGGCAAGACAATGACAAACATAAGCCCGCTAGTGAAAAGTCTAAAGGTGCAATGACAGCAAAACACACAGAATGAATAAGCTGAAGCTTCAGAATCTGAGCACTCCTTTTTTCCAAGAACTTAAATGCTCGAGAGAATTTTCTCAGAAGTATGATGACAAAACTGCAAGAAAAAAACTCACAGCTGGAACAAACAAGAGCTCCAACTAATGTACTTCTACAGCTTAAGCACATCAAATGACTGGTATATATTTTTCTAAATTTATAGTAACTGCATGCTTTCTAGCATATCAGGTCCTTGGTCAGTGTGGTCAGGTATCAACCTTACACAACATCAGAACATCTCCACAATCAACAAAAATAATTTTCTGCATACAACATAAGCAAAACAAAATTGAAGGCCACGCTGAAAATATTATAATTACCTGGATTTCAAGAGGGTGTCCATGGATACCCATCCGTCTATCAATCATGCAGGAACCATCAGTGACTAACAGTGTAGGAAACATATCAAACCCATCTGATAAACACAAATTTAGTCCGAGTCTGATTCCTGTCTGGACATCAACCCTCTCTTGCAATGCATGGTCGCCTGTTATCTTCCCATAAGCTCTCAACAAAATTATCCACCACAGCCCTGTGAATGTCATGAAAATATGCTTCAGGTTACAATAAGTGCACAAATGTAATTGGACGAAGGAAATAACTGGATATAAGACAAGACATGAAGAAACTGAGCACTAAGGATAGGATTTTGGACCAATACTCAATTCATTGAATATAGAAAGACTTCTTATTACTTCTTATTATATACAGCACAGAGAACAAAACTAAGAATTATCTTACCAGAATCAACAGGCGCAACACGCCCAATGGCTGATTCACCAAAATCAGGATCCAAAACCTCCTCAAAACCTCCATCACTACCATCAAGAGGCACTGTTTTAACTTTAAAACTTGCTGGCATTAACCCTTGCCCAGGACTGTAACAGTCCACTGTTTTCTCCCAGCTCTGACATACACGAGAGAAAAATTTAAGTGTAAATTGATTTTTGAAGAATTGCTACTTGTCATCCTCTCCCCCATAAAAAGCAATATCTGTTTTTTGTTTGGATAAACATAAAAGAGTAATATGTAATGGGCTGATTTTGGAGAAAAATACAATTATGGATGCATCATTTGAATAGTTCAGCTTTCCCAAGTTAAAGCTCTGAGCTATTATCACTTCTTTTTTTTTTGGAGATGAAATGCATCCATGGGTTGGCAATATTATCATTACAGCCTGTTAGCCATAAATTTGGTTTCTGCAGACGGTGGTTATTCTTTAAGGCAGTAGTCACAAACATGGAAAGCACCATGAAAGATGAGTATCAATGTGTAAGCAACACGAAAAGTGAGTATCAATGCAACCACCACAAAAAAGTGTTAAGCTGTGAAAGAACATCAAATGTATGCTAAAGCAACAGAACTTTGTTTCAAATGTAAACACAATTGCCACTTTATTAAGAACACAGAACATCAGAAAGTAACTCAAATGTGAGCACAATCGAGAATACACACTACATGTGCAAAAAAATAAGTAATGGAGTGTTTGGCTTAATATACCTGCAACTGAAGAGTGTGAAGAAGAAAATTCTTCACAATCTCCTTTTCTCCATTAAGCAAAAACGCAAGTGCGGATGGAACAAAATCACGAATGAAGACTTGGTCATAATTCAACGGTTGCCTATCAGCAGGATCATTAGCCGCGACAGTCCCCACTAGATTTCCACAGTAATTCACAATGGTGCCTCGAAGCAACTGCCACGCTTCCTTTTCGATCTCAGACACCTCTCTCTCGACAATCTTGGGAGTTGTACTCTCGTTCAAATCCTTGAAGTTTGTATTTACAGTGGATCCATAAACCTCCACCCTATTATAAGATGTTCCCTCTTTTCCTTCTTTAGCTACATTACTTTCTGTTTCAATCTTTTCTATCACTAAAGGCTTCACGTTCAACCCTCCTTGAATGTAAATACTCTCGAATCCTTTCTCATTAACATGACCCTCTACCGAAGTCGAATGATTCCTAATGTCTGACGCTACTTTGGGAATTACTAAAACACCCCTTGAATTACTACCCTTATCAACATGAAAATTTGAACTAAAACCTCTAGCATGACCCCAATTCCAATCGCAGACAATAAAACCTCTGCGATCCAGATTAACTATACATGTACGACCCATGTCTTGTGACCTACTACGGTTATTGCAGCAGTGGAATTTATGATTATATACGGATTCCGGGTGTGATTTCGACAAATTGGTATGAATGAGTGAAATATTATTAGATCTTGGGAGAGAAAACCCAAAATGCGAAAGACTTCTGTAACTATTTATGATTCTACAACAGGGTTTCGTTGTTTTGATACTAATACAGCTACTAGTGTTCATCTTTTATTTTTGTCTTTTTTTATTTGGATATATATAGATTTAGAGTGTAATTAAACTTCTGTTTAGCATAAAAAATGAAAAACAGAGTATTTATTATATATAAATGATGACTCACAAAAACTGAAAATTAAAAAATTATTAAGAAAAGAGAACTGAAAATATGAAAAGTTTGATGCTTACAGTTAGAAGAGACGTTGAACAAAGGCTGGGGGGTAGACCGTGTCAAGATTGATAGGTTTGGTGGGAGGACCCCGAGCTGAGTTTATATAGAGGAGTTGAAGGAAATTCCCCCTTCCTGCAGAAAGAGACTGCGGGGCCTGCATGGTTTGTTATTACAATAGTATCCCTGCAAGAGCTTCCGAGTGTTTTAAACTTTTAATGGATGTTTACACGAATAGCCTTCGCATTTTTCAAGAATGTCATTAGTTGTAGTCGTCTTGTGGTGACGTGTAGCCCCACTAATGGATGGTCGAGGAAATATGGGGTGGTTACAAGAAGAAAGGAATTCACATGATAATGAAAGGATTTTTCACCAAGCACGTTGTTTTTGATATGTTAGTGTAGAATAATTTTAAAAAAATATATTTAATATATTTTTAAGGAAAAAAATAATTTAAACTACAATTTTAAAAACCTTCTAGCAATTTCTTATTATAAAGATATTTTTATTATCTTATAGTTATCTCTCTCTCTTAAATGGATAGTGATAAAACAAATCTCTCTGCATTTTACTTTCACCTCCTCCTCCCCTATTAGAAGAGAAAAACAAATTTTGGAAATTTGTATTTTCCTACCTCCACCATTTTTCCTGTCACAAATAAAATAATCTGAGCTTGTTTTCAAAGATATTATTTAAAAATATTATTATTATTATTATTTTAAATAAAAAATATTTTAAATAACAACTCATGTATAATATCAAAAAGTTCTAAAAGTAAAAGATAAATTCGCAATTTATTGATTGTTTAACAATGCGTTTAAAAAAAATAGAATTTTTTTTTATTTATTTCACGTTTTTCATGTTCTTATGTTATTTTGATATAATAATACTAAAAATATTTTTTTATAAAAAAATGCCATGCTAATATAGATTTAAATAACAAAAACAATATTAAAGTGTACTATTCAAATATTTGGTTTTGGACGAAGGGTAAAATGGTCTTACGGGTAACGTGTTTTGCTTTTGACAAGGAACCACAAATGTCGGTTCCGGACGCAATGAAGATAACGTGCAGAAAACAAGAAACGTCAGGCCTTGCCTTCATATAAATAATAAAATATATATAAACGCGTCTTATCCATTTATTGTGAGCAAAATGTGGTGAAATGGTTTTTTATTGTAAGAAATACCACGTCAGCAACCATGCTCTACGCTGTTTCTTTCCAGTAGTATCCGGCCGAGCTAAAAAGGCGAGATGGTTTGGGCCTGTAGACTTGAAATATCCATACATCTGTCATCTAGACTTGCTATTCATATCCGATTCAATTTTAGACACTGTCTGGTACAAGCTAAAAAAAACAGGAGAGAATTATTATAAGAAAAACAAGTTTTGAGAATATAAAAGTTTGATTTTTATATTTGTTTTCCCCTTGAGTATTTATGTGCGCATTAATTGATTTTCTTGTTATTTGACACGTGGACAGCTTCTGTTATAAACGAAATCCAAACATGACACTGTCTGGTGCAGACTCCTAGGAATGTTGCTAACCCATTAGTACATGCTCTTCTTTGCTGGATCTCGTTATTTCAGGGGAAGGACCGTGGTACAGTTGACTTGAAGGTCGAACTTCGATCAGATCCCGTACGTCTGGGTTTTTTTTCTGTTTGTTTTGTTTTTAATTAAAAAAAATTAACTTTTTCTTTGTTTTTTTTAAATTTATATCCCCGTATTTAGTTAAGCCAGCAACAAATTGGGTCAATTTCTTTTCTAAAGAGGTTTTCTGTCAGCAATTTCTCTGTGTCCAGAGGTAATTAATCTGATTTTCTTAAAAAGAAAAACAAAAGAGTTATTCTTTATTCCAGTATTAGCTCATATTCATCATTGTTGGGGGTGTGGCTCAATTCTCTGATAAACTTTTAATACTCCAGCTGTCTTCTCCGGATTTGTGGAATGCCCTGAGCCCAATCAAGGTAAAACGAGCAGAGAAATTCGGCCCTGGAAATGAAGTGAGCCTAAGAAAGGAAGATTTGGCCCTTGGAATTTATACGTAGAGAGATACGGGCTCGTGAAATAGAAGTTATTAATTTTGATTAGGCCCATATATACCGGCAGAGAAAACTACAGGCCCATGTATAATTTTTATTCAATCAATCCAGGAGGCTGGCCTGTGATTAATATTTTATATTATAATGTTCAACAAATCATTGTTCGCTTAATTATAAGTTAAATCATTATAGAGTGCTTGGCCAAATGTCTGTATAGTTTGAAGTTTTTTAACTGCCACGAGCTTTCGAATAGTTTGGGAGAAATGACAGTTTGCGAGCCCGGCCTCTGGAATAAAGCAAATTTAATTGTTTTCTTCTTCTATGGATTCCACTGTTTATGATTGATTTACTGATTGATGATAAATTAAATCACGACAGTTTACTAGACTAGTTTACGGTCAGTGCTTCAATGTCGGTGGGATGGAAAAAAATATGTAACGGAGTTATTTAGGCTAGAGAGAATTATTTGGTATTTGTATTAAAATTAAATTTTAGAGAATTATTCCATCGATTTTTCTCTTCATTTTCATCATCTTATTTGTATACAATTTGTTTGTATATTTTCCTGCAGAATTTCCATGCAAGCTTAGCTTCGACACTGATAGATACCGACAGCCAGTAAGTCATGGTTTTTCTTCTGGCATCCTGTTTCTCATACCAAACCCTTTCGGTGCCAAACCATGAAGTATAGACCATGTTAGAAAGGGAGTTATAACAGCACACTCGCTTTCAAACATTGCTGATTACATATGTTTACTTCAAACCTAACCAAGGAGCTGCCATTATCAGTATCTCCAAACCCTTCTCCTCTACCATGCTTGTAATTAAACATTAGGAACCAAGAGCATCAACAGACCCTAGCTATTCATATAAAAGTATGATATAAATCCTTTTTCTAAGTATCAACAGATAAATATGATATAAATCAAATCTAAAAGGGTTTTAATAACACTAACCCTTTTCTAATGCTATTCATATAAATCCATAAAAAGAGTCTCGATGAAGAAATTCTTGATGCAATTCCATCTTGCCTTTATACGGATGCTATTAATTAAGTGAGAAGTGCTAATTTATATTAATTTCGATTCCATAAGCATTCGGAGGGGGGTGACCGTATTGGAAACAATAAATAATACAAATGACTTGGGGTTTCAATATGTTTAAATATGTTTAATGTTGAAAATAAAATAAAAACATCATTTCAATATGTTTTTAAATGAAAAACAACATCAACCACACTTCTAAACATACCTACATTATTGACGAAATTATTTTGCTAGTGAAGAATAATTAAAACTACATAACTTTTCCCTTCACGATTCATCACAAAAATATGACAAGTAAAACTTTGGCGTAAATTATTATCAATCTCATGGAGCACAACTGTGATCATTCCAAGACTTTCCAGCATCCTTCCATAACTATCAAAAAAATAATAAATTAGTTCTTACTAAGTATGGAACGTAAAGGTCCAAATAGGTCGATGTAAGAACCTGTTTCCTAGCATAAAAAACAAAAGGAAGACACCAAAATCATGTGATCATACATGAAAAGACTTTTTTTGTATTTAATCTAATTAAATTAACCCTACCTAAGATCGATGTATACAGATCCAATCTATCATCTATATGGAAAAAGTTTTCTCATCAAACTGGCCACCGATGGATAGCCATAGCCATGATTAACCACAGCACACGTTCCTACTTATAGTGGAAGGCCAGCAGGATCATGTACTCAATTTGTTACGGGTTGGAAAGCTCTTCTGTTCATTTCTGTTCCAGATCTTGAATTTGACAGAGATTACCGATAACTTTTGTTAGCCACCTGAGAACTCGTGGTTGTGGAGCTAAGTTCCTGGAAGCCCTAAATATGCTGCATAGCGACTTCGCTTTCACACAGAAGCCTTCACGGAAGTGCTAAAGGAGAATGAAAAGGAATTGATGTGTACACAGGATTCGATCGTGAGGGATCGAGCATGTTTTTTTTTTGTTTTACAACAACACATATTTCTTATTAGTAGAATGTTTTTTAAATAAAAAGTAAAAGGTAATAAAACCAAATATTTATAAACAAATCATTTAAAAAAATGTATCTCTCTAAGAAAAAAAATATCTTTCTTCATTCATAGATTTCCCTTTTGTTTTAATAAAAAATAATTATTTTTTCACGAGTCTTGTGTTTTGAACAAAAACTTATCACAAAATAATTGTCAATTAAAAACATAAAAAACCATGACTCTTGTACGTGAAAGAATGATTAATCTAAATAAATTTTGACGAGAAATTATAACAAAACATTCTATATAAAAAAATATTTTTTAAAAATATTTTAGCATGTTTTTTTTAATATTTACGTGTTAAGTTAATATATAATAATTCACAAAATAGATATTAATACTCCCATAAAACTATAACAATATTTCAAAACTATGAAATGTTTAGGTTATTTTAAATATCATTTTAATTATTCTAATTTTATTTAAAATTAAAAGAACATTTAAATTTTTTTGAAAGGTAATATAAAAAAGTACTGGCGCTTATGCTAGATACGAGGAGTGCCTAGGCTTTTGTTTTAAAAAAAATGAACATGAAACATGTTACTAATCCTAGTTTTTTAATAAGACAAACCAGGCGTCATTAGTTGATCAAATTCTAATAATTTCTAGAAAAAAAATAGTTTTTGAACTTGAAAACCTATTTTGAACTTGTTTTTTCCTAGAAAAATACAAAACAATGTTGCAGTGATCCAATTAAACTCATATGTAACCCAAAACTTTCTAATTAATCCAAAAAACTAAAATTAAATTAAATAAAAAATATTTTTGAGTTTTAATATACTTTTTCCGGTAAGATAAAAATTCTAAATCTTCTCCGTGACACGCCATTTTGCAGGAATTGTAACTTGAATTGACTTGTTTCATGCTTCAAATTTAGACACTAATCCCTTTATCTCCTTTTCTTTTATAATGACTTTGCCTCGCATCTTTCGACACTCAAAAAATTAAAATTCAATGAAAATAAAACTTAGAATCGATAAATAAAATTAAAAAAGTACAAGGATAAAATTTAAATGATTCATGTCTCTTGAATAATGAGCTGTTTTTTTTTTTGGATACTTGATTTTTCAATTTTCTGCAACTATCATCTTAGATATATATTTTTAATTTAGTTTTAGATTTTTCTCCCACATTTTGTTTTGTATGTGAGTTTGGGTTAAAAAGGGAGTAAATTACAATACATAAAACAATGTAATAATAATAATAATAATAACAACAACAATTTGATTATTAAAAAAAAACAGTAGCTCTCTCTGCTTAACAGTGTAGTCAACAATGATTCATGTGTAGTGGCACAATGAAAGAGCATCTTTTAGTTTTTTTCTAGCTGGAATACCCCTCCAACTTAACATGAAAGGAATTGCTTTATAATAATATTTAAAATTATAATAATAAAATAAAAAATAAATAAAATATTAAATTTTATGTAATTCTAAAAAATTCACAGGGTTTTAAATTATAAAAAGCAATTTTAAAAAAATCAAAGAATTTTCTGAAAGCCAGAACGAACACTCTAGAAACCACAATCTGCCCACGTGGGATAACTCAAGGCCCCACATCTTGACTGAGAAGTCTTTGTGTTATACTTTGAACTTTTGAAAGGAAAATCAACGGGGGGAAAGATAAGTCTTTCGTATTGCTAGTGGTGGAGTCCAGCTGTACAATCTTCTCGTCTCCCTTGTTTTTGCTACCATCGTGTACTCGTCAATCAACACACACCCTATGGTCGTATACCATACATGTAGATATACGGTGGAGAGTTAGGGTATATGGTATTTTTTATTATCACTAGAAACCTCATATTATATCACCAACACGCCAAATTGCTTACAGTAGAATAATCAAAAATGCCATTCAACCATGACATAAGTCCTTGAAAGTTAACCCGTTTCATATGTATTTATTCAATTTCTAATCTTGCTAAATAACAAAAAGAAAATCATGTGTATTTTTATTCGGTGATGTATCTGCAGAATAATAATAATAATAATAATAATAATTAATTATTATTATTATTATTATTATTATTATTATTAATTTAAAACCAGGACGCCAGGACAAAAATCACTGACCCTTAAAATCAAGATGCATGCTTCTGGGCAAATCCAAAACCATCAAATTTAGAAAGTACAGATTAGTCATGCATGGAATACTCTTCAAGAAAGAGAATTCAATGGTTGCGGCCCTCAGTGCTTCCGTCCAGGAAGCTTAGCCTTAGGCCCAGCCACCTCAGTGATTGTTTTCCGATTTGTAACACGTGGCAGATCTTGACACCACAGTCCCCTGGGACCATTTCGATGGCTTCTCTTTAGGCACGCGCCTACAAAGATTCCCCGCCGCCTTACAGCTCTCACTAGTCTCTACCCTATTTTAAAAGAACCACGTGGAGGGGAACACTTTATAACCCCCTGCACGTGCCACCTCTCCGTTTTTTACTCATCACAAGTTTGAATTGCCGTTCCTCAAAACAAGGGTGAATTCGTCATGTCAGCGAATGAACATCTTTACAAATTTGCCCTTTCCAATTAAAAATAAAATAGACTCTTAGCTTGATATGCATTGAAAAATCCATGCCATCGATCGTCGGATCGGTGTGACGGGTCTTTCCCGAACTCACTAATTGAATGGTTGATAATATTTTTATAAATTATTTTTGATGGTTGTATTGGCATAGATATTATCGGTGTTAAATTGCTAATCATATATATATTACCGCCACGTGGATCTAAATTCATAACACCTTCATTGTCTGTAAGGTTTCAAAACTCGAACCGGGTCGCGGCAGATTTTTTTCAATTTCTCGGTATGAATAGCTTATTCTTATCGGATAAAAAAAACTCACCGAGCTGTAAAAGAAGACGGGAAAATGAGGATATCTCGAGTCCTAACTTCTGACCCTGCTCTCTCTACCTTGTAAAAGAAATAGCAGGAAGAGAAGAGGATGATGGCGGAATCATGTTTTGCTGAGGAGTTTCGTATATACAAATTACATGGAATTAAATCACTACAAGATCATGTCCGGTTAGATGGGCTCTACGCCCTTTGCCCGTACGATGACAAACAAACTAGAAACGGGAGGGTTGTCACGGTAGTATTATCTACAAGCTAGGGTGTCGGCGTTGATCATTAAAATGACAAGGTCTTGCAGGAGAGTTCTTGGACTTGTTTCTGTTTTTTTTCTCTGGTTCAAGTTTCACCTGCTTATTTATTGTGCTTATAAATTTTCAGTGAATTCAAAAATTAGTTATTTTGTGTATAAATTGACCCAGTCACTGTAATTATAGAAAAAAATGACAGGGTCTTTTTATTTTATTTTATATTTAAAATAATTAAACGTGAAACTATTTCCTTACGGCCAGCTTATTTATTTTAACCCACAAGAAAGTGAACCCAACAACGCCACGTCTCCAAGGATTATTGTAACTTCACTTTTTGTGATCTAGAAACTAGGGAATTTTAATCTTGATTCAGGCCCCATGGCCAAGGTTTCAAAAGTATAATATAAATGGTAACTGATAAAATAAGGACATCTAAAAGTAAAGACGGTGGAACCTATTACGCACCTCTTTATACTATAAAATTGTCTAAAATCATGCTCTTCAATGCAATCAATGAGGATGAATAAATTATATTCTATAGATGTTTAGAATATCTCAATTCTGAACTCTTTTTTCTTACCGCGATTTCAAAAACCAAAAAAAATAGAAAGAAAAAAAGAGAGCTAAAAGTTAATATTAAAGAATGAGATTAAGAAAACCTCAAATTACAAATTTCCCACCAAAAAAAAGAGAAATACAAAGCAAATAATAATCCACAATTAGACTCTCTTTCTATCACAAATTCTACAAGTATCATTAATTATTCTATAGATGATTGTTTTTTCTCAAGCTATACCAGCCCCCATGATCTCGTATTTCTCTGCATTTTAACCTTCGCTCTCACCGATGTTATTTTCCCTTTTCACAAGCTGTCTAGCTAGCTGCTGCTATATGAACCAAATATCCTCAAGATTCCACATATTGTCCGATGTGTCCCCACTCCCCATTAGCCATTGATTGTTGCTGTGCTCCATAGCTTGGAAATCTAACCCGTGGTTAAAAAAACCAGGTGGGCTAATCATGGACTCTGAGTAGCTAAGCTGGCCAGGTTGGATATAATCCGGATTGGTGTTCCGATTAACTGGGATATTGTTATAATCAGCAGTCAAGTCCGAAACAGGCGAAACTTGAGCAGCGAACGAGTCCGATGAGGCAGCAGTGCTGGAATTCTCCGGGGTGTAACTTTGTGTAAATTGCGAGACACCGAAGTCATTGCCATTAACCCCATGTGGTGCCATGACCAGGTTCCCGGTGCCCACGTCACTATTGCTGACTGAGTGGTGGTCGGTGGCTGGAGCAGAGACAGTGGCAGCCGGGGAGGCCGACGTGGCAGAAGCCGCAGCTTGAATTCTTTCAATTAACCTAGGCATCCATAGGTATCTCATGGTGTCCTTGAATTGCTTGCTATTTACGTCACATTTAAGCTGTTTTGCGTGCTTTTGTACTCGGGTTCTCCAGTAGTTCTTGATTTCATTGTCGGTTCTCCCTGGCAAGTGCTGTGCAATTTTAGACCATCTGCAGATTGTTGAAAATTAAATAGCTATGTTATTATTACTTGTTGCGGCTAAAATCAAACGTAATTAATACAAACAAAAACATTTTTGTAATCAAATGACAACTGCGAGTTAGTATCAGTAGAGCGTGCGAGGTTAGTATTGCATACCGATTGCCCCATCGAGAATGGAGCTCAAGGATCATGAGCTGTTCTTCAAGAGTGATGTTTCCACGTCGAACATCAGGCCTTAGATAGTTGAGCCATCGTAATCTGCAACTCTTTCCAGTTCGTTTGAGACCTGTTTCATCGAGTTGGGTTTTGGTAAAGTTATTAAGAGAACAGACAATTCCAAGAGAAAAGGGAGCATTTTCGCTCTATCCTAGCACTACTTTTTTATATCTGATTTGCTTTTTCACAAACTTTTCGATTGAGTTGTATTGATATCAAGCTGTACGGCTACAAAGAAAAATCATCTATCCCGATAGTATCTCGTTCTTGTAAGAATATTAATTCACCCCATCAAATTAATTCCCACATAAGAACCTATCTACGAAGCTCTCATCAGCAAGAAATTTATATATTGAAAGGAAAGTTTAAGGCTTGACTTGGCACTTTCATTTAAAGTATACAAGGAAGACCCATTGAAGATTATGAAGATAGAAACATGACAAAAACAAATTGAGACATGTTGGCCAAGTTGTTCTTTGGCTCTTTGCCGTCGGGTTATAGGAGAGAGAGAGAGAGACGGAGAGAAACCTAAAGTTTACCTGCACAACGAGCCAGAGAATTCCAGCGTCCCTCGCCATGAGTAGCAATGTAATTGATGAGACTGAAGTCTTCTTCAACGGTCCATGGACCTCTTCTTAAGTCACCCGTCATCTCCTCATCACTTTGTGTGGTGGAGGAGCTGTTGCTGCTGCCTTTAACATCCATCATCACTAAATATTTCCCTTGATTGGAGAAACTAATTGATTGAAAGGAAAAAAAAGGGTTTACTTCGGAGAGGATTTTTAGAGAGAAAGAGAGCGATGGATTAATCAGGAAGACAGGGAAGGTGGGGTTTTTATAGACGTATAGATGGGTTTGAAATTAAAGAAAAAGTTAGCAATTGAAAGAGAGGGAGAGGGAGAGCCGCAATTGGAACTCATGGGCTATTTTAATTAACTATTGCTGTATTTAATTACCACTTAAGCTTGCTAGTTTAATTATGGCAGTGATTAAGTGCCCACGACTACTAGGCTTTGAAGTTTGACCCTTTGACTTTGCCGCCCTCTTTTTTCTTTTGTATCCCTAATTTTTTTAATTTTCTCCCCAAAAATATTCATCCTAGCTAGGATGTAAAATATAAATTATATCAATTTTAATTGTATCTACAAATTCCATATTCTAGTGCCTTCATATAAACAAAAAATGCTATCAGGTTTCAGTGAAAGGTATCAAAACGGGCTTGTTCATCCAATTCACAAAGTTGACTATTTTTGCTTTCACAGCAAGCCAAAAGAGTGGGTGCTCTCTCTTACCGTTGAGCTCACACTTGGTTGTTCACAGTAAATATATTTGACTATTTGGACTTTTTAGAATGAATTTCAGACCATATATTAGAGAGACAAAACATTTACACGTTAAATTATCAGCACATTTTATAACAACATCTTAAAACCAATAAGTTTATTTATAGTTTCTCTTCCAAATAAATTCGTATTTAATTATGCTTCTTGAATCAGCCTCTTTGTATTTTTTTTATAAGAAAATAACAATTAATTGATTTGTTTTATTTTCTTATATTAACCTCTTTGTATATTTAAAATATTAACAATAAATTCTAAAAAATATATAAAATCTGTTCAGAAGAAAAAAAATAAAAAACGAAACTTACTGGTCTAATAAAAACATCATAGATTTATTATCATTTATCTTTAAAAAATAAACCTAATCATACTTTTCTTTAAACATGGCTCTTAATTTACTTAATTAGTATTACTTTGGCATATTATATCGCCCTTTGTTGGAGTCAAAGGATTTAAATTCTCATAATATTGAAACGAATTTAATATATAATCAATCGCATGGAGTAGTGTGTGTGTGTAAAAGCTGATTTTAATGAAAGTTTTTTAGTGTTTATATATATTTTTTGATATGTGAAAAAGAAAAATATTATTTTAATTAAGTGGCTCTCTATTATAAAGTATGAAAAAAAAATAGGACTCTGTTGTTCGATGTCTTTGCTGCCTTAAAATTGTCTTTATTACAACTAGCCGCGGTGTCTAACCAGGGCTCTAGATTTGACATTATTTCAATCCTCAATTAAAATTGCACTTGTGACTTTAAATGTTTAATATAGAAGTGCTAAATTTTTATAAGACCTGTTTTTTTTTTTGTTTCTTTTTAATTAATAGCATATTTTTAAATTTTCCTGAAATCATGATTGTTTTGCAGGGTTTTTTTTTTGTAACAAATTTATTGTTTTAAAGGCTTCTGTTTTTTTTTTCTTTGATAATCCACAGATCAATTCATTAAATTTACTTGAAATTATTACAAATATAATGACTTTGAGTGAAGTAGCAAGCACCGTGATAGAGATGATAAAATATGTTCCAAGGAACAATAGGAACGAGGATCCCAGTCCCTTTCATTGACACCAACTAGGAAGATATTTTTTTTTTGTTGCTGTTAAAATTCATGGTTGCTATCAATACAGCTGATCAAACCATTGTTTTTTTTTATGTCATCCATATGTAAGGTTTAAATATTTAGGAGAAGGAATTAATTTTCATATATGTGTGTGTATTTTGCTGTGTATGGCTTCTTTAAGTTTGGATTAAAGGAATTATTTCTATCTATCTATCTATCTATCTATCTAAGATGCGTATACTTCACAAAGGTTGCGTGTAATTTGATGTTTCCATTCCCCCGAGGTAGGGGGAGACTTTAATAAATTGCTGCCTTAATTAATTGAATCCCCACAAAAATTAAATCCACCAGGAACTAGAGCATGCAAACTGATAAGTGGACCAAGCACAAGTAATAGGATATGTAGATGCTAGACGTTTTTTTTTCCAGTTTTAGTACACCCGCTAGCTTGTTAATTCATTACAATATAGTTAAAGTCTTAAGAGCTGACTTGAAGTTGGAATTCGTAAGCTTAAAACGTGCCGGGATCATTCATAATTTTCAAAGGCCCTTAAGAGCTGGGGAAGCCATAGATCATATGGAGTTCCGCCCCGTAAGAAGATCCTGCAGAGATATAAATATATACCTTTCAATTTTAATTAAATACGTAAGCAGGGCTGTCAACAAGCTACTCCCTCGTTCGCCATGCTTTCATAGCAAGAAGAAGGTGTTGTTTTGGCGGTTAATTAAGCCTCCACTAGATCGCTGCAAGGGTGAGAATACGAGTCTGAATCCTGAAAAACGAATATGTTAGGAGGGACAGCCATGAACATTTTGTATTATACTTTAACATACAAAATAAGAAAAATTGAATAAGAAATTTGAATTATACTTTAACATCATTTTGTACATAAGATACTAATAACAGCTCAACTCCATGTCACGGTTTAAGTCTAGTCCATGACATATACCAACAAAATTAAAAGTTTTTTTTAAAAAAAGAATATTATGCTTTGTTTGGCACCAAATGATTATTAATTAAGTTTAATTGAAAAGTTTCTAAATGTGTTTTGAACACTTTACATCTCCAATCTCCAATTAAAACACTAATGGTGGGGAGTTTCGATCTACCAAAAAAAAGAAGAAAAAGAAGAAGAAAAAACGAAAGCAACATATTAACCAAAAGAAATCAATGAATGAAGGAATTATTTGATCATCCTATGGGGCATGCACCTGGTTGGATTATTATTAAAAAAATTTAATATATTCTGTTGAAGATATGATGATTAGATAAACCAAAAACGAGGAAATGTTTTCATAGCCTGACATTATGATCACGTGTAATTATGGGCTAAAAGAAAATAGTACTTTTGCTAGCTCGTGCCATGCATATATGTCATTCGCTACTTTTTTATAAAGCTATCGCCCCGCATCCAATATACCTTTTCTGTCTCTTATAGCAGGGGAGATTTTGTGTTCTGCAATTTGTTTCTGGTTGGTCGGAGAGTAATATCAATGCTGTCTTTGTTGTTTTGGTTTTATTAACTAAGATGGCATCTGAAGTTGCAATCCAATCAGATCTCTAGAATATATATATATATATGTATATATAGCACCGCACCCTATAAAGCAAAGCAAAGCAAAGAGAGACATACAATATTATAACAAGAAGAGAAAAAGGAAACGAACCATTTGTGGACATTTAATAGTGGCACTAATCTGCAAGGATATGTGAAAATGAAATATATAAATAGGTTATAATTAAAATAAAAAAAAGGTTCGGAGAGGCCTATAGAATGTACGTACATTTGAATGATGCTTCATCATGATCAAGCATGCTGATCGATTGTCCAGTGAAAAGAAGTAATGAAGGTTCGTGTTTCTCTTTAATTTATGTGAGCGTGTCATTCAAGCGGTTTTCGAGGATACACGGGCATCCCTCCCTCATTATTCAAACCAGAAAAAGAAAAGAGGGGAAGAGGATTTCGTTGGAATCTTTACTAATTATTCGGTTCTCATTTTTTTTTTTAAACACAAGTTGTCTTATTTGCAGTAAGCTACATCTCTGCAAGACAAGTTATAATCACGCATAAAACATCCATTGTTAATTTGTAAGAAGGGCTATAATCTATACATTAACTCGTTGCTAATGATAGCGGAAATTAAATTTTAATATAGTCCAAAACAAAATTCTAGTATAGTGGTGGAGCTTAGGAAACTAACGGGGGGCACCCCCCCTTCAAATATCAAAACATTCCTTGAAATTTTCTACATATATATAAAAAAAAACGTAACATGTTCTACCTAGTCCTTCCTTAAACCTTAAAAATGTTACGCTTTAGTAACCAGGACATCCAATTTTTGAATCACCATCTGTATATGCTCGCAGGAATATTTAATTTATATCTAAGTATATTTATTGTCAATTACATGATTTTCTTGGCTCCACAACTCGCTAGTTTGGTGTCAAGGAAGAGACATAATCATGCTTAGCCAGGACCAAGATTCCTTTCCCATTACCTTTGCACAACTACTCTGACATCCTCTGTCAGTACATTAATTAAGTGGCTTAATGGTCGATAAAAAGGCTAGCATGTTCGAGTGTGACAAACCTGCGTTAATGGTGGACGATCAGTTTGTGGGCTTGTGACGTCCTAAAATGAAGTGCGAAAATCCCGTACTGTTTGTAAATATAAGAAATATAATAAAAAAAAATTACATTTTATCTTTTAATTTATAATTTTTATTTAGTTATATCATATAAATTTATCGTTGTTGATTTAATTATATTAAATTATATACCTAAAAATACATGCGATAGCGCGCGGGCAATATAGCTAATAAAAAATATAAAAGAGAACGTGTTTTTCCAAAGGAACAACATAGTTAATAGAAGAAGGTTAGTAGTTTCACTTTCAACGATGTCTAACACCATTCATTTTTTTCAACGACGAAATCACTATACATCTTGGCCACGTCTTGCGGAAAGAAAAATCACGAATCACGAATTAAATAAAAATATATACGACCTTAATTAATTTGCTGCATCGATCGAATCTTGCTGGGAATTACATGCTACAGGGGATTGTAAAAGCACTGGTGAAGAGTGAAAGAAGCTTGAAAAAAGGTGAAGGGTTTTAGCAGATTCTTGCTAGGAAACATGTTCTATACTCGCCAAAATGGGGGGGCTGAGGCAGGAAAAGAAAAAACGAAAACACGTAAGAAGAAAACTCTGATTTTCTTACGTGTCCCACCACCCAAATTTCTTTTCGTTGATTTTTGAATTGGCCACCGAGAAACCAAAACTCCTCGAGTTTAGAGATCTAATTAACTGGGTGCTCTGGGCGAGTGGACTTCATTTTCATGGTGTTTTTGCATGCTCTGAAAAAATATATAAAATCGTGTATTTTTCTTCTAAATTCAACATGGATATTATTATTTTTTATAAACTCAATTATTTAATAGCTTAGCCTGTACAAATGTTGAAATATAGAATCATAGTTGGACATGCAAGTGTAAGCTTTTACCCAAAATTCAGACATGGATGATTAGTTTCTCACCAGATTAGAAAAGGTAGACTTAACAAGCTGAGAAAATAGACTCTAGGATATCACCTCCTCGTGAACTGAAAAAACAAATGTTAATCAAACAGTCTCGTGTTTCCGGTATGTAACTCAACTTCAACGACTGGATGTTCTTCCTCGAGCTCTTATCTTACTATATTATGATGCGAGAGCTTGATTGGCCCTCACTTTAATGATTTTTTTTACGAATATTGTTGGCATTGTACAGAATAACAAGAACTATATGTGGAAATGAACTACAGAGCTTGTGTTTTAGGGTTAAACTACACAAGGAGTTGTGGGTCAAACTACTCAATTGCCATAATCTATGGTAATTAACAGATAAAAGCTCAAAAAATATCAACTTAAACAATTTATGTTTCGAGATAAAGTCAGCTGTTTCATGGAAATCTAGTAGCCCAAGGAAGAGTTACAAGAGCATTAAGAGGGAATTTATTGGATTCATGAGAGCGACACCATCCATTGTTTCCTGGTCTTTAGTCAAAAGCTAAGCGGGTTTTAGGGATTGATGGGGTTGGCATTTCCACTGGACGGTGTTCATATCTATCCGTCTTGTATATAGATAATCAAATAGCAGCTAGCCTTCTCTTTTGTTTTCAATTGCTACGATATTTTCGGGTTAGTTTTTATTAATTAAAGCTGATCAATTCTTCACAAAACCGTTCATATCTAAAGTAAAACTTTTTTTCTCACAAACTTTCTTGAGATTCAAAATTAAATAATAACATGAGGATCGAATCCGCCAATCCCCTCCAGCCAATTGCTCTAGCTAGTGCTCCTCTCTCTGTTGTTATCATTGCAGTAGTTATATTATACTACAATTAATGAATTTCTTTTCTTCTCACGAAGCTGAAGCGTCTTTGACCCAAATTTATGTTGCCACGCACCTTTTTCTAGCCTCGCCATTTTTTTGACCTATTTGAGGAAGCATGCGTATAATTTTCTCTTCCAAGACGTATTTGTTAGGTATAAAAGTTTTACCAAAGTTTGACAAGCGTATGTCTTGTTAGAAAAACATTGCGTACACTTCTATTTAAGGAAGAAAAGCCGTCATGAGAATCATACAATTCATTGCATTTGAAAAATATCTTGTTAATCAAACAAATTAAGTTTAAACAAAGCTTTCAAACTCTAGATGTTAATTAAACAATTTCTATTAAAAGTTAAGGAGACATTCTTGATTAGACATACAGGATTATGTCAGTAATGTTAGATTAATAGCCGCTTTCCGCGTTCTCATAGTCAAGCCTTGTCACCCATCTTAGGTTACAAAACTGTGCTACCTTGGTCTAAACTAAACTAATATAAATGTACTGAAATCAATTTGGTTAGTGATGGAAGAAATTGTGCATACAAGGACCATGTTCACATCTACTAATCCTCAAGGACTTGGATTTAATCATAATTATAATTATTATCCATGTTTTATTGTCAATGCTCCATCCTTGTGGATGGTTTGTCCATGGATACTCGCAGTTTTGGATAATACTACGACCATAATCTCACCCAAATAAAAAATAAATAATCATAACCTATCTATTATCTATCACATAAGGATTGCAAATAACTATATTCACAGGATTGTGAGTTTAGATGTTCATTTGAATGATCGCAACCCATCCACTTTCTTTGCAAAAATAATAATATTAGCATAAAGTTTTAAATAGATGTTAATTATATATATATAAAAATTAATATCATTACAAACAATTAAATAAGTTAAGAGCAAGAAGTACAAAGGTGCAGATTGTTTTAGATTTAGAGTTTGTGAATATTTATATGTAAGGTGAAATTTTAATTATATAATTACAAATAAATACTTAATACACACATACATATATCACATGTTTTTATTTTTTGGATATCACAGAAACCCTAATCACAAATATATTTTTCAGATTTTATCCATTTCAAACAAAAACAAATCTACCCATTTGACATATACCTGTTAAATTCCGATATTACTATCATCCTTGTAATGATATACTGTTTTATAACCACTTTTTTTTATATCCGATTAAATATTTAATTTAATGCCTTAACTACGATTATATAGATTCTAAACTAAAAATATTCATTGGCCTCTCTGTCCCTTGTCCAGAATAGGACTAATCCAGTAATCTGATTCATGTGAACAGCATCTCTTCTTTCCAAGAAACATGCTTTCTTCATGACGAAATAGGTTTAATAAACTTATAATAGGATCCAACATAGTGATTAAATTAATTCATCCTCGAATTTTATATTCATGCATCTTTAGCGAAGTATATGATCAAGATGCCGCCAGAGAACTAAGCAAAGGACGACCCACGTCGTCCCAACCATATCCCAGGCGCATGCCTTCATTAAAGATAAAGTCTTTAAGGCTAAAGCATGTGTGTCTGTTCCCTTAGCCTTTGTCATTTCTATTTAGTATACGTGACTATGTTGGTTTCTAACTCTACACGCTTGACAAATTTATATTTATCTAATTCGAGGGGCTGTTATTTGATTGATTAACAACATTAATTTTCTTTTGGCCGAGTGTGTCTTCCACCACTAGGGTTTAAGATGAATTTATAAGCTTGCTTGGTTTATTCAATTTGGATTCCATTGTTCACCGTCGTTCTTGGTCGAGTTCATACCAGCTTGGTAGGAGAGAGGAGGAGATCTGGTCGTTCTAATGGATGACTTGGGAAAAAAACACGTGTTCGAGGGCTTGCTTATCGACACATGTTAAATGGTCATCATAGTGGGGACCAAAAGAAACTTCTCTTTGAGGGTCATTTTAATGAAACATCACTTTGCGTTGGTGACCTTCTAAGGGTCTGATGAGTCGTATCTCTTTGTCTTCAATAAGCAAAATCAGATTTACATAATTATTATCGGCACTTATTCAGCCCAGTCGCAAGTTGGTGTCAAATTGTGATTGGTCCACGTCTGCGTTTTGCATCTGGTAGGGATTATACTTGTGTTTGCCAAAAGTACATTGACATCGAAGTTATTAGAGTTTTGTCCGTGTCTCGTGGCAACATATGCCTCAAGTTTAGATTAAGAGGAGAATCACAGCATGCAAGGTCATCTACGAAGATGAGAAGCCGGATTAGAATGTATAATTGTAATCCATTCCTTACTGTTTATCACCTTGGTTAAGAACTCGAAACAACAACTTTATATATACAACGCAACTGATAGATACCAGGATGCATTAGTTAACGGCCCATAGTAACGTTTTCGCGTAGCAAATTGACCACCAGTGATGATCTGTAATGTCAAATCACAACAGCAACATCCATCACCCGAGCAAATGCTATTCAGCTAAATAAGACGTTTATACATTTATTTATTTTTTGGGGGGGCTTCTGTACTTATCCATCTGATATGTAATAATATTTGTTCATTCAATGGTGATAAATTTGAATCTCATCATTTTTATTTTAGTTGATAAAAAATAAACATAAAATTATATAAGTTTATGTAAATGTTAAATCCAGAGAATTTTTAATTAAAAAAATATAATTATATTTTAGAGTTTCACATGATAATTTAATTCTTAATTATTAATATGATGATACAAATTTTTTTATCATCGACCAAGAAATAGTTCGTTGACACATCAAACCGTTGGTGATCAATGTACAGGTTCAAGGATCATCTGATAGCAATGATGACAATGACGATGGATGATGAAAATAACAACGAAAATGACGAGGGCCTCATCGATGTTAATGGATGTGCAACTACAGTTACAGCTTTAAAAAACAGCAATAAATAAATAAATATATTCAATATGGCCCAAGATGTTGATATTACATACCGAGCATGAATTTATATATAGTGACAAGTCTGACTAAGAAACCATATAGATACTCTAGTCCAGATTCAATGGCACCTCTCATTTTATGTCCATGATGTAAAAGGACTCGTATCTTTGGGATTTTTTTTATTTATTTCTACTTTTGTTTTTGTTAAATATAACTTAATTACTACCTAATTATGCAAGTCAATCAAATCAGTCGAGTATTATGACATGATTAAGCAACTTTTAAATTCCCCTCTTCTAGATACGTATAAAAGTGCCATATTTTTTTTAGAAAAAAGAAATGTTTTAAATTTATTATAACTTGGTCTGTTTGTACTAATCATTTAAAATTCCCCTCTTTTTAATTAATTTATGATTAAATATTTGATCAAGAATGATATTTTTTATTGATTAAATGATGTGACTAATTTATTAGCTTTAAAATTTGTTACTTGAAAATATCTATTACTTGAAAATACATCAAAAATATTTATTTTAAAAAAATATTTTTGACATAATTCAAGTATATATATATATATAAAATAAAAAATAAAAATATTTTTTATCAAATATTGTGGGGTTTATTCCCAAACATTACAGGATGGAAATCCTATCTTAGCTAGCAGTTCATTATAATTTGAGATTTTACAATGACATCGTATATATGCTTAAATTCTAAGAATGATGGAATAAATGAGAATTTAGATATAATTAAGAAGGGCGACCCTCATCTTGTAATCCAGAATCTACCTCCAGTTTGACCCCCCCAGGAAGAAGAATGACGTATCACATGATGTGTATCCTGTAACACCAACCAATTTGTTTTGGCAATGCTTGGATTACTATCAGCACCCACCAAGTGCTTTCGAGGAAAGATTAGAAATTTCGCATGGTCAAGCAAGTGAAAGTCCATAATATTTTTATTGTGTAGACTAAAATACTGGTCCCAGTCTGATTCAAGTTATAATCAAGCTGGTTGGAAAACATCGGCAGCCATGGATGGCTACAAAAAGTCTGCAGAAGAAACAAATGTTGCAGCAGTGATCAGTCGTTTCATGGTCTGAAAAGGATTGTTTTTTTCCCTGATTGTTAAATATATATTTATATATATATATATATATATATAAGAGTTTAAATTAGTTGTAAAATTTGAGTTTGTATCGAGTTAGTGGAGCAACACTTCCCTTAAATTGCAATATCGTGCATTGTTTTAAGTCTTCAATTGGAGGAATTTTAAGTTTAACGAAATCAAATCATCGTACGTATATCAGTATTAAACACTCTTTTCTCGAGTTCATGCTACATTTTCTTATAATTAATTGAATGGGTTTTCTTTTTCCGTTTCGTTTTGTTTTGCTTTTTTTTTTTTAGAGAGAGGGGGGTTTCCTTTACTGATCAACGTATTTAAATTAACTCAATTAGGGTTCCAAACGCAGTTCTCCACTAAGGGTCGGATACGATATCTGTGTTTGATTGCTATTTTTTCTTCCTTTTTTCTTGGATCGATTAATCTGTTTGTTGGCTTTTGCCATTGACACCTAATTTCATAGTAAAAAATGACGATCATTTTCACTTTAATTATACTTTCCACGGATGAGGACACAAATCTGTGATTTAATGCAAGCAAAAGCTTATATGCATGCATCATAGATCATGCGGCATAATTATATGCAGAGGAAAGTAGCAAAAGCTTTAAACAGAAAGGAGAGTTTGAACTCCGCAATGCTCCCAAAAGTGGAAAGCAAAGGAGCTGTAGCATCCCTTTTCTTTTTATATATACCCCAAGTTTGGAGACATGAGGTTGGTTAAAGCACAACAGAAACAATGGATTATGTTGAAACAAGCTCACATAGAACCATCATTTATTAGATGAACACACAGCATTGATCGAAACCTAGTAAATAACAAAACGTGGCATTAATGTTTAACCTAACAATAGATCAACATGTGAAGGTCACAGGTAATTGTGCTAGATGCCATTAGATAACATTTTAAATTATTTAGACCACGACATTTTTATCTTATCCAACTAGCAAACTGAAAATGTAATTTAGAAACATAATTTCATAAACATTTTGGCCTGAAATTTCAACCCCTACAGCGGCAGCCTATGAAGCCATCGTCAACACACCATCCGTGTGCTTGCGTAGGTGCTTGTCTTGTCAACAAAGGATGCTCATCAAATTAAAACATCCTTAACAAATATCTAGAATAGTTTAACTTGAAGTCTGTCGTATAATTAATGTCCTGTGGAGGGGTACAGGTTTGCGAGATTAACCAGCAAAGGCTCCTACTTTCTAGTCAACAAATAGAGCTAGGTAGTGTAGCACGAAAAAAATTCTCTCAGAAAATCACTTCATTTCAAATCCATGTGCCGTGGAATCGACTACTGGTCTAGTTTACCCCCAAAAAATTAGCCTCTGTTTTTTCAAGAGGCAGGCATCCCGAATTGCCATGGATCTACCACTTATCCGCGTCAACTTTGCGAAAGATTTCCATCAGCAGAGAAATAAAAAGCTACTCTTCGGGTCAAAACCAGAGTTTTACCCTTTCTGAAAATGGGTTGAAGGCAAAGTCAAAGTTATGAAAAAGGGTCAACTAGCTGCTGGGGCACAAAACTGAACCAACCCCAAGTGGGTAAGGCATGAGTCAGCTCATCGAGAATTTTCAGTTGAATAAAATATTCTAATTATATGGTAGAATGAAGCACTCTAGATTATAAAATTGGAAACTGTTAATTTGCAGTAACACCTAATTTGGTTTGACATTAGTTGAATGGTTGGACTTGTATCCGTTTGATGGTCGAACTTTCCAAATGGATAAGAGATGGTTAAATGTATGTGTTTTTCATTTTATTTTTTTCAAAATTCAGATATTCTAGTGTCGGTTTTTTTAAGGTCGAAAAGTCTTGAACAATCTTTCCGAATTCAAATTCAAACATTCATAATAAATTCCATCCCCCATTGCTTCCCTTAAATTAAAACCATAAGAAAACATTTTGTCGCAGGTACCAAAGAGGTACGGTTATTACTAGGAGTTCCCCATTGTAGTGGCCTCCAGGACGGCTAGTCCCGAAGTATCCAAGTTGTAAAGCCTGACTTCTTGGTGGCCGCTCATGGACCCCTTCTCTTTTAGTAGCTCCTGTATCTCTCACAAAGCCCGTTCCTGGCAGGAAAGCCCACAATAACATGGACAAGAGAGAAATACGATTTGGTGGCTGCATGTGCTTCGCCTTGCAGTCGTGCGCGTGAAATTAACCGCCCAAAATCACAAGCAAATTTATGTGAGCTGAGTACTAGGTGTTTGGTGGATTTTATTTAAAAATATATTGAAATAATATTTTTTATTTTTTAAAATTTATTTTTTATTTTTTAAAATTTATTTTTTATATCAACATGTTAAATTTAAAAATATCAAAATAATTAATTTAATTTAAAAAATAATTTTTATTTTATTTTTTTCAAAAATATTTTTGAAACACAGTATCAAACATAAAATATTAGGAGAAAATCTAACTCTTGAAAAATACACTTCTTAGACCTAAAAGAATAGTTAAAATACTAATTGTTAAATACTCTAATAAAATACGAACGCTTTAACTCGAAATAAAAAATTTCTATGCGGATCGATCGCAATTTCTTTAACATCCAAGGCTTGCAAGACGGAAGGTGACATGAAATATTGATGGATACCGATAAGGGAAAGAGAGAGAAGAAGTCAATGTCCTCCAGCAGAAATACTTTGAAAATGGGCCAACCGTGCGAGATATGGTCAGATATGGGCCTTCCATATTTTTTCATGATCTATCTTGTCAGGCCCATGCTAGTAGTGTCTAAGACCTTAACAATTGGCGGGGCCTCGCATGGAAACCCGGTGGAGGCACGAGAATGGAGTATCTTGGATAAAAAACAGGTCGAGAAAAATATAAAAAAAATTAAAAAAAAACTTTTCCAGAAAACAGGTTGATAAGTAATATTGAACATAGCCAAAAAAAAAAAGACTTTTTTACGCAAACAAAGTAGATATCTTAGGGTTCTCTTTGCCAAGCAGTATTGTCACAAGTTAAAAGTTAAAACCCTTTATCAGTGCTCATCGTGGCTTCGGTCGCCGGCTTCCCTGTCATCAGGTAACCAGCTTCCTTGACCTTCTCGCACTGGGCAGGCGCCACCCCCCCATACATGGTCTTACGAATTTGCGGGGACCTGTGTTTTTGGTAAATAGTAGCCCCGGGCTGGTCACTGCAACCCTCTATCCTAGTGAAAGGTCAAGCCGGTGATTGAGTGAGGGTGTGTTTTTGGTAAACAGTCGCCCCCGCCTGGTCACTGCAACCCTCTATCCTAATGAAAGGTCAAGCCGGTGATTGAGTGAGGGTCCTCGTATTCAGGAACCTCTGGACAATTCAGAGAGTTCCCCAGCTGTCACATCAGAATCAAAACCGATGGAAAATTATTGATTTTTACCATTCGACCCCTCCACTTTTACATGCATCAAATCTCTATTCACAAAATCGTTTTTATTTTAGTTTTATTCGATTAAAAGAAGTAATTATTATCTATTATCTAAACAATGGTATCACGACCCGGTCAACTGTTCACACACAAACAAATCAACGCGGACCGTTATTGTTGAGTTTAATTTTTGGTTCGGTCAGTTTGGTTTGTCCGGTTCTTTTGGTCTATTGTTTTTTTTCTTTTTTGAATAGTAAAATAACAATTTTATTCCACGAAAAAAATAAAAAAAATAACAACTAGACTGAGAGGCTCGACAGTAATTACACAATTTCATCCCGGTCCGGCTCGACGATTTTTTATATATATTTCTTTGCACAATGAAATAACCCTTTTGTCCCCGTAAAACGACAAAACCAAGGTCTGGCAGGGTGGAGTGTCCCGATAATTTACCATTTTTTTATTCTTTTCCCGCTAAATTATTGTGGCGCGTCCCGTACGTTTCCGTGCTCACGCGTGATTCATGCGGAGCATGCGACGTCCAAAAATACCCAACCGCCATCTAGAATAATGTTCAACCATGTTCTCCCCCCCCTAATGCACCGCGTGTTAGTCTACGGTGGTTGGAGACGAGTCAATGGTTGTTTGAAATTTCCTCACCCTTTTCTCTTTCTAGCTTGCACATGTTGACGTCAGCGCAACTGTTTTTTTAATTTAATTTCAGTCTCTAAACTTCCAATTTGTTTTTTATGATACTTATTGCTATTATATAGGTTTTGATTCATTTCAATTTCATACCTCGATTGAAATTGATTATATACTGTAGTTGAATTTAGGTCACCATTCTTTGAATTTTTTGATTGGTCAAAAGTCCTTGATATTTTTTGTATCAATTTTTTGATTTATTTAATTTTAATCATCCCATGCAAATTTATTATAAATTCTTAATATTTTCGATATCAGAGTTTGATTTTTTTTTAATTTTATACTCCCATGCATATTACTTATAGATTTTTTTTCATTTCGGTCCTAATTATTTTAATTTATAGTTTTGTTTTAAATTATTTAATTTCTAGTTTTAAATTATCAATGTTTGGATTTATTTCAATTTTGTCCTTCAAATTAAATTTATTACAGGTGTGTTTTTTATCCCTTGTACATTTAAACTTGGATTTTATTTTAGCTCCTCTAGTTTTCTTACATAGTTCATATTTCTATCAATATTTATATGTATATACTTTTAGTTTTTGTTTATAATTTTATTTATTTATAATGTTATTTAGTTTTTCTATTTAATGTCTAGATTTTAATACGTGATAGAGATCATTTGAAAGTTAATTATTATTATTATTTTACTTTAGATCAAATAATTTCTTAAAATCTAATAATATTTATTTTTATTTAGTCATTTATTTTGTTTTTTAATTTTTTTATATTGTCAAGCCTTAAATTTTCTAACTAGCATAGATGAGATATTCAAAATAATGATAATGATTATTTGTTAGTTTCGTTTTCTTTTAAATATGTCATACTATTTATATTTTTTATATCTATTTAATATCAGCGTCTTAATATATATATATATATATATATATATATATATATAGCTTGGTTTTTTTGAGAACAAAATTACTATCATTGCTCTTAAATATTTTAAATATAATAATATGAGTAATAAATCATATAAATAAAAAATTATGCAATATTTTTGTGTAACAATAATCATGGTCTCACCAATTTTTATTATTTCCACTGTTATTAACATTTTTCTTAAATCTTTACATTTTAATTTGTGTTGATGATCATTTTACATTTGATATTTTTTATTTTTTCTCTTTTTTGTTTTTAAATTCTTTTTATTTATCTTTCAAGTCATTTTTTACTTTAGATCAAATAATTTCTTAAAATCTAATAATATTTATTTTTATTTAGTCATTTATTTTGTTTTTTAATTTTTTTATATTGTCAAGCCTTAAATTTTCTAACTAGCATAGATGAGATATTCAAAATAATGATAATGATTATTTGTTAGTTTCGTTTTCTTTTAAATATGTCATACTATTTATATTTTTTATATCTATTTAATATCAGCGTCTTAATATATATATATATATATATATATATATATATATATATATATATATATAGCTTGGTTTTTTTGAGAACAAAATTACTATCATTGCTCTTAAATATTTTAAATATAATAATATGAGTAATAAATCATATAAATAAAAAATTATGCAATATTTTTGTGTAACAATAATCATGGTCTCACCAATTTTTATTATTTCCACTGTTATTAACATTTTTCTTAAATCTTTACATTTTAATTTGTGTTGATGATCATTTTACATTTGATATTTTTTATTTTTTCTCTTTTTTGTTTTTAAATTCTTTTTATTTATCTTTCAAGTCATTTTTTAAATCTATTTTATTTTTTTATGTCATGTTTAGGTTTTTTTTCTGTATAAATATGAGAGAGTACTTATATATTTTAATATTTATTTAATATTAGCGCCTTAAAATATATATAGAGACAAAAAAATGACCTATGATTTTTCAAAAAACAAAAAAAATAATATTAGTGTTCTTAAATTTATATGATTTAATGGTAGTAAATAGCTAGATTATATCCTGCCTTGTTTTGATACGTATTTTAAATTTATTTCTACTTGGTTTTCATTGGACATATATCACCAGGTGAGATGCAACTTGCTAATCTAAAGATAATATAAGATTTGGCATAAAATAAACAAAAATGACTTTGCAAATAAATGATATTTATTCGTATAAATAAAAGTAAGCCATTACAAAATCAAAACTACAATACGTGAACAAGCTACAAAACTCGGGTTTTTCTTGCTACGGCAAGACAGGAAAGAAAATATCATTCCGAGCATTTCTTTTTTTATAATCGAATGGGATGAAAAAAACATTATAACAATTGGATTTGTGGAATCCACTTGTCCAATGGACGTGACGTGATCTTCATGAAGGGAGAGAGCCGGTCCTTTACAAAGTGACATTGTTTTGTTTGTTTTATCGAGGATCTTTATAAATTTTGTTTTTGACAGGGAGGACCCTTTTAAACTCTCTTTCTTATTTAAGCGAAGTTTCCGACATAGCTGCTTCCAGTTTTTAGTTCGCAAGCAGAGATATTCCGTGAACCCCTTTTCTTCTTCAACTTTCTGTAAAATTGATCAAGAACTTCTGCAGCATCTATAATAAACTTGGATTGATTCTTTCAAACCCGGTGACACAATAGCTTGAGTGGCGAGGCCGGGTTTCGGTTCAGGGGAGAAGCGATGTTTTTCAACGGCGATTCATCTACAAGGAAGCGAGTCGATTTAGGAGGCCGGAGTTCGAAGGAGAGAGATAGGAAGAAGCTTCTTGAACAAACTAGATTGGAACGTAATCGTCGGTTGTCGGTGAAGCAACAGTATGCCGCTGCTGTCAAAATTCAAGTTAGGTTTTCCTGCAATCTTTCTCTTGATCAATTGATTATAATTTACGCATATTAACTTGTATTCATATTCATTTAATAAAATGCAATTCCTTTTTTCTTGTTCACATGAATGCCATGTTCTACAAGTAATGGTGCTGTTTTAGGCATGTTTTTTTGTGGATTTAATAATCAGGGTTGAAAGGATCACGATAATTTGGGTTTATGTGGTTTTTTCTTGGGAGCATTGAAGCTGTTGTTAGAACTTGTAATGCATTTGTTGCAAAGTGCTGACTAATTTGTAACCACAGAAATGGTTCAGAGGGAGAAAGGCAGTGGAGGCTGAACATTCTACGGTGCGAGTGAAGTTCCACGGAACCTATGGCAAGTGTTGCCAAAACGTAGACAGGTAGACATGCGATGTCTTTGCCATAATGCTATTATTAGAAATCATGACTAATCATTGTGAAAACCTGCTTCATACCCTCTTGATTGAGATTCTAAATGTTTGTTCCTCCTTCAAATTGTCTCATGCATCCAGGCATTGTTTTGGTCCAGATTCAGATTTCTTCCGGCAGCTATTATTTTTCTTCAATGCAAAAAATAGCGATGATTTCACAATCCTCGTGGAGACTTGCCGATTGCTTCTGCAAAATGTTCAAGATAGCGGTATTTCCATAATAATAAAACTTTTCCAATGGACACCTTACAAACTAGTTTAAGTAGTACTTTTTTTATTTATTTATAGAAAACATGATTAGGAAAGTATGTCTAATCACAGAGTGTGTAAGATATCCCTGTGTAGAAATTCAAGCTTGTTTGAATTGTAATATCTTTTTGTTATAATGTCTCTAGATTTGACATTCACTGCATTTCGAGTCTTGATGCGCCAATTGTATTTTTCTATTTTATTTGTTCCCTTAACAGTTTTTCATACTTTTGAATTTGAACTTAAAATGGCAATGTAAAACGAGCATGCTGTAAAACTTATTAATTCCATATCAAACAATATTCCTGTTTAGCAAATGCTGGTCATTGGCCATGAAACTTCTTGTTTGAGTCTGGTGTGAAGACTTCAATTGATGATGCTCTATGGTGGGTCTAGATAATTGATCTTCAAAATGTTTTGTGGTGGTCCTGTAACAAATTACGTGCTGCTGTGGTAATAGTTAAGATGAACAATGAGCTATCAGCTATGGTTCTGAAAGGCGCCTCTTCTGTCTATAGTGATGGCATTAGGGATGAGTAAAAACCACAAAATGCAGTATTGCAAATTGTAGGGTTCTTTTAGTTATTCCAAAATTCAGATGTGCCTCCATTTCATTTTACCAGTTTCACATGTGCAGTTAGCTTGTATTTGAAATTCCTCTGCATTCCGTAGTATCCTTCTCAATATACTCCATTTGCGGCACATCATTTTATTGGTTTGTATTAACATTCTGTTATTATTCAATAGGGGATATTGTGAGCCTATTCGCTGGTGGTGATTATTCAACCAAGCATGCTTTGGTGGAGTATAGGGTCAAAAAACTTGCATTTACCTGTATTTGGGCTATCAATCAAAATAGGTTGGCTCTGGCAATCCTGTTTGAATATATCTCAATTCTGCTGAACATTCAGCTTTACTGAATTCGGGTGCTAGTCAGATGTAAATATTTTACCTATGGTGTTTGTGCTAAACTCTTGGGACATGAGAGGTATCATCGCTCGATTCTATTTCCACGTGAAGTCATATCTTGGTGTCATGATTTTGATTATTATATCTCTAGGCACTCTGTCATGCTGACCATGATAGCAGTTATTTCCTGCCTTAAACTTTTGTTGATTAGAGATTGAATAATGTAAGATGTAGCGGCACTGTTTGAGTTTTCTTTTATGAAGAAGCAAACTAAGGTATCCTCTTTTGTTGTTCCCCAAATTTAAGGATGATGATTGGATCACTAATTGTGCTGTGGAGTGAAGACAAATGCTAACTCTATCTACATGGACTGGGGAAAGAAGAGCATTTTTTCCTTGCTGTACTGATGTTTGTCTACTGGTTTTTAACCTGACATTGTCTGAATTCTGAACATCACTACTAAATCTCCTTAACCTGGGTATAAAACTTCTGACGTGGTTTGATCTATAATGGCAGGAGGTGTATCAGGTTTTGATGGTTATATATTTGAATTGTAATTGGCACAAGCATTAGCTTAACACATTGGAATCTGGTCTCTCGTGTTGCATTGCTTATTTGCTCCGCAGACCTTGCACTTCTATTTTGCTAGTGATTTTCATGTTTTTGCTGTTTTTGGGATTTATCTACATTTTGCTTATCTTTAGTGGTTTTGATGAACTTTTGTTTATGGTATTTAATAGAGGAACACATGAATGCATTCTTGCAAGAGTTATTTTATGATACTATTTTCAACACTTCATTTTTTTTTTAACATTAAAATTTGACTACCCTTATACATCTCCCTATTTGGCATTTGATTGTCGAGCAGAAAACAATTGAAGGATCAATTGGTGATTATGCCCAGGGATTCCAGCACAGCAGCAACTCTCTTGCTGGAAGCTGTAGCTTTGCTGATCGATCCCAAACTTCCATGGGCTTGTAAGGTTGTTGGTTATCTCTTGCAAAGGAACGTGTTCGCTCTATTTAGAGAGATTGTTCTAACAGGAAAGGTACACATCTAATTATTAGACTTGTTTTATGTTCTTGTTCTAGAAAGTATATTTGGCATAATGTGCCTGTTTCCAAGTATCTTCCTTTCTAAACTCCCATATCTGCTCTCTTATTCAAAACCATCAAATTGCAAACATGCTCAATCAAATTCCATACTTGAAACTTTGAAAGCTCGATTTATAGTGTTATAACTACTATAGTTTAAAACCCTTCCTAAATTAACATGATTTGAATAGCACGAATAAAGAATACATATCTTTCAAAAGCACACTACAATGAGGCAAAAGAAATAAGACCATCAGTTTCTTAAGGTAAAATGAATATCTATATACCCCGAATAAACTCAGCAAGAGCAAGAAACCACACATTGTACATCACTGTAAATAATAAATAAAAGGTAAGAGATCATATACTTTCGATGCACCGATGCTCGCCATCTCTGGATTTAACGCAAACGACTCATCTCCAAGTTCAAAACATGATATGTCTCCAGATACAAGTCAGCCCCAAGTTTTTCCATATTTACAAAGAATCACCAACATTTCTGGTTATGTCATTAGCTCATTACTTCAAGCATTACATAATCTCACTTAAACCCTTAATGTTTGTCTTGTGTTGTAGTAGTAGTGGCAATGTACCTCTTCCAGCAATCTTTTGCTTAAGAAATCTAGCAATCTTCCTCTTCTTTGCTACAATTATAGTTTATCTTCCTGCCCCTCCCTCTCTCTTGGATGCTGGCCCATGATCTCATCCTGTGTTGATAACATGGCTTTTAGCTGCACTCTAACGGTACTTTATATTCTACTGTATTTTTTCTGAGGACTCGTGGAAAATAGCACAAAAAAAATTCAGATGTTACCTTCTTTTTTTAATATTACTGACACAGGAATGAGAAAAAATGTTTCAGTAATATGACTCCACTCTCATACCTAGAGAGGGTCTGAATCTCTGAGATAAATCATCTGAAAAATATGAATAGAGAATGCTGTGAAGTTTCCAACTTTTTTAATCCACTCCTTCTGAATGTGTGATTCCACCTATGTTTTTGGGCCTTCTCTCTATCTTTTTATAAGACTTCATCTTTTGTGATAAAAACAATGCAACATGTTAGTAGTTTGGGTTAAAAACTGCTGAGCCGGGATTGGAGTTATTGATTGACAGACTATCAAAATGTTAGTCGTGGTTATTATTTCTGATTTTTGCATGCTTGCTCAAAATCTGTTGTATAACTATGCTTGCTCTATTCTGAAGCTGTCACAGACTTTAAAATTGGTATTCCTTAATAATGTGCAGGGGAATATGAGGAGTGACAGTTCCATCAGAAATGCATCTCCATTGGAGCGTATTCTTGCCCTTGTGATATCTCATGTTGGTCAGAAGCCATGTATTTGCCCCAACATTGATCTGCAATGGAGTTTCTCATCTCAGATGCTGACAATTCCTTTACTATGGCAACTTTTTCCTAGTTTAAAAGAGGTATTGTGTGCTTGAATGTTTTTTTTCTGGTGAAATTAATTGCTTTTACTTTCTGTAAAATTTCTATGCGATATACACAACCGTGGCATGCTACTTTCAAGAAAAAAGAGTGGATTGTTTCTTCTGATTTTATTGATCTCATTGAACAGAATATGTAATTTTCTCGATACATGTTTTCTTTATGAGCTGAACATGTAAAATTTGTTTGGAATGCTTATTTTTTCTTAGGATTGTAGCATAAGGTGACATTTTTGTTCCAGGTTTTTGCAACTCAGGGGCTGAGTCAACATCACATTAATCAGATGGCACATTGCATGCGGAATAATACTTATGTACTGCCCAAAGATCTTTCTGTGGAATATCCCGGCTATGCTTGTCTTCTAGGAAACATGTTAGAAACCACAGGAGCTGCTTTGTCTCGTGCTGACTGTTCTTTTGAGATGGTGAGGAATTCATGAAAATCATAATAGATAGTTCTGCTATTATATAAACACACACAAATGTATACACACATGCATGCGCGCGCGCACAAAACATTCATAATAAATCTGTTTGAATTTAAATTGTTGATAAATAATTGCTTTCCCTCTTCTTCAAAAGAAGCAAAACTACTTGATGGCCTACAAAAAAAAACAATAGTTTGTACGTTTTTGGACTGGGATAGTTAGGTAGGCAAACGATTTTGATACTTTTTGGGAAAAGATGTTGGCTTTTTCCCTACCAAGAATTATACAAATTCAATACTCCTAAAGAATGATGTATCACTATTGTAAGGAGTCTTTCATACTTGATCCTGAAGCCTATGGCTTATTATTTAACATCACTGATATGACTGTAAATACAGAACAACACCATATTGATGCATCGTTAGGATTTTGTGCTTAAAAGCTTGGTTTTATCAAAGTGGATAACCACACTGCCCAAGACTTCCCTCTTTGTGGATTTGATCCAGCTGTTATGCAATCCATAAATTTTCTTCGAAGTAAGTTTAAACTTTTCCTTGAAAATCTCGCCTGACACCCCCCCGCCCCCCCCCCTCCTTTATTGAAACTTGTGAGCTGCGAACTTTTCCCTTTTGCTCCTTTTACAAGCCATGGAAATGATCAATAGTGATGGACCGCATTGACTTAGTTTAGTTTCACACTTCTGGGAGTTAAAGATTTGCTAATCCTGAAAACCTGTAACCTCCTTTTAGATCTTTCTCATCTTTTTCCTTTTATAGGATTAAAAGAGAATGATTTTGTTATCTTTCTTATCTAACTTTTTTAATGTGTTGCGTCATTTAGCTTTTCTAGATTCTGAAAACTATTTTTTTTTTCTTATGTATTTCAATCAGGCTATTGATATTGCTGCTGTGACAACATTCTTGTTGGAGGCACTTCCTCCTATAAAATCATCAAGTCCAGAAATTAGACAAAGTATGCACTCTCCATATAATATCAATTTATTTCTTTCCTTGATAGGCTCCCTGTTGCGGGTTTTCTCTAGCTCGTAAACTTCTTACTTAGATCATAACCTTATATATATTCATTGACCTTGTGGAAGCTGAATTAATGCCTTTCAAGCTGCTTGATGTGAGTGTATATATGTAATTGTTAAACTTCAGGCTCCACTCTGGACGAGGATGATATGGCTTTGCCTGATGAAATGGAAATAGTTTTAAACAAGGATTTGGAACTAGAGATCGTCCATGCTATGCACTCACACTTTCTCTTGCAATTGGTATGTCATCTGCACTCTTTGTTGGGTCTGTGTTAAATTGAGTTATCTATAATAGTTAAAGCAATCTTTACCTTTTAGTATTAAAGAAGCTAAGCAACAACTGACTTTGTCTTCAAGCAGACAAGTGTTTTATTTGGAGAGATTTCAATGGTCAGTGGTTCAAACCATGGACTGGATGATAAAGAGGTTGCAGCTATTGGTGCTGTTTGTGCCTTTTTGCATGTTGCTTTCAACACTTTGCCAGTTGAGCGAATGATGATTGTACTAGCTTTTAGAACTGAACTTGTTCAAGTGCTTTGGAGTTTTATGAAGCAATGTCATGAGAACGAAAAGTGGCCATCCTTGCCCGATCAGTTATCATATCTACCAGTAGATGCACCTGGCTGGCTGTTACCTCTGGCTGTTTTTTGTCCTGTATACAAGTCAGCTTCTCTCCCTTTGGTGGTTTCATTTCCTTCTTGTATTGACATCTAATGTTCTCTCCATTTTTTATTCGTAATTGGTTTTGAAGCATCCCCTTTTGATGTTAGATTAACTTGTGGCTGCATCTCATGATGTTAATTGTTTGGTGTCCTTCCTCTTGCTTCTTGAAGATGCAAATATTTTGATTCTAATTATTTCATGGTTTACTAGGTACATGCTTATGTTAGTTGACAATGAAGAGTTCTATGAACAGGAGAAACCACTATCATTGAAGGATGTCGGGTGCCTAATTGTAATTTTGAGACAGGTAGTTATTATTGATGAATTTTAATTAAAAAGCTGTAAAATAAAGACTTGAACTGGAGGTCTCCGTGCTTGGCCACCTTGTTCTTATGTGTGTTGCTGCTTTCTAATGTTAAATGCATTACACCTTCAACCTCTGTTTTTGCATTTTCTTTTCTGTGCAGGCCCTATGGCAGCTCCTCTGGGTGAATCCTAAAGCGCACGGTAACTCGGTTAAACCCATTAAGAACACCTCTGCTTATAGTGGGAACCCTACTGAATCTATTAAACAGAGAGTTAGTCTTGTAGCCTCTGAGCTCCTCTCTCAGGTAATTCTTAATTTGTTGAATTTGTTATCCTAATAACACAAGTCTTACTTGTAGGTCATTCTATTGCAATCAATTATCTTTATACACTTATCCAGTTATTGTAGATTCTGTAATTTTTTTGGCTTGGTCAGATGGAATATCTGCTTATATTTTGCTTAGACTGTTCTAGCAAAACGTAGAAGATTTTGTTCATTTTATTTTTTGTTTGTTAGTTTGTTTGTTTTAACAGAATATTATTTTAGTTGCAAGATTGGAACAACAGACGACAATTTGCACCATCCAGTGATTTCCATGCTGGTGTTGTTGATGACTCATTTATTTCTCAGGTATTATTTAATCTCAAATGTAATCTCCAGGTCCCTGGAACCTAACTATCGCGATGCTGTTTTTGCTCATTATCTCCTTTTTCAGGCTGTAATAGATGGAACCAAAGCAAATGACATTATGAAACAGGCTCCTTTCTTGGTACCTTTTACAAGCAGAGTCAAAATATTCAATGTAAGTCTTTAACAAAACAGCCCTTGAATTTTGATGATATGTGAAGCTCTGAGGAATAAAACATCTATGTAGATATTTATATAAATCTGTCTTCCAGTCACAATTATTGGCAGTTAGGCAAAGACAAGGGCACCATGGTGTTTTTACAAGAAACAGATACAGAATTCGGCGAGATCATATATTGGAAGATGCTTATAATCAGATGAGTGCATTGTCTGAGGAGGATCTTCGAGGATCGGTAATGTTTTTTTTTTTTTTTTTTTTTTGCATATTTAAAGTTTTATTTTCAGTCAGAAAATGACATGCTAAAGCAATCATGTTTGGTTGCTCACCTACAGATTCGTGTATCATTTATCAATGAGTTTGGAGTTGAGGAAGCTGGCATTGATGGTGGTGGCATTTTTAAAGATTTCATGGAAAACATTACTCAAGCTGCCTTCGATGTGCAGTATGGGTTGTTTAAGGTAATAAATTTATGTTTTGTGACATTCATGCATTCTTATACTTTGAGTTGAATGCAAAACTAGTCCATGTGGGCTTGGTTGAGTTGAATCAAACCATAACCGAATAGACTAAGAGATTCACCAGTGTAAAAATCTGTGTTATGACTTGAAACATATATAAATTTTATATCAGGTGTCTTGCATTATATTGGGATGTATTACAACATTTTGAATCTTTTGATGGCTGGTGTTTTTATACATGCATTGTATTATGTATCAGCAGCAAAATTGTTTTCCCCTCTTCTGTTTGTTGCTTTGATTTATGCTTTTTTACCCTCTGCCTTCTGTTTTATGACTTTCTGCTTGGCATTGCTCATGCAGGAAACATCTGATCACCTACTCTACCCCAATCCTGGATCAGGAATGCTACATGAACAACATCTTCAATTTTTTCATTTTCTTGGAACTCTTCTTGCAAAGGTTTGATTTGCTCTCTTGTCTATCCCCTTCATCAGATAATGTTAAGTGGTGTTGGTTGCATGATTGCTTAGTGCTTCAATGTTAACTGCATTGTCTTCTAATGCATATGAAAATCCTTTTGAGCAGTAATGTAAGTTTTTATTACTAGCAACTGAAGATTTGCATGTTGTAACAACATGGACCTGCCTGCACTTGTTCATGACCAATCTTTGATTGCCCATTTTAGGTCATGGAATTTGATATATCATGAATAAGAAAAATACCAAGATTTTTAATGTAGTGTACACATGTTTTTGTGCCCACGTGTGTTTTTGAATTGATTTTATATCATTATATCTTATCATTTGCCACAAGATTTTGGTTCTCATTTTGTTTTATTTTCTTTTTTTGGCCAAATGTCATGGTCATATTTGACATTTTAAAATGGTGTAAGATATATTTATGTGAAAATGAGATCCTAGTACTAGAAGGGCAAGAATAACCTAAATATTTTCTGATAGTTAGCACCAAAGAACTTTAACAGCCCTTTTGAGTTACTTCTGAGACCTTTGTAGTCTTACATGTTGCGGGAAAAAAATAAATATTTTTCTGTTATTAATTAATTATACTTGTATTTCTTTGTTTGCTAATTTATGTGGAATAGACACATTTTGAATTTTAAGTTGGAGTTATTGTTTTAAAAAAAGTTGGAATTATCATGCACAGGCATTGCACTTTTAGTGCATACAGTTTTTGAACCCTTTCATTTTGGTAGAGGGGAGCAAAGACTTTCCGCCTATTATATGTGTTGATCATGCTTTAAGGCCTGCAGCCACTTATTTGGATATGCCGCCGATTGCAAAAAGCACTGTTCTTGTCTTAGTTTCTTTTCTTAGTTTTATTTCCTGTTTGGTCTTTCCATTGCACACAATGAGCCTTTCTGTTTAATACCAAAATTCTGGTCAGTCTGTCTTTTGTCTCCTCTATATGAAGAACCTGATTACGCATCTTATCTGATTGATTACCTTCAGATGACAGCAGTTTAATTATATATTGATTGTATAATTGGCATGCATGCTATCTAATTCTTAGTTATACTGGTGCCTTGTTAATCTTCTCTGTGCAGGCTATGTTTGAAGGTATTCTTGTTGATATACCTTTTGCCACATTCTTCCTAAGCAAATTAAAGAAGAAGTAAGAATTCCAAGGCTTTACCCCATTCTAGTTATTTTTTTCACTTTCTTATACTTCATGGCTGATATCTCAGAATTCTCTGCTATGTATTCATGTATTTTTCTCAAAGCAGATACCTTAGTAATAGTTAATTATGAACTATCTGCAAGTTCATACTATTTTTAGTTTTGGAAATAGAAATTAGTTTTAACAATTTCATCTATTTGGTGTTTTACAATGTACTATCTCAGGCTTAATTGCAGTATTTATGTATGATTTTTTTTATTGGTCAGGTACAACTATTTGAATGACTTGCCTTCATTGGATTCAGAATTATATCGCCACCTTATTTTCCTAAAGGTACTGTGATTTTGTCTTCCCACTAACCAGAAAAATGCATTAACTGCTATGTCTCCTCAGCCAAGCAATAAACTTTGATTTGCATTGATTCTTTAGCAAGCAGGAAATTGCAACTTCATTTATAATTCTGTGTCATGTAATGGGAAAATGGAGCCATTGAGTCAACTAAAGCAGAAAGATAGAATTGATTCTAGTTTAGGGGAATCAATAATGATAGTCTTCTAGATGCCTATGGGATACATTTTAAGGGATTGAAATGGTGATTTATTCATTTGAATTTGCTTAACAAAATACACAGGAGTAGTTTTATTTAGTTGAGCTGGATAGTCTTAATGCAATTGGTTTTTGCTATTGATAAGCCGTTATAGCTTTTATTCCTGTCTGTCTCAAAAAGAGTAATTGCTGCCATTAGTTGACCGCCTGACTTTCATGCTTTTGGTGTCAGAAATGGGACCATTAAGGATAATGGTCTTTGGGAAAGAAAAAGCTTTTGCTTTGTTGCAGAAGGCCATTTGCAAGCAGGATTGCCCATCCTGAGGGTTTAAGATTATGTGCTGCTAGTTCCTCTTTCTGTAGGTGTTAAAGTATTTTGATCGTCCTTTAGGTGGTAGAATGGACCTTTCTATTGATATGGAAAATAAAAATGACAGATCTCCATCGGTTTAGCATCCTTTCACGTTCTCATGGGTTCTTTTGGTTTTAAAGTTCTCACCTTTTCCTTTACTTGTATTTCTCTTAACTGCAGCGTTATCAAGGTGATATTTCTGACTTGGAGCTCTACTTTGTCATCGTAAATAATGAATATGGCGAGCTAACAGAAGAGGAGCTGCTTCCTGGAGGAAGAAACCAGCGTGTTACTAATGACAATGTCATTCCTTTTACCCATCTCGTATCCAATTATCGTCTAAATTACCAGGTATTCCAGCATTTCATTCTTTGTTCATGAAGTTTACACTATGCTGCCATCTGATCTTCTTAGTAATATCACTTCTAGATACGTCTACAAAGTTCTCATTTCATGAGGGGCTTTCAGCAGCTTATAAAGAAAGAGTGGATTGATATGTTTAATGAGCATGAACTTCAGGTATCCTCATTCAAAGTTTTATGAACAAATCATGCTAGCTTTACATGAAATGGTGCCTTGTATTACTAAACTCATATCCAACATCAATGGGAAACCTTATACACTAAAGAATCATTGGCTTTGTGTAAACTTAAAATGGTGAATTAGCTAACTGTCACTGCCCCACCTCGACTCTTGTTTGATGTAGCTGCTATTTGTTTGAAGCTTCTGATATCAGGTTCGCTTGATGGCTTGGATATTGATGACTTGCGCATTCATAGCAATTATGGTGGTGGTTATCATAGTGTAAGTTAATGTTGTCTGTTTTAATTGTAAGGTTTGGTTGGAAAAATATGACCATCTATAATTTTCAATTGCAGATTCATATTTGTAGCGATAACTGGTAATTTGACTTCATTGCATTTATTTTGTATAGTTATGGACAGAGAATCAGCACACTAAAGTAGGCAAGAGGAGAGAGAAAGGGAGAAAACCTTAGACTTAACAGCACTGTCTTAAAAATAATGAGAAAAATTCAATCAAATGACTTAATTCGAAGAACCTTCAATTAAGCTCATAATCTCTCCCTTACAACAAAGACCACAATAGACAAGCTGGAACTTATCCTACCCAGCTCAATTGATTCCCTACTCACCTGCCAACACACCATCTTCTCCCCATACCTAATCATCTCCTCATGCGAGACTTTAATCTAGAGCTCAACCTACCCGCTTCCTTATCCCTAGACCCTCACCCCTATCCCCTAGGGCTTCAGCATATAAGTTAATTATGTTTATTGAGAATCAGCTTTGGTTAAATTCAGCTCTTGTGATTATATTTTGCCTTCATGTTCAGTTTACATATGAAGGAGATATGATCTCTCTGCTGTTTTTCTAGAAAACGAGTTTGGAGCTTGTTTGCATTGATTAAGATTCTGAATTGTTGTTGTGGCCCTATGTAAGCTGATACCCTGGATATTTAGAATTAATGACCATTTGACGTGGATATATTTGTGTTCTAGTGATTTCATGGCTACTGAGGCACTTAAACTATACCTAACTGGATAATTAAGCCATCCTTTGTCTTCTTCTTGCAATTAAAAGCTACTTAATATATCTTTTTTTCACAGGAACATTATGTTATTGAGATGTTCTGGGAAGTTCTGAAAGGTTTCTCCTTGGAAAATCAAAAGAAAATTTTGAAGTGAGCTATTTTTTCCCCATTCAGTTCTTTTTTCTTGTTTTGTGCTACCTTATTTCTTAGCTTTCAGTCAGCGTGAGAACATACCCCCAAAATGGTAATTTCCTGAATTTGTTTTTTCTAGGTTTGTGACTGGTTGTTCACGAGGACCTTTGCTTGGTTTTAAACATCTTGAGCCCTTATTTTGTATACAAAGGTAAGAGCTGTACTTAATGTAATTGGGAATAGCTGATTTTAAAGTTTACATGAGCCATTTAAAATAACTTGATTTCTACGATTGTTTAACTTTTTCTTCAGGGCTGGGGGCACTGCCTCAGAGGAAGCTCTTGATAGGCTCCCGACATCAGCTACTTGCATGAATCTTCTAAAGCTTCCACCTTATAGAAGGTTTGTTCCAGATTCCTAGCATTATTGTGTTTGGTCTGTTGAATCTTTCCTGAGAGTCCCACTCTCACAAACTCCCTCGTGCTCCCTTCTTAAGCGATCTCACTTTCCTAATTGCTTCAAAAGTAAAATTTAATATCACTGCCAGTATATTCTCTTGTTTAAATATATGTCAAAATTACCCTAAATTAATTTACATGCTATTTCTTAAACATTCATTCCTTTAACAAACACTGCTACTGCCAGGAACTAAATTTTAAAAGAAAATAAACAAAATTCTACTAGTTTTTATTAATTATTTTGTAAGGATCAAATTTATATTATGGCATTAAATTTTTAAATTTGAATATTTTATTATTATGCTAATAGAAATCCTTTTTTTTTAGCAAGTGCATGTTTTTTTTTGTTATGAGTACAATTAATTAAATATTAATAATTACTAAAATGACTATATTAAAGGATAAGACAGTAGTTTACTTCAGAATCTTGTATTGTTAAGCAAATACAAAAATCCTAATATTCTGGGAGCCATTTGCCCGAGAATCTTTCCGGGAGGGTGATTCTGGAAGGAAAAGTGATATTTCGTGAACCAAAAGGCACAGGGTGGATGGGGGCTCTCTATGAGATTGGATAACATCGCAGGGGATTTTAGGCATGCATGGCTTTTGTTTGTTTGGCCCTTCAGTCTGTAGGATATGTATATCAGGACATAATTTGGCAGTGCACTTGAAGACTGTCCCTGTTGAATTGAGATTTCATCTGTGTCTGAATCATTCTGTTCATTTTTACTGCCTTGGACGGTTTTGCCAGGCATTCAGCTCTCTGTCTACCGACTTAAATAACCTTCTCATGTTTGTGACACAGCAAAGAGCAGCTATCAACGAAACTGCTATATGCAATAAATGCCGACGCGGGTTTTGATTTGAGCTGATGGATTGTGGTCTTACAAAACTGAGGGAGAAAACTCGCTCGTGAACTTGTGATGTCATCATAATTCATATGATGTTGCTTCTGGAAACATCTGAATGGAAAAGCCTTTAGATTGTTTCCATGGAAGATCTGCCATTTGGATTCACGTGTACATATGTGGATACATCTGCAGTATATATTGAGTTTGGTGAAGTTCATACATGCTGGGGCTTCCACAGGTGTTCTGTCAAGGAATACAATTTTTAGACTGCAAGTCGAAAGAATTACAACTCATGATGTAAATGAGACGGGCTGTTCTTTTACTCATTTCTTGACTAGGTCCCAGCATAATCTTTCGTGTCTAGGCGGATTTCGAGCTCTTTCACCTGTTTCTACCCATTGTACTTGTGTAAATTATATGTAGATAACGACATAAGGTGAATGACCAGGGCCGAAGTGGTTGTGTTTAGGCGTCCTTAGATAATGACATGATTCATTCAGAGAGAAGCTCTCAAAGAAGGAAGTCCGATTTAAATAAAATAGCTTTTTATATGTGATGATTTACCGATTCTTTGTAAAAATCATTCTGAAATTGCATGACCGGAAAATAACTATAAGCAAGCATTTACCATTGAGTTTTTTTAAAAACTATATGGTATTTTGTTAATAACTAATGGTACACTATTAATTACTCTTAAAAGTTAAAACTCTTTAAACAATATTAGATTTAATTAGAATAAAAAATTATATTTTATCCCTTTCGATAGATGTTACATTTTATTCATTCCTTTTCTTTTCTCATTCTCCTCTCTCTGTATATACAGGAAAAAAAACATAAAACCCATGTATTTTGTGAAACTCATTGTGAATTAGGAAGGCTAAAAATTTCCTGAGAGAAAATTGCATTCTAATAAAAAAAAAATATAGTTTTCTAGAAAAATAAAGCATTAATTTGTTTCGAAACAACCTCGTTTATTTTTATATAATTTGTTTCGTCTAGTGCTAGTTAATTAAAGTCTCAAAACCAACCATTGTATTTTCTGTTGATCGAAACTCTAAATGTTTTGGAGAACACAGAGAGAGACCGGTTGCAGCTGCTTGTGGCTTTTTAAGAAAACTAATTTAACTACTGAATTATATTTAAGGCTTGTCATGAGGGAGGGGACCGTGGACCTCCAATGTTTTTAACAAAACTAATCTTGACCTTATTTTTAATAACTATCTCAATTAAGCCCTTCTAAAAAGTTTGCTTATGACCGTATTCATTTTAGTTACAAGGATAAACACGTAATAATTGCAAAGGTCTATGGTAGAAATAAATCCTTAGCATAGAGAAATAAAAAAAATTATATGGTCAACTATTAAGGTTACAGAATAGTGATAAATCATACTTCTGTATCACTAAAATACTAACTTTAATTATAACAAATCAAGTTTTTTTAATACATGAAAGCTGGTGTTGGGGTTATCACAGTACCCGCAACCAAACGGGACCCAAAGAAAGGCCCTAGCTAGTAGCTAGCCTGCTAGACGAGCACGTCACGTGCGACGTGCTTTCATTTCTCCATCCACATTCCAAATACCTCCTCCCTCCCCGTTGGTGGCAGCAGAGTCCTCTAAAGCACGCACAAACACACTCTTCCTCATCCTCTCTCAGAAAAAGCAGGCGATTATTGAAAAGTATAAGAAGAAGAAGAAGATATTATGGTGAAGGTACGGATGAACACGGCCGATGTGGCCGCTGAAGTGAAATGTCTGCGTCGTTTAATCGGCATGCGTTGCTCCAATGTCTACGATCTCTCCCCCAAGGTCCTCTCCTTTTCCTTCTCAATCAAATTGTCAATTTGATATTAATCAATGAATTTGAATTTTTTTATTAATTAATTGATGGGAAAATGAACAGACGTATGTGTTCAAGCTAATGAATAGCAGTGGAGTTACAGAATCAGGAGAAAGCGAGAAAGTTTTGTTATTAATGGAAAGCGGTGTTCGCTTGCATACCACTGCATATGTCAGGTATTTATTTAATTCTAATTTTACTGCTATGATTCTAATTATGCCTTTCATTGTTAATAATCTTGAATTTTGTGTATCTTGTTTTTTAATGGTTTACGTAATGTAGAGATAAAAGTAATACTCCTTCCGGTTTTACTTTAAAATTGCGAAAGCATATTCGTGCTAGAAGACTCGAAGATGTGCGGCAGCTCGGATATGACAGGGTATGAAATTTGTTTATTTATTTTGTGATTGTTTGAGTGGTTTATTTATTGATCAGGTGTTATTTGATTTATAGATCATTATGTTTCAATTCGGACTTGGAGCTAATGCACATTATGTTATCTTGGAGTTGTATGCGCAAGGCAATATTCTGCTTGCTGATTCTGAGCTTATGGTTTTGACTCTTCTTCGGTCACACAGGTTAGCAAGATTCTTGTTTAGTCGTTTCTTATGCTTTTGCTTCTGTGGTTATAGTTACTTGATTGTTTACTCGATGGGATGTGTTTAATTAATGTTAGGGACGATGATAAAGGGGTCGCGATTATGTCGAGGCATCGATATCCTACTGAAATTTGCCGAATTTTTGAGCCAACAACAGCTGAGAAGTTGCAGGAGGCTCTGACATCTTTTAAGGAACTGGAAAATAGTAACCCTGTGAAAGTTGATGCTGATGGTGGTGACAGTAATGTGTCTGATAAACCTCTGAAAGAAAAACAGGGGAAAAATAAGGGTGGGAAATCTCCAGTGCCTAGTAAAAATACCAATGAAGGGAATCGTGCCAAACAAGCTACGTTGAAGACTGTTCTCGGGGAGGTGTTGGGCTATGGTCCTGCGCTTTCAGAGCACATTATATTGGATGCTGGTTTGGTACCAAATACAAAGTTTTCTAAAGATAACAAATTAGATGAAGAGACTATTCAGGCTTTGGTAAAAGCTGTTGCAAAGTTTGAAAACTGGCTCCAGGACATAATTTCAGGAGATAAAGTACCTGAAGGCTACATTTTGACGCAGAACAAAAATTTGGGAAAAGATCACCCTCCATCTGACTCCGGAAGTTCTGTCCAGGTTATTCTCTTACTTGTCTAACTTCTCTTTCCTTGCATTTATCTAGAGAATGCTTGTCTTGTCTTTTGTTTTGACATTCATATAATTTCTGAATAGTATATAGTCGAGAGTTTGTTTCTTCTTTCACTCTCTCTGAATTTCTTATTAGGAAGAGTTGGATGTAGGACCTAACTAAATCTTATCGAACCCCTTCCATTATAACCCAAGGTGCATGTGAAAGATTTAGGTTCCATGATACTATTTTTTAGCATGTTGTGGTTTTCTCCGCAGATCTACGATGAGTTCTGTCCTTTGTTGCTGAACCAGTTCAAAACGAGGGAACATGTAAAGTTTGATGCATTTGATGCTGCTTTAGATGAGTTTTACAGCAAGATTGAAAGTCAAAAGTCAGAGCTGCAACAGAAGACAAAGGAGGGCTCTGCCATTCAGAAACTAAATAAAATACGCTTGGACCAGGTCTGTGTTTATTATCCAGTATGCATTATAAAACAGAAGGATGGTTTACTGCACTTATTTATGGATGCAAGCTATGTATTTAGTTGATTAGTTGAGTTGGCTTTCTATTATTTCTGGATGTGCACACTGAACAAAAACTTGGACAATCATTGTTGTCTCATTGACTTTATGTTATTTCTATTAATTTCCATGGATTATATGTATTGACTTTAATTTTATTTATGTGTTGTAATTATCATATCCTGATTCTTTGGATTTCAATTCTGTGTAGGAAAATCGTGTAGAAATGCTGAGAAAAGAAGTTGACCGCTGTGTCAAAATGGCAGAATTAATAGAATACAACTTAGAAGATGTGAATTCTGCTATTTTAGCTGTTCGTGTGGCTCTTGCAAAGGGAATGGGTTGGGAGGATCTTGCTCGGATGGTGAAGGATGAGAAGAAGGCAGGAAACCCTGTCGCTGGCTTAATTGACAAGCTCCATTTTGAAAAGAACTGCATGACATTGCTATTAAGCAATAATCTCGATGAAATGGATGATGATGAAAAGACACTTCCAGTGGATAAGGTGTTAACTTAAGTCCAAATTATGACTAGTGGAATTTAAGCGCGCCTTGTAAAAGTGAATCGAATGTCTTTTACATTGTCAAATTTTTATTGCTAATATCAATTCATGTACATGATTATCTAATGTAGACATTATTGGTTTGATCTATGTCTTTTGATTTAAGTCTGTGCATGTAATACATAGCATAAGATATAAGCATTTTCACTCATGCTGTTGCTTTATCTATTTATGTAATATTGCCATATTTCAACTTTCAGGTAGAAGTCGATTTAGCACTTTCTGCACATGCCAATGCACGGAGGTGGTATGAACTGAAGAAAAAGCAGGAGAGCAAGCAAGAAAAAACTGTTACTGCACATGAAAAAGCTTTTAAAGCTGCTGAGAAAAAAACCCGTCTCCAGCTTTCCCAGGTATCTTTAAATTGTTAATACAGAAATACTGGATTGTGGCATACTGTGCATATTATTTTGTTAACTATTAAATAATACAGGTCTTGTGCTTTATAAGAAGCATCTGCATTTTTTGTATTTAAAAACTTTAGAATTCATTAGTATTAGCACTAAGTGTGATGTATTGACTAGGCCCGGCAGCTTAAATGTCTTTTGATGGATATCATGTCACATGGTAAAAGTTGATAGCCTTACATTATTCAATACAAGTATTAGTAAGATGTATTGATGGCCTAGTGTACACAAGACCAATTATTTCTGAATGGTGTGTGCACACGCTTGTGTCCATGTCATAATTTAAATAAGGTTTGTGCATTTATCATTGATCATATAAGAATATGCTATGTGTAATCTAATTGTTATCATAAACTGGGACATTCTGTCTTCTGAGTTTTATCGTTTACATGGTATGCTGGTGGTGAATGCAGGAAAAAGCTGTTGCCACTATATCACACATGCGTAAAGTTCACTGGTTTGAGAAATTTAATTGGTTCATCAGCAGTGAGAACTATTTGGTTATCAGTGGACGCGACGCTCAGCAAAATGAGATGATAGTGAAGCGTTATGTGTCAAAAGGAGATTTGTGAGTCATTTACTGTAATCTTCAGATTGTTAGCATGAAATATTTTGAGTGCTTTTCTTGTACTTTGAGTACACAGTAACATTCAGATAGTAAGATGTCTTTTTGATATGAAATCTGCAAGTAAATGTTGTTATGACATTCATTGAAACTATGGAACAGGTATGTCCATGCAGATCTGCATGGAGCTTCCAGTACTGTGATAAAAAATCACAGGCCTGAACAACCTGTACCTCCTCTCACTTTAAATCAAGCTGGATGTTTTACAGTAAGCCAAACCTCCACTATCCTGTTCATATCTATTTTATTTGATTGCATATTACTGAGGTGGACTGAAGTATATGTTTCTCCATGAGTCAACTCCACAATCAAATTATGTTGTGATGTAGGTTTGCCACAGTCAGGCATGGGATTCAAAGATTCTCACTAGTGCTTGGTGGGTGTATCCTCACCAGGTCAGTAAAACTGCTCCTACTGGAGAATACCTTACTGTTGGGAGTTTCATGATCCGTGGGAAAAAGAATTTTCTCCCACCACATCCTCTTATAATGGGCTTTGGGCTGTTGTTTCGCTTAGATGAGAGCTCTTTGGGCTCCCATTTAAATGAAAGGAGGGTTAGAGGTGAGGAGGATGGGGTGAATGATGTTGAAGAAAGTCAGCCTCTCAAAGAAATTTCTGAATCTGAGTCAGAGTCAGAGGAGGAAGTTGCTGGAAAGAAACTTGTGTTGGAATCAGAAAGCCATTCTAATGACTTGACTGTCTCTGAGACCATTTTACATGAATCTTCTGTCCAAGAGACGTCCCTTAATGATGTCAATATTGAACATTTATCTGATGCCAACGATGTTGCTCCAGTCACTCCACAACTCGAGGACCTCATTGATAGAGCTCTTGGGCTTGGACCTACTGCTGTGTCCAGTAAGAATTATGGATTTGAACCAGTACAAGTTGACATGACAGAAGAACACCATGAAGAAGGAAGAGATAAACCTTATATTTCAAAATCTGAAAGAAAGAAGCTCAAGAAAGGTAAGAGAAGTAGTGCTACAGATGCAGAAGTTGAGCAGCAAAAGGAAGAATTGAAAGACAATGTTGTTTCTGTTAACCAACCTGAAAAGCATACTCAAAATAATAAGCAAGGCGGTGGGAAAATCAGTCGTGGTCAGAGGAGTAAGCTTAAGAAGATGAAGGAGAAGTATGCCAATCAGGATGAGGAAGAAAGGAGCATTCGGATGGCTTTACTGGCTGTGAGCATAATAACTATAACTATTCTACTTTATTATTTAGCACCCAATTTAAATAATCTTCAGCCATGGCATGCATTTTTATGAGCTTGTGTGTGTTCAAACAGTTTTTTCTGTTAGAAACTTTTTACTGCATCTTTGAAAAGATCCAGAATAATATAAGAGTTGAGCCTTTCTGGGGTTGAAGCATGGCTTATTTAGTAGCTATCTTTCTCCTGCAAAGAGAAGACTATACGTTTAGAACCCACCTCTCCATACCATTGAATTGTCAAAGAGACTGAAATACAACATAGTAAACTTTCTGCAAATCCACAATGTTATTTAGACACGCTGTCTTTACTGAATTAGGGGAGTTGTTTCAAATGTATTAGGATGTAATTGTGATTTATTTATAGAATTGCATTTCTCTAAAATCTTAATGAGAAGATCATATCTAACGAGAACCTCCTGCTTTTGGAGATATCAAATTGTCTAGTGCGATTATTTTCTTCTCAGGAATGGCAATTTTTCATCCAGCCAAGATATCATTTTGTTTATTAACAAATACTTTGAAACTGTCAACATATATGATTTTGCAGTCTGCTGGGAATACACGCAAGAATGATGGAGAGATTCAAAATGGAAATGAAGCTACTGACAAAGGGAAGATATCTATTACTGGTATGTTTTCTAAGCTTCCAGTGATTGTCAAACAATTTCAGATTATTTTGATGTTTATTCATCTGTTTAATGCTAAATTAAATCATCCAAGTGCTTGATCAGTTGTGCTTCCACAAAATCTCTCTTGATCATGGTTATTGAGAATCCTGTCATGGGGAGAACATATTAATTTTTATTTTTTGTGCTGATTCAATCTGCCAGGTCCTGAAGATGCTCTGAAAGTATGTTATAAGTGTAAAAAGGTGGGTCACCTATCCCGGGATTGCCCAGAACATCCTGATGACAGTTTGAATAGTCGTGCAGATGGTGCTGTAGATAAATCTCATGTGGGTTTGGTTGATTCCACCTCCGAGGTGGACAGGGTGGCCATGGAGGAGGAAGATATTCATGAGATAGGCGAAGAAGAGAGAGAGAGGTTGAATGACTTGGATTATTTGACTGGGAACCCATTGCCTATCGATATTCTCTCATATGCAGTGCCTGTCTGTGGTCCATACAATGCAGTGCAGTCATACAAGTACCGTGTGAAGATTATTCCTGGCACTGTAAAGAAAGGAAAAGGTATTTTTTCTTTCTTCTATTATTTATTTCTCTCTTCGTTGGGGAGCTATTGTAGTTGCTATGTTTGCCCTCCTTGGCCCTTCTCCCTGCGCAATTTGGATTATGTGTGGGTTTTGCATTTTATTTGTATAAATTTTGACTAATCCATGGATTTGGTATCAATCATTCTAGCTGCAAAAACTGCCATGAACTTATTTAGCCACATGCCAGAAGCAACTAGTAGAGAGAAAGAATTGATGAAAGCATGTACAGATCCTGAGCTAGTAGCTGCAATTGTTGGAAATGTGAAGATCACTGCAGCAGGACTTACACAACTGAAGCAGAAACAAAAGAAAGTCAAGAAGAACAACAAAGGTTAAAGTTAGCAAGCTAACCTCAGGTTGGGATCTTGTAAAATCCAAAGTCTCCGGGAAAAAACTTCATGCATTGTAGCATAGCCGTTACAGTGCCGGGATTGTACAAAAAGAGATATATTAGATTATTTTAGTGAGAGGACTTGGTGATCCTGGTAGAAGTTTTACAGGGAAGATTTTCCATGTGGAACAGTGTTTTTTTTTTTTTGTTCACGTGTCGTACGAGCACTAAGTTTTACCTGGAAATGTTTTTAACCTAAATGCTCGCTCTTCTTTTTCCGGTCAAGATATACAGACTTTTAAGTTTTTAATATCTTTGAAGTTCGAATGCGTCCAGGAAAGGGAGAGGCAGATACCAGCAAAGCTTTTGGATCAAGTGTAAACTACCTGAAGATGGTGTTTTTCGGGAATCAGCCTAATTGTGCTTTATTAAACTGACGACCCTTTGCTACCCGTGTTTACAATAATATATAAAACCTAACCTGTTGTTTTTTAAGAAATTATTTTATTTATTACTTCAAATTATTATTTATATTTTTAATATTCTCATATAAAGATGAGTTTTTAAAAATAATAAAAATATATAGTAATTTAATATATTTTTAAATAAAAAACATTCTAAAAACAATAATTACCATGCTATAATAATCGCACACAAACATTGAAAAGAAGGGTAGCCGCTAATTCCTTTGCAGAAGGAGTGCCATTTGGACAACAATTTTAATTTTACACGCAAAAAAAAAGAAGAAATTAGAAATGCAGAAAGCACAAGTCTCAGTCAGATTCTTTCTCTGAAATGCCATCAGATTCGTTAGCCGGGGGGGCATCACTCAAGTCTAAACCTTCTGCAGGCAGGTCTGAATTAAGCGGACCCAATATCCCGTCAGAGCTGAGAGTTAGCCCACTCTGTTGAAATCGATACAAAAAGGTTAATCCAGATATACGTTTAGAAAACCAGATAGTAGAAATTAAAAGCACATTTCAGGTCATTTAACTTCTGATGCCAATGAAGAAAAAGAAACTGATAAATCAGGATGTCTTGTTCAGGCATCGAAGGTTGTTCAATAAAGTTCCATCAAGCATCAGCAGACCAGGTATGTGAAAGGGGACACAAGTCTTGCCTAGTTCATATCAACACAGCTAGCTGACCTTATTCTGTAATTGAAAATGAAAACTATTCTACAAGTTCTTTTAGTTTTAATGAATTGATGATTTTCATCCAAATCAAATGCCAATGCACATTATCATTTTCTGGTTTGCTCCTGTCTTATTTTAGAAGACAGGGAGAATAGAGAACAATGTTCTATTTGCCTTCACGCTAGCCTTTGGTTTCAGAGTTTGGACTAAATTCAAATGTTATCCGGGAAAATGACTGAAGAAGTACCTCAGGCTGGAATCTTAGCATGTCAGCACGAGCCATAGCCTCTGCCTGGGCAATTCTCTGCCTGAATGTCTGGGCCATCTCCTCAGCCTATTATTACAGTACAAAGATATGAGTACAGCATGTCTCAAAGAAAGGATGAACTGAGTTTTAGCATCTTCTATACCTCTCTTCTTGAAGGACAATAAAGTAAATCATACGATAATATAAAACATCTAGCTCCATATTCTGTATCCAAAACATTTGATGATAAAGAAAGGTGCATGACAATGTCCAACAATTACCTTTTCAAAGACAAGCTTTGGATTGCGAATCATATCACCAGGAGTGGGTTCCAATTTTTTGGTAGAAAGACTTACTCGGCCTCTCTCACGGTCATGGCTTAGAATCATGACCTGCATAACATATTATGGTTTAGATATATAGAAAAGGACAGAGAATGCCTTCTTTGTAATATGGCACTGAGTAACCAACCTTGAGAGTATCACCAGGTTGAAGAACTGTTGCAATATCAGAAACACGATCGTGACTAATCTGACTCACGTGAAGAAGGCCATTGATTCCACCAATATCAATGAAGGCACCATATGGTTTGAGGCTCTGAACAGTTCCAGTGACCACTGATCCAATACCTAACTGCGCTTGACTGTCAGCCATGGCCTTGCGGTTACTGAGGATTAGTCTAGACTGCTCCTCATCAACATCAACAAATTTCAGTGGAAGCTCTTTACCAAGAAGTTCTTCTGCAGTTGATTTCTGATACAAAAACAGGGAGAGTTGAGAACTTGGAAATGACTGCAAGAACAGTCAGGACAATATGGCAAGAGCAGTTGAAGAACTAACTGATGATATCTGTGAGAAGGGGACAAATCCTCTGAGGCCTTCAACAACTGCAACCAATCCTCCTTTGTTTCCGCCAACAACCTATATACATATTCCAACATTCGAAGTTTTGGAAATAGAAGAGTTTAACTTTGATTTAAACACCACATGCAATTAAGAAAGGCTTAGAATCAGGCATTGGAAAACATGGATTCATAACAAAGGATTCAACAGTTACCAATGCAATCACACTGCAAATAATTTACAAAAAATTGAGTAACCAGCGAGTACTAAATGATAACTCGGTTTTTTGCTCCTCACCGCTACCCAATTGAAAGCTCTGGACCAGACACATAATAATAATAAAATTCCTTATGAAAATGGGGGGAATGCAGTATTCGTGTGAGTGCAGATATAACTAATATCAAGAGAGTAAATACCCACCTTACCTTTCACAGTGACATCCTCTGCTTGAAGCTGCCTACACCTTTCCCAGACAAGTTCATACTGGATTGACCTTAAGCTCAAGATTAAGCTATCATCAGCTTCATTTTCACCAATGATTACAAACTCTTCTCTCATCCCAGGAACTATACCAGCTTCTTCCGGGCGTTTTATTCTGTGAATGCTTGCCTCTTGCACCGGTAAATATGCCGAAGATTTTGCAGTAATGTCAACCAATGCCCCATTGTTGTCAGTCATAAAAACTGTCCCCTTAACCTGATTATAAAAACACATACAGAATGACAATCAAAATACTATCCATCCTGCACCCGACAACTGCCTAATTTTCACTTCATATTTCTTTTGGAAGTTCTCATATAATTATGTTTACTTCCGTTGAATATTCGAATAGACAGTGTATTTCACATCCTATTAAGAAGAAAAGGCACACGCTTGTAGAAATCAGCAAAGGCCTTTTCATCAACGAAACCATCCACTCAAATGCAACAAGAAATCAATTAATTAACAGCTAGCTTGTAACTAATTTCACTTCATTTGAAAGAAGAAAGCTTCAACTTTTCCAGCAGCCCACAATTCCATATCCCGCATAATTCACATAACTTCCCTTATTGAAAAACAATGCCAACAAAAAAGCACGTCCCATTTTCAATTATCCATATTAAAACCAACAAAAGATTCAATCTGTATAAAAGCAAAATTCCCAAGAAGAAGAAGAAGGATGCAAGGTTATGCTACTAACTCTGGTGCCAATCTCAGAGTTGAAATCGTAAGAATCAAGGGAAGAGTGAAAATCTTCAAGAGTAAAAGAAACTCCTTCCATAGGAGCAGTACGACACCGTTCATAAGCTTCCTCAAAGAGTTGTTTTAGTTTTTCCCTCTCTTTGGTTTGTGCATTCGATATTGCCACCGCTTTTGCTGTAACAACAAGGTTCGCAGCCCTTTTGGGCTTTGAGAATGTCGCTCCTCTTTCTGTCAGTCCTGAAATTGATATCGGCGGGCATCTCAGGCCTGCGAATTGCTGAGCTAATGATGCCATCTCTCTCCTTGTTTTTTTTTTTTTTTTAATGTTGGTCTCTTCTTTTTCTCAAGTTTCTAAGCTATAAAGATAAGGCGCAAGATGATGAGAGAGACCTGAGGCTTACGAGTTACGAGAGACAGCAAGTGATTTTAGAGTTAGAAGGTGGGGCCTAGTGTTTGGGACCTAGCTAGTCGATAACAACTTTTGATCAGTGCAAATGGAGGGTCCCGGATTAAGGAGGTGTACGGGGCGTGGTGGTAATGCGGCACGTCTAATTTATTTTGGGCTTCTTGGGTCTTCAAGCCTGCTTTGGATTAGAGTTCGAAGCTTCAACTTTCTTCTTGAAACCAAAGTAGAGATGGCCATCTGGTTCAGGACGGTTGGATACCTGCTCTGACCGTCTGAAAAAAAAAACTTTGATTTTTTATTATGTTTTATTCCATAAAATACAATTATTTCTTACAGGATGGTTATGTTTTTCTTAAGAAAAATACTAGGAAGAATAAAAATCCTACTGGTATTTTCAAGGGAGTCATCGAAGAACCAGAGACAAGCAACTCCAAAAGCACCTCCGACAAGTTTGCCTGATTTCCGAAAAGCCTCGTGGTACGGAGAAGATGATGAGCTTATACAAAGCCCAAGTGTGTCGGGCTCAACTCCAAGCCTCCTTGTTATTTTAAAAGAAACGGAAAGTTTCTATTTCTCTCTGTATACGATGCACAAGGATAAATAGATATCAAATCGGTTTCGTTCGGACGGAATAGCCAGAATGTTCTGTTCCATTTATAAAATCAGGACAAAACGACGTCGTTTTAATTCCAGTTCGTTCTAGAAATTCCGACTGAATGCCTCGGTTTCGCTTCGGGTTTAAAATCTATTTTATTTTTATTTTTTTAAATTATTTTTGACATCTATACATCAAAATAATTTAAACACCAAAATATTTTAAATAAAAAATTCAAATTTTAATTATGCTTGTTAAATTAATATTTTTTCATATATATATATATATATATAAAGAATTCAAAATTTAATTATGCTTGTTAAATTAATATTTTATTTATATATATATATATATATATATGACATCGAAAGCGACACGTAAAGCTCGAAACCAGAATGTTTCGTTCCATTCAAAACCGAACGGCGATCGAACGGCGACCGAACAGCGACCGAATCGGTATTGACAACTACGACCAAAGTTATAAATTTCATTCCGTTACGTCGGAATGGTCGAAACGTTCAGTTATGTTCCTAAAACCGGACAAAATTGCGTCGCTTTTGTCCCGATTTTAATTCGGTCAAATTCTGCAGGAACGCCTGGTTCGTTCGGGTTTAAAATCTATTTAAAAAAAATATTTTTCCATCTATACATCAAAATAATTTAAAAATACAAAATATTTTAAATAAAAGAATTCAAATTCATCCAATGATTGATGAATATAATATTAAACGATTTAGTACTTGTTCGTTATAATCTAAAGAGTCAACGAGGGTAAAATATCAATACTATTATATTAGTAATTATTTTCTATTACATTGCTATTAATTTTTAATTTCTTTCGTGTTTATTTTTATAGGAATCGAGCGGAATAAAAGATGCTTTAGATCCTATTAGCCTTGACAACATTGATCTATTGAATGAATGGATTTGTGAAGAACCCAATCTTCTTGATGGAGAGAACATAAGTTGGGAGAGTATCGAAGCACTTTTCTCTACTTTAAATTTAGATGATGAAGAGACATGTGTAAATGAGAAGTATGAGCTTGGTGGAAATGACCAACTATTGGAATATCTTGTTGATGACTTTCCTTATGTTCCACAGCAAGATCAAGATCATTATTTTTATATTAATGATGTAGAAGATGTTTGATGTATTTTTCTTTTATTTTAGAACATTTTACTTTCATAATATTTTGGAATTTTAAAGATGTTTCTAATTTTGAGATTATGTTTGTATTGTATAATTTAAAGTTCATTTATCTTGAATTTAAATTATAATTGTTAAATTAATATTTTATTTTTTTCATATATATAATTAAATAAATATGAACAGTACAAAATCAAAATAGAATGCTTGAATACACCGAAACCGTAACGCTCTGTTCCAAGCAAAAACCGGAAGGGATTTTATAACTTTGTTTTATTCAACAATGGCATAGACATGCAGTAAGTAACCAAGCACATATCTCCACGTGTAAGGATAAAGAGTAATTCATCCTTTTTCCAATTTAAGACCGATACTCCAACATTACATGGCTACATTACAAAATACTTGTGATAAGATGCCCACTCGATACAAGTAGCTTACCCGTGTCCGATTATCATTGGCATCATCTCGAGCACAAAAATGGAAGTGACCATATTCCAATTCTCTTCCATGTACCAATACTTTTTGGACAGCCTCGAGGAATCTACTGCCCAGCGTTTAATTATTTTCAAAAACAATAAAAATAAAATTATATTTGATGGTGATGTAAGAAATAAAATATATTTTTTGTTTGATTATGGAGAGGATATGATAATATGTATTATTCTTAATATATAAAGATAATTATATTTTTTTCATTGTGTTTTCTATTTAAGTGTTAAAATTACTAATATTATAGTAACTCTAATTATAAAACCAAACAAGCCCGACAAAAAGCTTGGATCAACTCTCAGGATTAAATATATGTTAAAACCCATTGACATTATTAGAAAACAAGATTGATAAGAATAAGATTGTGGTGATTATTATTTTTCAAAAACAATTAGATAAAATGAGTTGACCCTCTTGATTTATGACTCAAATCAATACCCTAGTCGAGTTTCGAATATACAATAACAATTATTAATATTCTTGAGTTGACTTGGATCAACCCATGTTGACCCCCACAACCTATGACATGAGACTTGTCATAATCGACATTTTTAGTATAATTTTAAAATTATGATAATAACAGTTTATATCCATACATTGAATTAGATATAGATGGACTCAAATTGACCCTCTTGATCCATGATCCGAATCTTACCCGAGGTTAATACTTGAAAAATTGAAAGTTGCAATAATAATTATTTTATTTTTATTTTTAACCTTCCTAGCACGCGATCCCGGTTGACCATAGAGTCAGATTTTAAAATATGTTCTTATCTCTATTATTTTTGTCTTTTTTGTTTTAAAATAGTGACCAAACACTTACCTTACGTATCAATGTCATGCATGGATACATATATTCAGTATATGAAATGCAAAATGACAATGACCTTTTTATATTCGTTAGATGTTACACAATCATAAGCAGGGTCTGTTTTATCTTGTGCGCTAAAAAAAACTCGACATATTCTTAATGATTCGAGCATTATAATGCACAATAAATACCTCGTAACTCTCTTTCACGTGGTGTGTCGTTGCACGATGTATTCGGAACTACATAATGAATGCCAGAATTCTCTCATTCCCCGAATTAATTTCCACTAAGTATTTGAGATCTCAAGAGAGAAAAAAAAATCAATTTCCCAAGGTTCAAGCTGGCCAGGATAATTGGGGTCGCGTCTCTGTCATCATGATCCAAAAAAATTAACGCCGGGATTGATTTCCAACTTTAAGTTATCATGGAAATGTTTTTTTTTTTTTTTTTAAAATGTATATCATGTCTCGATAAAAATGCTGCAATTTAATTTTGAATAAATAAATTACAGATGAATTCGGAATCAAGGTTGGTGCGGAAAGTCTCTGTGCATGCCACTGGAGAATCTTGAAAGTGGTAGCAATAATTGCCGAGCTTGGCCGTGTACGGTGGTTGAACCGTATGGAACTACTACTTGAGGAGACTAAAGCAGAGTAGTAATGTTGAGCTCTGCATCCTTTACCCTTACGGTGTTTGAATCGTATGGAACTGCTTTTCAAAGACACGTTGATCTCTCTTCTTCAGCTGCCATATGGAAGGGAGAGAAAAGAAAAAGAAAAACATAAAGCATTTCTGCAACATACCTGTTATTAATATTCCAAATAACACGAGCAATAGGAATACAAAGATGCTCGGAGATATCATATATAGTCCAGCCACCGCCACAACTTTTCAAAAATTGTTCACGATAGAGTCTGAAAGATTCCGAGTGAAGAATTATTATGAGACGTTAAATTCATTCAGAATCCATCAAAGAGTGATCTCCTATTAGTTGCGTTACTGGATGACCCTTTATTTCTACGTCTATTAAAAAAATCTCTTTTCTATGTTAAGAAATCATTTTACCTAAAATTTTAAAATTATAGTGAGATTCTATAATATAATTATATTATACTGTAACACACTTACTCAAGTGAAAGTCTTTTGGGTTTGAAACTTGCACGTATCCACGTTACCTTGTGCTTGAGTTTTTTTATCAAATAAAATGAGGGTAATGAGATTCAAATTTGTGATCACTGGGTCAATAAGACTCTGATATCATGTTAAGGAACTATCTCATCTAAAAATTAAACTTATAGATGAAACCCCATAATACAATTATATTATATTCTAACATTCTATTATTTTAGATTGAATCTCTCGTAAAATTGCATCATCAATGTTAAAGTTCGTAGATTCGAGGGTGATGTCTCAGGTAACACTTGATAGAATATCAAGGAAACATGATTAGGGAAGAGAAATTATGGAAGTAAATCGAAAGTGGCTACGGAATATTAACCGTTAGATTCACGACAATCAACGGTGCAAAAAATCATTTTTCTTGTGAGCACCAATAGAAATGGAAACAAGATTTCCCTCATACGGCGTGCTTTTCTTGTAAAGGTGGTATTCTTGTAGCTCTGACAATTTCAAAATAGAAGATGAAGAGACGGAGACTCTGGAAAAAAATCCCCTCTATATCTCTGAGAAAATAAATTGGAGTTGACTTGTTTTTATTAAGTCGCTCGATTCAATATTTTGAGTGGTTGAAATTAATTAGGGCAGACCCAACTGTTTATTTCTGTTATCATAAGTTAAATAAAAATTAGTTAAATTATAAAATATGAACACGTTTTCTAGTTTGTAAGTGAAAATGAAAATAAAAATAGAAATGTGTAGTTAGAAAATAGAAAAACAAATCCGTGAATATATGGAGATTTGAGTTAAGGGAGAAAGAGATTCTTGATGATGATTGACAAGGAGTGAATGAGTAAACATAATTAAAGGAAATAAACTATGAATATACGAAACATGTTTTTTTTTTCTATGAGATGCGATGAATGTACTATTTAAGATAATTGTGGCAAGGAGGTTAAAATTAACAAATAATAAAAAAAAAGACAATTGAAACCTAGTCAAAAACTCTCCCTGTCTGCTTATACACTCACGTTAAAAGCTAATGTGGAAAATATTTATATATCAAATATTTAATAATTATATATCAAATATTTAATTCTTTTCTAATCAATATCTGTATATGTGGGCTAAAACTTCCCGCTACTGTCTTTTGGTATCTTTCATTAAACACTGTTCCAGAGATTAAATATTACCTGATTATCATAGAAAGGAAGGGATATACATACATTGCTTGCATGAAGCTAAAAGTTTCAAAAATGATAGAGGATTTAATGATTAATTATACCTAAAAGCTCAAGTAAATTAGAGGAGAATTTGTATACTGATATATTTAAGTGCGGGTGCCATTAACTGTTGGGGACGGATACAATAGAAGTTGAGACTTTCCTGAATATATATTTTGCTCACCTTTTGAAGCTTTTCAAATCGATCTATAAAGAAAGAAATTAAAAATTAAAGGAAATACGTCGCCTTCCGTTTTAAGGTGTACGTGAAATGCTAAAAATTGAACAGCATGTACCTTTAGTATTTGCCACGTCTTGGAATCTGAATGAACATTTATGAAAATAGATATACAAAATATCATCTTACCCTAAATTAGCTCCTTGCCATTTTCACCACACGACCATTCGATCGATGCTTATATATATATACAGGCACACTTCATGCTCCGAAACTCATACCAAACTTCCACTAGTCTTTCTTTGCTTTCTTTGTCTCTGGTCATATTTCTTGATCAAATTATTTAAAAATGTCTCCCAGTGCCATAATCGAGCCCACGACGGACTTGCAGAAGAGAGCTTATGTTACGTTCTTGGCCGGAAACGGGGATTATGTGAAAGGTGTAGTGGGTTTAGCCAAGGGTTTAAGAAGAGTGAAATCTGCATACCCTCTTGTTGTGGCTATTTTGCCTGATGTGCCCGAGGAGCACCGCGAGATTCTGGAATCTCAGGGCTGTATCGTCCGTGAGATTGAGCCCGTGTATCCACCGGAGAACCAGACTCAGTTTGCCATGGCTTATTATGTGATTAACTACTCAAAACTTCGTATTTGGGAGGTAATTAGTTAATCAAAACTAATACTTAATTATTATTTGCATGAAACGCGCGTTACTCGCTATTATATATTGTTGGGCATCAGGCATTAGCCATGCAGTTGTCTAAACGTGGGCTATTATATAAAGTCTCTCAACTTGTGTTCTAGAGAAGAAGCGCACGCATGGCATGTCCCTAATCAAAATTATAGATTTTGTTTTTGCATGATGGATTTATATGCTGATGTGATGGCTTCTTGTGGTTTGTAGTTTGTGGACTATGGGAAGATGATATACTTGGATGGTGATATTCAAGTCTTTGACAATATCGATCATCTTTTTGAGAAGCCATCTGGATATTTTTATGCTGTGATGGACTGTTTTTGTGAGAAGACATGGAGTAGCAGTCCTCAGTATCAGATTAAATACTGTCAACAATGTCCTGAAAAAGTTCAGTGGCCTTTGGAGATGGGCTCACCCCCTCCTCTATACTTTAATGCTGGCATGTTTCTCTATGAACCTAACCTCGTGACTTACTTTGATCTCTTGGAGACCCTCAAAACCACCCCTCCGACTTCATTTGCCGAGCAGGTAATTAATCTGGACTGTTTAGGATATTTATTACTCTAATTTGGAAGGATTTCTTATATGTATTCACCCTTATTTTTCGGATATTCCAAAAAAGAACCGGAAGATTTCTCATTTTTAATTAGTTCATCACCAGTACCCGTTTTTCTACTTGTGATTTGCAGGATTTCCTGAACATGTTCTTCAGGGATGTATACCAGCCTATCCCTCCTGTCTACAACCTTGTTTCGGCTATGCTGTGGCGCCACCCCGAAAACTTCGACATTGACGAAGTGAAGGTCGTCCACTACTGTGCCGCGGTAAGAGAATTAACTGTTACAAGTACAGTTCTTTCAGCATGTTGATCTGTACAGATATTTTAATTGATTTTCATTTCTGTTCAAATTGTTAGGGTGCAAAGCCATGGAGGTTTACTGGAAAAGAAGAAAACATGGATAGAGAGGACATCAAGGTCTTGGTGAAAAAATGGTGGGAAATATATGAGGACGAGTCCCTGGATTACAAGAATGCCACTGCGCCTGGTGGTCAAGAAAGACTTGGACCCCTGATAGCGGCGTTGACTGAGGATGCAGTGGTTAACCACATGAATCTACCATCTGCAGCTTAGTCTTAATTCCTAGCTAGTGTGATTGGGGCAACCCAATATATCAAAATACCATAAATAATAAAGTACAAGTATTAGGGCATATATTTACAAGCCCTGTATGCTTTTCAAACTTTGATTGTGATCACTGATGAAAGTGGAATATGTATATGAAAGCATATCAGCATGTCGTGAGGTGTGTTGTTCATGTATTATGGAAACAGAAACCTTTGACATCTATAAAGTTGGAAAAATAAGAATAAAGAGAATATTATAATAAATTACCTTTGTTCCCCCCCTTAATTCTAGCTTTCATTGTCCTTAAACATTTTGTTCTTTTGTTCGTATATCCTTCTACATTCTCTGCCTAGCTACATTGTCACAGCGACTTGTGATAGACTACTTTCTCTACTAAATTTCCAGGGGTAATAAATCCAGCCGGGCTATTTCGTGGGAATAAGTCGTGTAATGTGCAATAAATGTTGTCGTTGCACTTCTGAGTGCTTGTTTTTTTCTTTCTCGTGTTTCTGTTTGTTCGGAGGGAGTGCTGCTATTCCTAAAAAATAAAGCCATAGGGGCTAACTTGAGCTCTCCGGTGCGAGATATGATAGGGTGTCGGTAGAGATCCTAGTTCGTTTCTCTCTCTATTGCTCCGAGTAAAATTAATATTCGAATGCTGTTGTTTTTCCATTTTCTGTTTTTCATTTCATGTCCTAATCATATAACATAGCTTGTCTTTAATTATGCATGTATTTCACGTAATTTTATAAACATATATTAGATTTTAAAATTAATCTATAAATAATAAAGCAGTGTTTTTTTGTCTTCTCTGGAACACTAGTAGTAGTTCTGACTTTCGGCACAGGAATCCTCCGTTCGAAAAAGAAAAGGAAACACTCGTGACATGATCCAAATAAAAAAACCCATGTTCATGTATCTCTCTCGATCGCGTCAACAACGCTCTCGTTTACAAATACCCAACAACAAAAAGTATAAGAATTGTTCCCGAATCCTAGAAACTCATCAGTAACATACATGGCATGAATTCTCAAGAGAAAAAAGAAATTCTGTGGTCTTTTCAGAAAAAAATACTTGGTTTTCCTGAGCAAGAGAGCCTGTATGATAGAGAGAATCGGAGAAGAACATAAGGGAAAGAGAAGCGGGCAAATTCAAGAAATTTGGAACAGAATAAAAAGGAAGGTGAAATTAGGGAAAACAGATGGGAGTGAATTCGAATTCAATCCAGAGGGAGAGTGGAAGGGGGGCAGCGGCGATTTTACGGGAAGAGGCCGAAGCGTCTGCAATTTGATCTAGGATTTTGAATTCTATTTCATATCCAATTGCTACCTTGTTTGAATTTACAATTTCTCTAATCCAGAAAGTAGACAACTTTAGATAAAGGCTGACCTGGCAGGTGGCCCATGTCTGCATCCAATGAGAGTTCAATATCTCCTTGTGATTCAGGAAATTTTCCAGTAACTATAGCTACCTTCTGAGCATCAGGTATGCCGATTTAGAAGAAATGGCTAATTCTTAACGTTTAGAAAGGTGATTGATGACCCGCACCTGTGCTAGGCTGAAGAAGAGCACGGAGCGTTTCATAGCTCACTTGTGACAGAAACTTAAAATTACAACAAAACCAACGGCTCCACGACTAACAAAGATAGATAGGTTGGGAGTTGAATTGCATCGGGTGGGATCCCAATATACCAACAGCTGCAGCGCCAATTTTTTGAACAGAAAAAAAAAGTACAATGACAATTCATGAGAACAAATGGTCTCGTTAAAAGGCATGCACTCATCTCACCACGAATGCTGAACGTGTTTAGTTATTCTCGAGTAGACGCAAGGAAATGAACAGTAAATTTGTATTCAAACATGATCCAATAAAGGATGAGCAATGCAGATAGCAGTTTTACCAAGCCATTAGCAAGGTCTTTCAGCAAAAATGAAAAAGAAGGAAGGTAATAACCAATCCTTTTAGATGTGAATGGGCTTGTCATGAGTGGCCATGGCAGCTTCCTTCAATGCCTCACTCATTGTTGGATGTGCATGGCATACACGAGATATGTCCTCACTAGAAGCACCATAAGCAAGAGCCAGCGCCGCCTCATGAATGAGCTCCCCAGCATTGGGTGCCATGATATGGACTCCCAATATTTTGTCTGTCTCCTTCTCAGCAATTATCTTGACTAGTCCTTCAGCATCGTCAATAGCCTTGGCACGACTGTTTGCCAAAAGAGGGAACTTCCCAACACAATACTCGACACCAAGTGCCTTAACCTGCTCTTCAGTCTTGCCAACAGATGCAACTTCAGGATGTGTATATACAACTCCAGGAACCTTATCATAGTCAACGTGGCCATGTTTGCCTGCTATGAATTCCACACAAGCAACTCCGTCCTCTTCTGCCTTGTGGGCTAACATTGGGCCAGGAATCACATCCCCAATAGCATAGACACCAGAAACATTTGTTGCGAACCTTTCATTAACAAGAATCCGTCCAACCTTGTCAATTTCCACACCAATCTTGTCCAGCCCAAGTCCAGCAGTGAATGGATTCCTACCAGCAGAGACAAGAACCACATCGGCTTCAAGAGTTGTCTGGTCACCACCAGATGCTGGTTCAAGTGTCAACTTCACACCATCTCCGGAAGTATCAACTCCTACAACCTTAGTTTTGAGCATGAATTTCATCTTCTGCTTCTCAAGCATGCGTTGAAATTGCTTCCGAACTTCCCCATCCATGCTAGGGACAATATCCGGAGCAAACTCAACGACAGTAACCTCTGAACCAAGTCGGCGCCACACTGAGCCCATCTCAAGTCCAATATAGCCGGCTCCAATGACCACAAGTTTCTTTGGAATCTTCTTCAAAGCCAAAGCACCAGTAGAAGATACGATTTTCTCTTCGTCAATGGTAATCCCGGGCAGAGACTTCACATCAGAACCTGTCGCAATTATGATATTCTTGCCTTTCACAATAGTGTTCCCACCATCAATAGTGTCCACTGACACCTCAGATGGGGAGATGAGCTTGCCATATCCTTTGACATAGCTGACTTTGTTCTTCTTGAATAAACCTTCGATACCTCGAGTAAGGGTAGACACAGCCTTGTCTTTTTGGGCCATCATGGCAGGTAAATCAACCTCAACAGAAGAGAACTTCACTCCATGACTAGCAAATGAATGTTGGGCTTCATGGAACATGTGTGATGAGTGAAGAAGTGCCTGAAAATAAGAAGGGTTATATAAATTCCAAATGAGAAATATGTTACGCATCCAAACATTTTTTTCCCAAAGCTTGTCAAAGAGTTCGGATATAAGAAAGACCAATAAAGCCACAAAAGATAGGTCAAATAACGAAATACAATGAATACATGACTTAGTTGACAATCCAGGAGTAATACTCCTGGTTGTTAGCTTCGAAGGCACAAATACACAATTCGTAATATGTAGAAGACATTTTTGACGAACTAATATAAACAAGATGGTTACAATAAAAACACCGTGTCAACAATAGAAGTTAAACATACAATCAGTAGAACTAATCAGACAACTTAAAAGTTCAGTTTGAATAGTCTAAATCACTTCCTAACAGGGATTAATTGCAGGATACTTTGGTCCTTCTATACACTGCAAAATGAACTTTCACAGATGGAGATAAAAAATGTTGAATTCAATAATAAACAAAATCTTCTGCTGTTTTTATTCCTTCCATTAAATAGCCAAAATCCACCCCAATAGCCATAGCATAATTTGTTCGAAAACTCGCTAAACAGTAAAATTCACAAGAAATCTCTATAAAAAAAGCAATCAGAAAAATTCCAATTTCCGACGGAAAATCCATCAATCAAATTCAGGTAAGTAACAATACCAACAGATCTGAAAGCAATCAAAACATAAAATCTCACAGAAACAAACACCCGGATAGAAAGACTCAAGAAATTTAACACAAAAATAGATCAAAAGGAGAAATCAAAACAAAAAGGAATTACCTTTGAAGGTATACAGCCGACATTAAGACAAGTGCCACCGAGAGTACCGCGTTTTTCAATACAAGTAGTTTTGAGACCCAGCTGGGAAGCTTTAATAGCAGCCACATAGCCACCTGGTCCACCGCCGATGATAACTACATCGTTCTCTTCAGATCCCGAGGTAGCAAACCCACGAGAGAATTTGGTGAGGGAATAAGAAAACTTGAAAGCATCAGCACTTGAAGAATTTGACAAGTTTCTTGTTAAAAAGCATGCCTTTCTCCTTGCAATACTTGCCATCGACATTTTTGATTGTCTGGTAGAATCGGTGACGCTCTTCGTCTATGTTAATCAAACAACAACCTTTCTTTTTAGCGTTTATTTTATTTTTGGTCTCCTTAGGACTGCGGCTTTTGACAACTCGAAGGAGGCTGGGATTTTTCGAGAAATTTCACATTGGTCCCCAAACCATAAATGGATTATTAATGGTATCCTCAAATATTTGTTTTTCCTCAGTTAAGCTTCAAATGGTTTATAATTCAATTATTAATTTTTTCTATACTCTTCACGGGAAAAAAAAATCAATCTTGAGACAAAATAGAAGTGGTTGAAGAGCTCAATTGAGAAACCGTATAGAGTATGAAATTTATTTCAGGCTACACAACAATATCAATACATACTCGAACTGCTATTTTAAACCACTACTGCTAAATTTATCTCCTATGGAGTCTCACACAAACCCATTTATATATATATATATATATATATTAGCAAGTTCTTAATGATCTATTAAATTTGAAAGGGGGATGATATTGAACCTAAAATAAATAACAAATCATATAATCTGGAGAGCTAATAAGGTATGGTAGAGTATTATAAAAAAGGTTTTGGTGTTTTTACTTTTCTCAGTGTAGAAATCAAGTGTATCTTATTTTTTATAGGTGGGTGAGCTGTTGTTTCCTTTACTGTTATGGTTTTACTTTAATGGCGGACGTTGACATTTCTATTCCTTGTTTTAACATTGAACACAAACAGTTTATGAAAATCAGATTGGTGGGTCATCGGCTAAAATATAAAGTCTAGGTACTATATTTCCAATACATAAGAAATAGGAAGTCCGGTTTGATTTTGATGCCTTACAAATGCACGGTATTTTCTAATGGGGTTGCTGCCACTAGAGATGGTGTATATTCAACGGTTTGATGTGTTTATATATTTTCGGTCTGGTTTTTAGTTTTGAAGTGTTTTGGCATGTTATCTTAGTATTGTACTGTTTATATAATTATATATATATATATATATAAAAATATTAATTTAACAAGTATAATTAAAATTTGAATTCTTTTTATTTAAAATATTTTGGTGTTTTTAAAATATTTTGATGTATACATATCAAAAATAAATTTTAAAAAATAAAATAATAAATTTTGAACCCGAACGGAACCGAGATGTATTCAGCCGAATTTCCAAACAAACCGAATTAAAATCGAGATATTTTGTCTTGGTTTTGTGAATAGAATGGAACGTTTTGACCATTCCAAACAAAACCACAGAATCAACAACGGAACAGATCTATTGATCATGATGAGTTTTTTCTTAGGTGGGTTAGGAATATAGCAAATTCTCCAGCAGCGCTATATCCTTGGGATTTTTCTGCATTTTGGATTTTGTTTATTGAAACTATAGAAAATGGTGGCCTTAGAAATCCTAGCATTACCCTTTTCTTATATGTCTGGTGGTGGTGGAGCGAGCTTAGACAACAATTCCTGCTAAGATGATGAGGCCTTTGTGTGCCACTACTATAGCCAACTCGAACGAAATTTGTCGTCAAACCATTTGATCGATTTTGTGAACGAGGTTCGGTTTCGGGATGCTGGAAACCTACAATGATGGTGATAATGAAAAATATCTTTGGGGCTCTGGGACAAGGCACATTCAGAAGGGATTCCACGTCAATATCAAAGCGGGGGGGATTTACATAAGGTAAGGTACCTATAGTGGGCACATGACACATAAGTTGAAGTTTCATGATCCCCATGGACAGGTAAACAGAGACGATGAAGTAAATCCAATAATGCACTTGCTTTCCGAACAGCCAAGGCATGTAGCAGCCAAAAATCTTAAATGTACCACAGCACAGCGCTAATAATAAAATATTGAAATCACAGAATCCTTACAGCAGAAATCTTTCTTCCTTTCGTAGCTAAAATCCTCAGGAAGCTCTTCTTTCCGTTCCTTTGCTGCATGCGAACGTGCACACACCTTTTGCCCCCCCGCAGGGGTTGCGATTGTGAGGACGTGGGTTCTTGTGTTACGATATGGGCGATTCCCGCACAAGACGGACACATTCTGGGCTAATCTGGAGTCCAAAGAGAAGAATCTGGATTGAGCGAGGGAACGCGAACCCCGCAAAGAAAACAAACGCCACCTTTGTTCTTTATTATTATTATTATTATAGAATATTGATTATCAGAAACCTTGATAAATATTCGTGTTCTCGGATCCTGTCTGGAAGCCATAAACTGGGTTTCTTTTGACACAAAATAACTTTCTAATTCTATTTGTAAGGTCATATTTAATAAGAATTTTGAATTACGTGGTAAGAAATTATAGGGCAATATTCAGACTGATAATGGCACACAATACCAAACTAAAAAAAAAGTTGGTCGCTATTTGGAAGTCTAATCCTTTTCTTTTCTCTCATCGTCTTTGTAAATTACAAATTTGATTCCAGAAAATTCGTTACAAGCAGATCAAAGAGGAAATTGCATTGCCTGGTTCATTATGCGGAGAACATGGTGTTGTTTGGGGGTTAAGGTTAAAGACCTTTATATTCTTATTTTGCACTCGAATAATATACATCAGATGTATTCAGTTTAACACGAATGCAACTAACCCAGTCCACGATAAGAAGAAGAAAGCACCGGAGATGAAAGCGGGTGTATCGCTTTCTATTTACCCAGAAACTTTGGGACTCCAAGTGAGACCAATTTTCCAGATGGCTGCCCCTTCTGCAAAATTTCTATGTAACACATAAGAAATGTATAGAGAAAAAACCTGTACATTCTAGGCGCAACCACATTAAATTATGGAAGGTAATTCTGTACAACTTCAATCACCAAACATGAGGATGTGCTCCCCATAGTGATTCCCCCAGTATCCCACTAAAATTGCACTCCTGACAAGCAATCCTGTTCCAATAGTCTGTGCCGGTGCTTGCTTCTTTGAATGGCGGATGCTAAAGCCTCCATTAAGACCATCTTCCCTAGTCCATACCTGTATATGCATCAAGTCACATGAGCAGCATTCACAATTGCAGAAACTCAGGTGTTAGCCTCCCAATAATAAGCATAAGCAATAAGTCAGGTATTTTTTTTTTCTAGATTTATAAAATGCCTGGAAGCATCAGAAAGATAATGTAATTCCAACGTTATACCTTTTTGAGCAGCACAGGCATGTGGCCTAAAAATTTTAACATTCAAAAGCATAAAAGTTGTATGACCCGACTTCAGGATTTTTTTTACCACATTCCCCATTCAGAAGTTTTTGGAAATCAATTGGAGCTGTTGCCAAATGTTGAACTCCGAGTAACTGACTCAGGCATCTGTTGGGGAGACCAGATACAATCCCCTTCCTTTGAAATCCCTTCAAGTCTGGAGTCATCTGCACTCGGTGCATATGGTTTTGTCACTTGATTTTTGAGCATTTCCTGTACAACAAAGGGAGGAGTCATTAAAAATAGAGAAATGCCTGCAACACTTCAGCCAGAATGCTGATATCTCTAGCTTAGAGATGTGTCATGCTGGGCTACTAGTTCGCTATAACTCGCAAGAGCTAGCCTGATGTGCATCTCTACTTGTAAGTTAGACTCATAGTTTGGCTAGCTTGAGCACACAAGAATGGAATAAGATGTAGGACTGGACACTAACATTTGATAGGTTGCGTCCGTAAGTGTTAACTGCTCTCTCTATTGAAGAGTAGACCTTTAGAGCTTGATCTGTCTCAGGGATGCATTTTATCACACGAAATTGTTCTTTTGACTCTGTTGATCTACTCCGTAAATAAAGAATGAGTTGTGAAGGTGGAGCTTTTGGCTGGTCCTTCTTCCCATGAGTCAATTCCATGGTCACCAGGTCAACCCATAGAACATCCCATAATACTGAGCATGGATCCCTTGCCGGGCTGAACTTCCTCTGAGCTAAAATGTTGGATGGTTGCTGAAAATAACAATATAAAGCTTCACACTCAAGGCAAGCCCATGGTGAATAATGGACAAGAAAGGAAGTGCAAGTTCCTTGTCAAGGAAGCTTACTTGCAGCAACATGACTCTCCGATGTGTTACCACAATGATCTTTCCTTTAGGGAGCATAAAGTGATCTTCATAAGCATCTGATAAGGCAAACTTCCCACGCACTTTAAATAGATCAACCTGGCCAAAAAATGAACCTGACTCTGCCAGCTGCAATATAACCTTCAGGAAGAAAAAATGTGCAAAGGGATCAGAGTGGTGGTAATATTTACATGGCATGTAATAAGAGAAAATGTGCGAAGGGATTCAAAGCAGTGGTAATATTTACATGAGATATAATAAAAGGAAATGATTGTTTTATATTTCTCTGAACAATAACAGTTAGATAAGCAACCAATTGTTTTTTTAAAAAAAAACAGTTGTGTGTTATGGTAAGATAGCAGTAAAAGTGTCAAAATATATGATCTCAATATTATGTCTGCCCAATTTTTGTATATCGAGCTGATGAGAATCTCTTTAAGAAAGGAGTAGCATGTGGGAAGAGAGGGGCACATGAAGGAAACAATTACAAAATGCAAAATTCTCCATGAAAGAATTTGTCAAATTCCTAAGGCATCAGAATCACTACAACCCATTAAAAGACCAGAAAAGTCAAACTATGATGTGTAAATCACACAAGGCTACCTGCCCTTGGGATTTGTACTCGTTATAAGGTCGAAGCAAATTATCAGCACTAATAACCCGAGGCAACCTCTGGCGGAGCAGTTGTTCCTCTGAGGTTATGGCTGATGTTATCTTCATTCTCATAGCATTGGCCCCTTCTGTAGTTTTGGATAAAAGATCCAAAACCCCACTGACTGGCTGGGCAGCTGCACCTATTATTCCTTTTCCAACTCCCTGAACAAAGCCCTCAACACCTGAGGTTTTTGCACCTTCAAGAGGCTTTGTTAGAATTCCAGTAACTCCTCTAAAGAGACCTTTTGCTAATGCTCCGCCTCCCTCCCTAATGACATCACCAAAATCCTCTACACCTTTGTTCTCCTGAAAGACAAATGTAAATTTCAGAATTTAATTAAAAGATAGTACAAAGATATATCAGTCAGGACAAAGCAAAAACATGCAGGCAGGAACAGTATCAGGGTGGGTATGAGAAAGCCTTCAATGTCAGCAAAATTTTGATACGCTGGCACCCACCCTGCCTCAAGGATGAGGTGGCATAAATTATTTCTTAAAATTCACCTATATGCTCCATCCACTCCACCCCTATGCTGCTTTACTACACTCCATCTAATGAGAAAATATTAAATGATCAGTGATAAAAATCCAGAAGCTTCCTTTGCAGGTTCCATGGCAAACTTGCTTGAGCAGCCTGATTGCTTGATGTTTTGCTAAAAGCAATATGAAGGAATGAAAAGAATAACTCCATATACACAATGATTCACATGGCCTGTTTCTTCCATGTATACTGTACATTGCTAGAGATTCCTACACATATTCATATCAGATGGACCAGTAACTGGACGCTCCATACATGAAAAAACAACATAGATGTTGCCAATCATTCAGAATATGGTATTTATAATTAACTTAGTTATGTTCTTGATCTATAGAAATGCCTATTTGCTCATACAGAACAATCAAGAGAAGAGAAATCAAAATTTTATAGCAGACCTGTCTCTGTCGACTTTGGATGAATTTTTTATCCATTGACAAGGCAGCTACACCTTTACTCATATGTCCAAGAGCACTGCTTGCATTGCCCAATATATCAACACCAGAGAGCAGTTGAAGAGGCTGACGAAGAAGATCCTTTTTTATGTTTGAGACAGCAATACCTATCATAGTACTCTGTCTCATGCACATATTCTCATTAAATCTTTGATTTAATCTCACCTGATCAACTCAAAAAAAGCAAGTCATATTCAGCATTTCAATCATAATAATCTGCAAAAAGGCATGCAAGCAGAATTAACTTTTCATGCTGAGAACAAAAAATTAACTTGAGTGAATAACAGAGCAGGGAAGCAACTTGATGGATATTCCACACGCAAGTTAATGCACAGGCACAGTGTCATATATTAGAGGCAGCAGCACAACAATAATCCACCACAAAATAACAATGCCCAATTTAGTAACAACTAAGAGCAATAAAGTGCAAATGGATTGAACTATCAATAACTGTACATTGAATTAAGAAACAAGATTTAGATCATTGAAACTAATTCAACATTCTAATTTTGGATCAGTACTCTAGGTACTAGTCAGGGAATTTGACAGACAACATTTAAAGAAGATCTAAGAACTTGGAAATAGATGAACAATTAAATCACTTACAAGCATATTTTCAGTGTTGCCCAAAGCAGTCATCAAGGATGACCAGAACCCGAGTACTCCTCTTGGCCTTTGACTAGGTGACATGGCCATTGAAACTTTGAATCGAACTTCTGAGATGTTGAGAACACTGTAATTGCAAGAATATTAGATAAAAACAAAGTTTGATCTGTGCAAAAAATCAGTTTCAAGATAGGTTTTCGCATACCCAATATTAATAATTGGATCAACCGACACAGCAGTAGTTTTTGTATCATATAACCTACTGAGGTTGACCTGCTGGATCATCTCATGAAGGCGCCAAATGATTGGTTCATGGATGTTAATTAAAAAGGCAGAATTTTCAGGTACCTGTTAAGAGCAGCGAGTGAATCATAATCTACATGTACAAAATATAATGTGAAAGTTAACACAATTAAAGTCGAGCAGACTCACAGTGAAACCAATATGGGGATAGAGACATAAATCTAAGGATCCATTTGATTGCATTGCCATGGAAAACTTCAATACATAGACTCTATCCTCCCCAACTCTCTGTGGTCTGAAGAGAACTGGCATTGGAGTTAATGGTAACTGGTTATCCACTTGTATTCCATGCACTCTTAGTTTCAACCTATAAGAGAAAACAATAAATCAGTTGGTATATCAATCATTACCCTTCACCAGATGTAAACTCACAAACATACTTCAAGACACAGGAATCTGTGTAATTAATTTGGCTGAGAAATATTTATGAATGTTAAAAATCACGAGAAGAATAAACAACACTTTCAGCTTTCCAATTCCAATTGTTAACAAATAAGTACACAATCTCTACAAACTCCTAATGCTATTGACAAAAAACTATACAAAGGACAAATTTCTCAGAACATTAATAATGCCAAAGCACAACTTTTCAATTCTGATTTTGGAAAAAAGCACATAATTACACACTCCTAATGCTAATGATAAAGAAAGTGCACGGAAAAATTTCTCAGAAACTTCAATGATGTCATCAAAAATTCACTAAGCTAGGCATCCACCTGGAGCTTTTGGATATTAATAGTAATACTCATTCAAGCTTTATAATCTACACAATCCTAGAAGCAATAAAACCTGTAGTCAAAGACTATGCAACCAAATTGCAAAGCAAGAACAAATGCACTCCAGGGCACTCTAAACCTAGAGTCATTTGGACATATCATCACAGAGGAACCTCTAAAACCATTCCATATTCAACAATAAGAATCAGCAATTACATGACACCAGTACTTTAGGGGAGCACAACAAAAAGTTATTGATAACAACCACACTAACAGTTTGGTCATTTAGATGTCTCAACTCTCGACCACTATTTCATAACTTTGCTACCAGTTAGGTATGCTAGAGAAAATTCTTTCAGTGAGAAGTGTTACTAAACAACCAAACATGCACTCAAAATTTCTTGAAAACAAGAATATAAGCTCTTGTTAACCCCTGATACTTTACTTTGTAAAACTACATTGAAAATGGTTGCCTGGCCACAGAATGAAAAATCAATGCAAAGACTGTCTTACCTGCTAAACCCTGACTCCAAACCAGTAGAATATGCTAAAAGAAGATTCTGGACAGAAATATATAAAATCTCCTCAGGTGTGTGGTCAATAACAGATATTCCAAGCTCAGCAAGCTCAAGAACAACATGAAATTCACAGCCTGTGGACGATGGCAACTGCTGTTGTAGAGAGTCATTTCCAGAAAGTTGTGATAATGGAGGTTTGACTCTTCCACCTATTATTGGAAGTTCATTTTCTGGCATCCAGTCACTGATCCTAACAATATTCATTTTGTCTTCTTTTAGAACAGTAACCCGTAATGCTCTAGCAGGCTGACCCTCTGCGTGACTGGGCTGGTGATCTAGAATCTCATCGATATTGTATTTCAATGATTTTGGTGAATCTGTTCCATCAACTAAAAGTTCCAATATTCTTGGTCTACCCAAGTCTTCCCATAAGAAAGAAGCAGCTGCATTTGGAAGAAGAAGCTTCCATGATTCACTGGTACCATCCACTTGCCGAAAGTGAATGGGTAAAAACAATGAACGATTTTCAATCCTGTCACAAGAACTTGATTGTTAATATGATTAGAAATCTTTATAACTTGACAAATTGTAACTCTTACCAAACCATATTAAAAGAAAACACTTTTAATCTAACCAAAAACACTACATTTCCATATTTTCCTATCAATAGACAAAGAAGCTGTTCAGAAAGTTCTGCCAGAAAAAAAAAAATCCAAGGATCCAAATAATTATATTATCTAACTTCATGAACCCAGCAAGGCTATAGAACCTCAAAATAACAAGAACAGACAGGATAAACTGGATAAGTGAAATATGTGAGTATATATAATAACCTGTAAGGACTGGACAAAGAGTTTGGGCGGAAAATAACTTCATATTGTGACCTCTTTGTGCCACTTCTTACTTGTACCCTCAGCTGCATTTGATCATTTCCCGAATCTTTCTCCAGAGATATACGCATCATTCCTTCATTACAAATACTAAATGGAGTGCTCCATTTGCATCCATCCACTCGCAACTGAAATACAAAATCCACAGAATTAATACTTTATACATCTTCATTACCAGTGGAGCAATATTTTATTTTGTACAAACCTTCAACAGCTCAACATCGGCAGAAGAGTGCCATCCAAAGGGTTTTGGAGTATCAGCAGGGTGAATCCATTCCACCAGCTGGGAACCGCATTGATGCAGGCAGAGACTGAAACCCAGCCTATTGATAAACAAGGTGTGTGGCTGAATATGAAGAGCCTGAGTATCATCCCAATTAGAAGCTGTTAATAAAAATCGAATCGTAGTTTCTGAAAACATTAACAATTTATAATAACTTCTTGCTCCTGCAGAAAATGCAATTTCACATTTTTTGCTGTCATTATATAGTTCTCAGGTTGTTAACCTTGAGGATGCAATCAGAACTTTACTTGCATGAGTTATTTATTTACCTCTGAGGATTATCAGATTATCATAAGCTGGAGGCAACAAACCAAGTTGGAAGGTAATTTATCAAACCAAGCAGGACTAAATTGGAAGGTAATTTATCAAACAAAGCAGGTACTCTTATTTGGTCCCAGATTGCAAGTAAAAAATTGCTAATTAAAGTACAGGAAAAGACTGTTTCTAAAAGATAATTGCTGTCATGCATCCTCCCCGGGCCATACCAACACATGAATCCAGCACCAGATGTCATTGGCAACTATGCTGGGTATAAGCAAAAGAATCCCATCTGGAAACAACAATAAAAATGAGGAGGCCTAGCATGTTGGGGAAAAACAGCAGGTAGAACCTAGGTCCCTTTGATAATGTAGTACAAGTAAATTTTAGTCCGTTTCTATTATTGATTGCCTAGATGAGGGTATCATCAAAATCCATTGTTCAACTCATCAAAAAATTATGTCACCAATAAGTCCAGGGTGAAATATTTTTCACGGTCTAAATCTGAAATGCAATCTGGATGTACTATTACATGCCTATCTTAAATGCTGGCATGGTTTTACTTAATACTAAACTATCATGTAAAATACTTTCCCAATTTATGGACTTGCTTTCAAAGAAGCCAACTAACACTGAAAAGCATGACATGTGACTATGAGTGCTAAAAAAACTAATGCCATAATCTAGGACAACCTTTGTTCTGTCTGAGGTCTTCAGTAATGCTGAAAGCTTGTAGTAAGATCCATCTGAACCAAATGCCTTTATGCCAACCCTTTCCTGAAAGAGATTACATAGCATCATAAACTAAGAAAAATTTGAGGCAGCAGAAAATAAATAGGAATCCTTGATCATAAAGTTTATTTAACTGCCGGCCTAAATCACCTTCTTTTCCAGTTCAAGAAAAGAAATCCCAGGACTATAGATCTCAGAATGATGAATGGCTACTGCAAGGCCCACACGTGGAGACAGATTTGCATCTTTTTGAGATGGAAACAACATAATCCCACTTTGACCAGCAGTGTCTTGAGGAGAAAGCATGCTTGGTATCGGGCTTGTATCCTCAATCACTTCAAGTACTTGAACATTTCTCTTTGTGCCAAATAGTCTCCTTTCCATGGAGTTTGTGGGATTTTTAAAGGAAGCCTTCACAGGCTTAACTGTTTCTAATGGCTCAATCTCTACCACTTGATATGATAGTGGTAGAGATGAATCATTTATGATCCAATATGGTACAAATAACCTTATTGTTTTAGGAGCCGAAAAGGTTCCTCCCATGTCTCGTTCAATGCTCACACGCAGTCTCCTGCACCAGCAACAATTATAGAAAATGTGAAATATCAAAAAAGTCAAAAATATCATGATGATTGAACAGCTACTTTCTGTAAGATACAGGACAGCATGCCGAGGCACAACATGGAAACACCATAAGCCAGTCAAGGTTACCTAACAGTTCATAAAAAAAAAATGACTGAACATTGAAAGGGTAGTTCTTTTTTTCTACTAATTCATAAAAGTATTATTTCATGTGCACTTCTAAATAGAGAGGCAGGATAACAGGTTCTGATTGCACCAGTTCCAATAACAAGTGTTAAAAGGACTGTTAAAGCATCAGAATGTAAGATATTCTCAAACCCATCAACAAATTGATCAGTTCAACCCTGCCTTGTTTCCAAACATGTCAAGTGGTTACATAAATAAGGCAAGATTCATGAACACTTGTTCAATTGAAACTTCGAAATAATTTGTTATGTGGGCTTCATATCCAAGTAACTCACTGTTCAAATAGAATCCTATATTTTAAGAAATGAAACACATGTTGACCTTAAATAGTCAGTCACTTAATCTAAAGAAACGTGCATGGAATCTTTTCCTTCCATTTTCCTTTTTTGGATGGAACCTTGATTGAAAAAAGAGGTAAGAAAACAACTTTACGAAATTACAGTCCAGTATACCATCATTCATTTTCCCACAGAGAAAGCAAAATTTGTTACATGATAGGAACTTGATAGTGTATGAATCAAGTGGTTATAAATAAAATCTAGAACAGCATATCAACACTTTCAATCATGAATTCTTTTTCCCCACAGTGAGAAAAAAATGTTATGTAATAGGAGCTTGAAAATGTATGGATCAAGTGGTTATAAATAAAATGCAGAACAGCATTTCAACACTATCCACTCCACCTGCTTGACTATAAGCAAAAAACGAAGTCAAATGCTATACATCACCAACCTTTTACTTTTTTGGTGGACCATCCAGAATGATGATATTTGGCCACTGGAACCAAGATCCAGAACAAGGACAGGATCCTGCCACCAATAATATAAACTGTAAACATCTAACATAACAGAATTCTTAAACTAAAGAATACAACATATTTTTTTAACTAGGCTTCAGATGCAAAGAGAGCACTAATGTGGACAGATACATACCTTCTCAAGAACCCAACCACCCTGGAGAAGCAATGTAAGATACACAGATTTACGGATATCAGTTGAATATACATGTATGCTCTGGCGTGAAGAGACTATACCATGTTGTCGCTCAATGCAACTCCCTTCTTTTTCCTTTTCCCAAACTGTGAATTCTGCTGCACAAGGAAGTTGGTTTTCCAACTTCAATGGGGAGTTAATAGATATTCTCCAATCATAAACAGGAGAGTTTAATTCAGTGTGCAGGATTGAAGCATCAGCACCCACACTGAGCCAAAATTCTGTACTTGCACTATTTGGACGACAATGGAAAAGAACATCCTTCTTCTCCAGCTGATTCAGCATAAAAGCATTTGGCATTTTACTTTCCTGCTTTAAAGTATTTTGTCTTGCAAGCAAGCCTTGATCACTGAAAGTTTGATCCTTCTCAAACATGTAGCCAGAAGTGATAGCAACTGCTTGGCCCCATACATATTCAGGCTGCGAATGATCAGCACAAGGACGTACTAGTAAACACAGATCAGAATTTTTGGATGTGCTTCTCCATGGTAAAACAGATGATGATCCAGGATTTATGGAAATAAAATCAATGTCCACGCTACTTGATCCTTCCCCAATTAATTGTTGCCTCCTGCGAATCCAACGCCTTCGGCGCACAACATTGTGAGCAGATTTATATGACTTTGAAGCTGGAGGCCACTTCAATGCATGGAAGTCAGGACCATATGTCCAACCATCATCATCAACAGGTACAGATTTATCAATAATCCATGTAGATGTCCAGTGCCATCCAGTTGGAAGGTGAGGTTCAAAAAAATCCTTCAAAATAAAGAGCGAAAGATGAGCTTGCACGCTGTATGGGCAAAATAAAATGGTTACTCAACAAGCATACACACCTTTGATGAACATGAGAAGTCCCTGGTGCTCCATCGCCCTGGGCCGATACTTCGAAAACCAGGCAACTTGTTACCCCAACCAGAAATTGGGTGATAACGCTGATTCTCGAATATCTCTTCTATCACAATGTTCAATTTACTTGTTCCTAGAGATGGATCATGGCCATGAACCAAAGACATGTGGCATATAGAAATATCCAATTTAACATCAGAATCATTTACTACAATTGCAAGACCCCTGAAAATAACATGTTTCTTGCCATTTTTCATGACAACCTCCATGGCAAGAGATTCATCATGTAGTAATTTAGGTACCACAGACAGTGGAAGTAATGACCTAACACTCTCCCATGCACCTTCTGGGCTAAGCCTAATCCAAAAACCAACATCTCTATTACGAGATAGCTCAGTTTCTTTCTCTCTCTGAAAGTTTGCTGCCACATTCCTCTCAAAATACGTAGTAGAAACTAACAGATGGCCACTTTCAAGCATTTGTTCAACATCATCATGTGGAGCCTGGAAGAATGACAAAAAGAAAACAGAATAACCACCAGCATAGAAGGTATACATATAGTTGTACCAAATACAGAATTATGAATAAGCATGGCTCACCCTTCTTCTTAATGGGCATGACATAACATTTTGAAAATCATGTGGTTGATGTAGCATTCTTGAAGAAGCCACCTTCTTCAACATGGCTTCTCCTTGGCCAACAGGCAAGGAGAGGGCACCTACAACTTCACCTGCATCATAAATGTTCATAATCACCTCTGCTGACAAAAAAAATCATTTGAAAAAAGCATAAAACAAGACGGAAGTAAATGAAATCTTGACTGTTGTAGCTTACTGCACAAAGAATTCTAGAATAGAGATAATTCACTTGGCATGGCAATATCGCAATTATTAAACATGTATAGAAATACAGGATTACAAAGAACGAATATACAAAAGGCAAAGGCATATTAAAACACTGGACATTGAAAGAGTCCAAGGAGACAAATGTTTAGGGGGACAAATGAATCAGAGAAAACAACCATTGGATTGATCATCCAGGAACTGAAAGTTAAAAAAATTTAAGTGCCTCATTAATATTAAAATAAACAGAGCAATTGAATCAGCAGCGCAAGCAATGAACACAAAACAAGAATCAGATTCTTTCATTCATAATAAACTAGGGAGAAAGCTCTACTTAAGAAGTTGATCTGCCATCAATACATACCCTTTCCAGCTTTTGCTGCAAGATTTGTCACCTCCACTTCTAGCTTAGCCACTCCCTGCTACATTCACCAAAAAAATTAGATAAAATAATTTCCATAGAAGTTCAAAACAAAAAGAATATAAAGAAAAAGGGAAAGGTACATAACGTGCATGAATTGTAAAAAGTAAGTTTAAGATGCAATGGAAATAAATGATGGGCATTCATGATAGAAAAAATGTTGGATAACTCTCCACAAAAATAAGAAAGAAAGGAAGAAAAAATATTAACAAGCAGAGAATAAACTCGCTCCCTAGTTGATACAATCACAAGGGAAAAGAAGGGTGGGTGTAGCTTGTAGAAATATGAACTCGCTCCCTAGTTGATACAATCACAAGGGAAAAGAAGGGTGGGTGTAGCTTGTAGAAATATGATCGTGCCTCAGTGAGGATTGGTAAGGACATAAATGCTTATGCACCTTCTGTATCAAACCAGAATGAGCTTTACAAATACAGATGCTATTTAAATTTTCAACAGGCATAAATAAAAGTAAAAGCTATTCATCACAGTTTTATGTCTTTCACCAAGCCCAAATCTATGACGGGCCAAATTGAGACATTAACAAAAAAGGATACAAGAAAAAAAGAAAGTTGATTCTATTCCAGGTAGCAACAATACTCATAACAATAATCATAAATTTTCTAAACAAACTGCCACTGTGAAAAGAGCGATTCAAGGGAAATGCAATCATTTACAATCAGGAGTCAGAAAAGAACAAAGGTTGTTTTTGGTATCCTTTTAAAAATGGGTGAATTATGAATTTGAAAAAAGTGAGAAATTGCAAGATTAAAGACAAATGATGAGGTATAAATTTAAGGAAGAGAGAAAAGCAAGACAAATCCCATCCCCCCACCAAACCAAAAAAGAACCCTTTCACTCCTCCCTTATGAGGGATAAATTTACTCCACATTTTGGCAACATGTTGGGGATAGTTTAACTCCTTAGAATCTCCCTTCTATGAATTTGGCACCAAACAAAATTAATAGTTTCCTTGTAATATTTAACCCTACACACACACAACTCTGAAACTGCATACAGGGAAGGTGGGGGTGGGGGCTGGGGGGGTCAGCTACTTTACCAACAAAAAAAGGCTAAGGTATTAGGGCCCAAAATGGATTCCAAGATTGTTGCTAATTGTGGAATTAAGTAAATCGAAGAAACAATCCATAGATGCTCAGATTGTATAAATCTAACCCTTACAAAATGACTATTTTCTGCACCATTCCCAAATTGGTGGTTGTCAGTCATCTAAAATGACAAATCAATAGCAACATGTATTTTAGACTTTAAGAACAGGTTTGAAAACTATGAAATGACCAAATCAAACCATGACATACCTTTCGAGGAATTTCAAATATGAAAAGTTCATTCCACTTTGCAGTAGCACTGCTAATTTCATGTTCTTTGGGAAGCAAAGGCTTCACACATTTTGTCCTCGCGCTCTGAGGAAAAAGCTTTTGCTGATCTGTTGCCTGACTATCAACAACAAGGCGCACAGCACAGAAAAACTTATGACTGTTGCCATCATCAATAAAGGGCAAACCCTGCAAGAAATAGGAAGACTCGTCTTTACTTCCACAAAACAGTAACAAAAATAAACAACCATAAAGTATAGGATGAACCAAAATATCTCAGCAATTGTAACCTTGGCTTCAAGTATTTTAATGACAACATAGCACCGTGCTCTCCTGGATCTATCCACAACCTTTAAACTGTCTGAGAATGTAGGAGGTGGGATCCAGACAAAAGTACAGTCATCGTTGTGTAGTTGATCGACTGTATCTGTATTGTCCACAATTTGTTTCAGATACAAATCACACCCTAGTTTATTTTCGACTATTACTGTCTGAAAATCATCTTCATCCAAGGCAGAAAAAGCTGGGTCCTCTTCATGTTTATGATGACTCCCAGCTCCCTGAAAAAGCAGGTTCATACCATGTAGAAAGCATATGTTTGTGCATCAAAATATGATCAACTCATGACGCTACAAAAACATCAAAGAAGAAAACATCTGCACCTCGTTTAGCTTCATTGTTTTCTGATCAAGTTCTAATTGTTTTCTCCAAGAGAGAATGGTCCCTATAAAAGTTTCAAGATTTGCTGCACTGACATTAATGTTCATGACACTGGTTGCAGCAACCCGTACTCTCTTTGCAAGTCTTGATGGTGGATTTACATTGTTATCATATGTTTCTAACCTTGAAAGTAGAAATGGAAGAACATCAAAGGAAGGGTAGGATCAGCTAAATACAGTGTAAATCAAACTACATAATAATAATAATAATAATAATAATAATAATAATAATAATAATAATAATAAGACTACTTGAAAGATTACTTGAAAATTCCATCAAATGGCTCCACCAATGGCTCCCATGCTTCTAATTGAGCATTGAAGGTCGAAGCAGCAATAGAGGAAATTAGGACAGCATTCATTGCCTCTAGATGACCATGTGTTGCAAGATTGATATTGGTTATGGTAACATCAAATAGAGGTGTCATCTGAAAGTTGCAAACTTATCATTAGAATATACTAAAATGAAAAAAAGAAAACAAATTCTTTAGAGCAATGTCAAACATAATTTATTTTGATGAAGTCATATACCATTCCACATGAGCTGTCTAAAGCAGTCATGGAGAAGCAACCTAGCTTGATATCAGCAGTTACATTTTCCAGTGATTTTGGCTTTGCAGAATCAGCAATTGTGAATGCCAACCGGCTCGATGGCTTTTTAAGATCCATACGGGCAAGAAAACTGCATGCCTACAGAAACACGCAAAAGGAAAAACATTATAATTTCCTCCATGCTAGAAAAGGTTTAGAAGAATCAAAATGATAAGATGGAAAGACTATGGATTCTGAGATTTTAAGCACAAAATTGACATAAAATTTGTTGAAAAACACCAAGATCCCAGCATACCACACATGAAAATGAGAGATTTAGACAAGTAGGTCATTTTTGCTTCCGACTTAACCTGATTCTTTATTTTCCAAATGCTCCAGCACTGAGATGCTTTTGTGCTCAAAGATTTGGAAACGGGCACCTCACTAATATTAGCTTGGTTCACAAGATCCAACCTCGGGCAACAAAATGAATCCAAGACGGGTGCTTCATCTGTTCTGGTAGCAACACATCCTAATGAAGCATAACCAGGAGGAGCAATTGGATACCAGAAGAAGACTTCATCAACACCTTTCCCTACAATATTGGCCACTTTAGTGAACTGGACAGGCTTTGAGGAGATTTCAGGATCGCCAATCTTGAATATTATGCTCAGGGCTGGAGGTTCTAAGCTGGAAGAAAGAAAACATAGTTCCTCCATTTCATCAGTGAAAACTCATGAAAAATGAGATCAATGGACAAGGAAATTTGACAAAGGAAATTCATAAAAGAATGTCTGACCCTTCAGTTATGCAATCTCCTAGTATGGCATAACCCGGAAATGTAATAGGTCGCCATATTGAGACAGGTTGACGGATATCACTACCCTTGTCCCACCATATTCTCTCAAAGTTAGGAGTTGACATATAAGAGTTAGTTGCTTTTGAAATTGATCTAATAATGTCCCATCCAGATGAATTGGCACTATTGTTACTTGTTTGACTTTCATGGTCACGGTCATCAGCCGAATCTGATACAGCATCTCTAGATAATGATTGATTTCGGATTGAGTTCCATCGAAGAAGATGATTCAGGTCACCTTCACAAACTCTAGAAGGGTATTCAGTCGAAGAATGGGCATAAAAAGATGCAATGGCATTGTCCAGGCGCCAAATGCTCAAACCAGATGCAGACTGGGGATTAGGTGCAGAACTAAAAATGCATTCTGAATATGTTGAAGATGCTACAAGGTCAGTTCGTAGGCAATAAACAAAGTATGTCGGTGGCGGTTCGCGTCCTACATGTGCTACACATCCCAATGCTGTGTAACCAGGAGGTGCAACAGGCATCCATAGAGAACAATCACAATCAAAACCAGAATTACTTCCACCTTCAAACCCTTGAATAGAAGATAATAAGGCAATGAAATTGAACCCAACAGGTTTTTGCACACGGCCATATGCATTACTCACAGCCATGACTGCCTGTGAAGGAGGAATTGGCCTGATACATGAAAAAGAACCAAAATTAGAAAAACATAATATCTAACACATGATATAAAATAACAGTGTTTATGTCCAGGCATCTATCAAAAACATTACTTGAAGAAAATGAAGAAATTATGAAGCATTAGTGTTGCCATTTTATATTCTTTAGAAAGAGAACTTATTGACAGTGAATGAAACTCTTGGCAAAACTAGAGAGATGGGCACAAGTACAAGTTCATGCCAAGTCAATGGTAAAATAGAAAATTTGCAGTAGTCATCACAAATAGTAAAATTCTATAGTAGATCTTCATGGATTCAAACATGTTGACAGTAAAATCAGGAGTATCAAAAGTAACTTAGTGAAAAGGAGGGTAAAAGTGATTGAAATGAGAACATCACATAAATAGCCAACTATTGTACGTTTAGAAAATAATTATGAAAGCTAATGTGATCCCTGATATGCTTCAGTGTTTTCTGAATTGATGGGTTAATTTGTGTAACATTTTTACAGGTTTTAGACATTCTGTATAATATCTTTAACTTAGCAGGTTACAGACATTTGAAAACATATGAAAAAAATCATATTTTTCTAGCAACGAAGTTTTAGGACAGCAGGTTGAAGTTAAGAAATGTAATAGGAATATTCCCCAGAATATAACATAGAACCTATTCATCCATTAAATCAGTAGTACTTAGAGTAGAAATACAAAAAACTATGATACATGTAAATAAGATGTATACATGTAAATAAGATGTACCCTACCAAGAAAACCCTGACAGTGATGGAGAAAATATATGTCACAAGTCTACTGGGTTTACATGTTCTTCTTAGTAGACAATCAATATAATGTAAGAAAAAAAGGAATAAGAGAAACTTGGAATCCTGCAAATATTCAGCCATACTGAATTATACAAACAAAATAAAACTTTAAAAGCCACTTAATGTTACCTTGATGTCACACAATCTCCCAATATAACATAATTTGATGGAGGGCGAGGCCTCCAAAAGGTAAGGTGGTTAGAAGGGCCATTTTCTGTACAATTATACCCCAAATGTAGATAAGAGCATCAAAAAGTCAAAGTCTTGAATAAAAAGGAGCTATAATTCCATGGAAAAAACTAAAAGAATATAAACAATCAAACTACTTCAATAGTTCAAGGACAACCTCTAGGGGAGACCCAAACTCGGTCAAAGTTGGTGCAAGGTGCCAGAGGAATTGCATTTCCAAATTGCAATGCTGTAGTAGCTTGATCCAACAAGTTAAGTACAAGAGAAATGGCACTCAATGAAAGATGCACACATATATCTGTTGATATCAAGGACATGTTTGTTTTCTCTTTGACAGAGGTATACCCTCCTGAAATATCCACTGGATCAAGAATCATGAGACCAGAACCGGCCTCAACAGTTAGATCCTTCACCAGGGCTCTAATCCAGGTATCATTTTCTTTGGATGCATACCTGTTAACAAAAATAGAGATTCAATACATAAAAAGTACACAATATGATTACCATCACAAGGCATAGTGGTACGGATGGGAATTTGTGGCTATCATACTAGAATATATTTTCTAGTTGTAACTATCACCGCTAAGGACACTTTGATAAATAGTAATCTGAATATCAAGGTAACAGTTGTGAGATATTAAATTTCAAATTGAATCTCAACCCACAAAGCTTTAAAAAGACAAAAATCGAACAAAAAGGGACTAATTTCTAAGCTTGCAAGTATGGAAAACAGTCCAACACTAAAGGATGGAGAACATGAAAAAGAAATCTTGAGGCATGGACATCAAAACACATACAAAAGAAGCACATCAAAGAAAAAAGCAAGGCTTTTTTGCAGAAAAGTTTTATTAATTAGCTTCCAGACAAAATGATATGTGCAACAAAAGCTTGCAAGGAAATAAACAGATCATTCTTACATGAAGCTCAAATCCATTTTTGCTCTTAGGAGCTTTTCGCCATATGAAGAATCAACCAGTGAAGATTTTGTACCATCATAGAAAGTGAACTCTGGAAAAACAATCTAAACATGGACACAAACATTGCAAATGAAATAGGTCAAATCACAACAGAAAGAATTGGATAACCAAAAATAAGCACTATTGATTCATTATTACTAAGAAACATCATCAAAATTAATATATGCAGAAGACCCTACGCTTATAATCATCCTATTACAACAAGAAACTCCACTAAACAATTTGTTTTGCCCAAATTTTAGGAAGATAGTGTAACCACCCCTTAGATGTCCCATTTTTCTTTGAACTAATGAGAAACCCTCATTTTGTCAATCAAAGGGTAATGGTGCAGAAGAATACACAAAAGTAGATGGCAGCATTCATAATATATAATAACAGACCATATACCTCTTTTTCCATGTAAAACAGCCAATAGCCAAAAATAAAAGCCATGAAAAGGTTAAGGGAATTTAAAGCCTAAAAGGCAGATTACTACGAGAACACAAGCTAATAATACAACATCAACAAAAAAATAAACCTACATGGGATTCAAAAGTGAAACTCTGCGGCCTATTTGAATCATGTTCAGAATAGGAAGAGTTTAAGACATCTGATTGTTCGTTCATGTAATCCAAAATCTTCTTGTCATCGTCAGATGAAGAATTGTCTAGCAATGAAATGTCAACACCATCTTCAATGGAGATTGAATAGCTGCTATCATTACTCAAGTATGCATATTTCCTCAAAAGAGAGCCATTCTGATAGGGAAAACAACATGTCAAATAAAAATGAAGACGGTGGTCCATCTGGATGTTATCACACACAAATAAAGGCAACATCTTGGTTAAATGCAACAAAGCAAAAAAGAAAAAAGAAAAAAGATAACGCATGTTGCTTTAATAAATGGATTTAATTTCACAAGTTCAACACAAATGAGTATATGTAACATGTTCAAGCATGTCAAATAAGAGTTTAAAGCCTATTCTCAATTTTGAATTTTAATTCTATTCAAAATCACACATGGACCTGTTGTCAAGAGAAACTTATTTCTGAGAGCACTACATTATGCCTAAGCAAACAGAGAGAGCAAGCTTTGCAGTAAATAACTAGAGACACAAAACAGTCATAAAAGGCGTGATAGTTTTCAGAGCAGGTATGTAAGCTATAAGTACCTCAATTTTAACATTGACAAACCGCAGCCTCTTACCACGTCCAATAACTATAATTGGTCGAGATCTCCCTGAATGGAATTCCTTTGTATCTGTTTCTTCACTTAAACAGATAATCTTTCCACAACCATCATATGTATATTCATCAACTAACTTGGCATCTGCTACTAGTTGTCTACTTGGAGACAAGTGAACCACATCCTCGCTCTGTTTGTAAACAGATTCCGAAAGCACTATGCAATTGCTTTTGCTAATGGGATCCTTCTTAGGATTAATTAATTCCTCCCTTCCAGTTATAGTTCCCAATGATGGCACAAAATACTCACCCACAGCTAGAAGGAAATCCGGTACAACAAGGACACGTGGCTGCTGAATACGAACCACAAATGATTGGGAGGAAGGCCTCCATCTATAGTCCATAAGAAACATTGTTGAGTTTGGTGCATCAGCCTCAAGGTCATATTCAGAGTTCATTCTCCAAAAGCTGCTTCTATTTAGAGAGTATGGGATGTTTCCACCAGAAACTTGTTTGGTAGCATCAATTGATGATCCAAGCATCAGGCGCATTTCAGGTTTTGTATCCGGCTGAATGTCCAAGATAGAAAATTTTGAAATAGTTACATAAAGATCTGTTTCATCCAACGAAGTCATCCTGTATGATACCCAAAGACCTTCTAGCTGCAAATGCAAATAATCACATCAAGTACAAGCCACACAACTGGAAAAAAGAACGAGTATATATATATATATATATATATATATATATATATCATTCCAATGTAAAAATATGAACTACGAAACACCACATGCACCCGAATACAAAAAAAAATTCAAGGTGTATTAATCAACAAAGGTAGTCACCTCAAGACGTGCTAAAGGTGATTCATGAACACCGTTACACAACTCCAACAGTGCATAGTTAACCTCAACTGCCACTATAGTGACAGTTTGCGAGAGGAGGGCTTGACTATTTGTGTTGACCTTATCTACCAGCAACCGCATTGCATCTTTAGTATCAGATTTATAGCCACGAAAACTTGTTGGAATCCTTGGCTCTTCAAGTAAATTTGTGCACATACAATCGACAATTATGCTGTATTCTTTATCAGATATGACTCCACGAAGGAAATCCACCTGCTCAAAACATTGTCCACTCCACAAGAATTACCAAACAGAAGCAACTAAAATACTTCAACAAAAAAAGAAAGAAAAAAAAAGTCATACAAGATGCACAAAATCCAGAAACAATAGTTACCTTAACTTCAAGACAGAATGTTGGGACTTTTCTAAAGACATCCCGCAAACTACGGCGCACATATATATCCAGTCCTTGTCCTTCTTGTATCATAGGCTTACCTAAACAACCATTGACTCCTACAGACATGTTGATTCCCTGAATCTAAAATTTTAAGACAGGTTACTACAATTCAGAAATGAAAATTCTAAAATAATGACAATAAAAATAAAGAAATCAACCTCAGCATGAAGAACATCCATGTGGACAGCTGAAGGATCTTTCTCTATGGATCCATGCCAACTTAATTCATTAGTCACCTGTAACTGGCCCAGATCAAGTTGAATGAACCTGCAATTGTGGACAACATGTTAGAAGGGTTATGATCATTCAACAACAGAAGAGCTGCAGAATATTGAAAGCAACAAACTTCCGGGAGAGAGGGAGAGGAGGAAAAAACCTTGAATCAATGAGCCTGTTGTAATAAAAGATTTTGGGGTTTGTTTGGTCTGTATGGGGTGGGTGGTAGGGGGAGGGGATACCATTAAACATGAACCTTAAACCCTAGAAAAACAACTTTTCCATGTCCCCATGCACAAATTAGGTCTAGGAATTCCAGATCACAGATGGCAAAGACACACCCTAAGCATAAACTGTAGCTGTATGGTAAGCGGTGTTTTTCTCACATTAAATCTGCTGATGTTAGCAACAAACAACTAAATACAAGCTTATGTATTATTCAGCACAGAGGCCCAGAGCAAACTGTATCGACAAATTGAACTTTTCGATGACTAAACTGCTGCTCAAGAAGTTTTACATGCAATATCTTGCAGCAATTAGAAGTTCTATGCAATCAAAATCTTTGTGCTTAATTTCCATCAACAAGAAAATTTCTAAATAGCTCAATTGAACTTCATATGTCATGAACAAAAAGTACACATACTCTTTGCTCATGGAATTCCTAGGAATGATGATAATTGGAGTGTCAAGTGAGAGGTCCAACTTCAATGCGGTGGCTCCATCAATCTCATACTTTTGGATTAGCCACTCAAATCCCCCTACTTTATCGACAAGTTTTATTGCTTCTTCAGTGTTTGGGGTCGCAAGTTCCATAAAGTATGCAGTTATCTGCAGAAACATGTGATCCATACAGCCAAAGCAATAAGTTAAGAGCATCCAGTTTTTTCACAAACAAGATGAGGAAATGAAACAAGCAAATAAAACCTAGCTACAACACAAGGCAGAACATGAGAGGCTCAATCACTACAAGCAATAGAGCTTAAAAATTAATGAACACAGAAAGACATGTAAAGAAGATACCAGCACACATGCCCTGAACCAAAATAATTGCTAACTGTATTCCAACTCACCTCCTGGACAAACCTATAGAGGAAAATAATGCATGCAGCAGAAAGTCGACCACTCAACTTGTAATCATATCCTTCATAATCATCATCCTCGGCACTGTAAGAGCTGAAATTGAACTGGAAAAGAAAAAACAATTTATCTATTTTTTCAAAGATACAAAAGATTCATAACTAAAGAGAAAAACATTTTAACCACAAACTATTAGAAGCTATAATAATATTCCAGGTCTCATTGAGGTTAAGGAAGTGAATACCTTGATAAGGGAATCAAGTCCTGGATTACGTAAATCACAAACCCAACTCCAACATTGATCAGTTTCTGGTGACATATCACAGAGCCTAAAATTTCCTAGCAAGCCTTCAATAGAAAGAGAACTGGGATGGACCTTGATATCCAAACAAATGGTCAGAATCACAGCACAGGTGAGAGTAAGGATCTCAAAAGTAATTGAAGAACAAATCTTGGAAAACACAATTTGTCGGTCTTTGGCATCTTTTAGTAGGTAATTAAGATACATGATAGCTTTTAAAATCCTGTAGTGATATTGCAGTAAGAGTTAAGATAAGAGAGCTTATTAATAATCATAATCTCCTCACCTTGAGATCCAGAACAAAACTTTCTTGCACAAGCATGGCGAGTTGAGAATCATCCTCCATGTTGAGAAACACAGTGACACTGTCAACATTCATATTTAAAAAGAAAACCACGCGATTTTTACCATACCCCAGCAATCCTTTTATACGTCCTTTGACTTCGCTCATTTCTTTCAAGGAGGACTTATCATCTAAGATTTCAGCCATGTTAGTGCCACTTTCAGAAGAATCCATGTAGCTTAGATCAAAGCCAAAACCTATTAGAGCAACAAGAGTAGGTCTATTGCAGAAGAACTCTAGTTTGGACATGCGAATGCTCATCTGAAAATTTCAGAGATATATATCATTACATCAATTTCAAGCATTAATTAATTAACAAGCAAAACTAAAATCTGTTATATTCAAGTTTGATACCTGTGTATCTATACCATCATAATCAGGTGAAGAAGAACTTCGCATTGAGAAAGTAACAGATACAAAATCAGAACTATCACTGCCATGTGCCTCATAAAATATCTCATCAGAAAAAAAAACTCCTTGTAACAGATCTTGCTCAAGAGTAAACGATTCAGGAGACTCAAATTCTGAAGAATTATTGGCATCTCCCTTAATTCCAGAATGAGTGACATCCATTTTTGGTGAATAAATGCCACCATCTGCTAGATACAAAAAATCTGGCAAGGCATCCGTAAAAGTATCCTCCTCATCATGAGGTAAAGTGGGCATCCCCATCCCTATAGGGTCAACATTGTGAGAGGATACAAGAAACTTATCATTCTTCAGCACTGAGCAGGCTAAATATCGTGGATTTGCAGATTGACGGCTCTTAAGTTCATCTTTAATTTTTAGGGAGTGTAGCTTCATCTTTACTGTAAGATCACCCTCTACATGAATCATGTGCACCTGCAAAATGATGCTGTTTAAAAATGTAGTTCCAAGTACTATACAAGCATATTATATCCAACATAAGTGGCTGATCAAGAAAAGAGAAGTCTCACCAAAGAAAGTAAGTTAGAAAACTTGACATTTCACTATGCACAAACAATATCCTGTTCTAGCAGTGAGATGCTGACATTTTTGTACGCACTTCTAAATATGTTCTCACACACAATTTGCATGCTCTCATGCATAGTTAGTGCACATAAAGAACCTCACAATGAATCAGACACCCAGTCAGATTATAAACATTATTAGGGAAAATGAGTTTTTCAAACTATTCAAGAAATATGCAAATTAATCATGCCATATAAAAATAATGGACAATCTTAATCACAATTTCCAACAAGATATCATTATTGCAGAACACAAACAAGCTCCACCAACCTTTCCCCCACCAGCATGAACCTCGATGATAAGATTCTCTCCAAGTTCCCCTTCAACTTCATCCCCAATCTACACAGTAATGGCATGTGTGTTGAAATATTCAATTAATAAATCTTGGATGCAATAAGAGATAGCAGGGAACTGCTATAATTACATTAAAAACACAGTATAAATTACATTTCATAAAAAATGATTCCTAAACCTTTCCATATATAAATAACTTTGCCTCCACCAGTGCCCCATTGATGACAAGGTCTGCTGTTCTCAGAGTCGGTGTTTCAGGTTCTCCAAAGTTGGATACAATGCCACTTGTTTCTCCAAGTACATCTATTGATGGAGGAGCCTTCATCAAGAATGAGCATGAATTAGTGAACTCCTAATGTTTAAACATGCAAAATTTGCAATTCATAATAATATCATTTTCATACAGAAGCTAGGTAGGTAGCCTGTATAAGTCCTTTCAACCAACAGGTTTTCTCCTCATCATTCTGAAATTCTAAAATCCAGGTACTAGAAGACTCCAATGCCTGAAAAAATAAAGAATTGACTCTCATAAAAGACGAAAAATCACCAATTCAATGCGGGAAGCGGAAAACCAAATAGAACAAGCATTAATCACATGTCATACATATTTCATTTTCATTATGTGAAATTGTCCCACGTAAAATTCATCATTTAAAGAACATATATATTCGTGTGTGAGAGAGAAACAAAGGGAATGACTTTGGCTTTAATAGGGCTAGAGCAAAGACAGCACTTGAGCCACTATCATGATCTTCAAATGCAAGTTGAAATTTAAGAGATCAGGTTTATTCATCTTCTATTGACCAGAATTCACATTTTTTGTCAAGAAAAAATCCTAAGTTGTTAGATAAGGCCACGGGATATGGTTTATATTATTATCTAACACATCCCTTCAAGTGAAAGCTCTTTAGGCTTGAAACTTGCACAAACTCACACTACTTTGTGCTTCATTTTTTAACAAATAGAATAAGGGCGGTAAGATTTGAACTCATGACTATTGGGTCAACAAAGCTCTAATATCATGTCAATGAATCATCCCATTTAAAAGCTTAAGTTGTTAGGTGAGCTCCCAGGATATAATTTATGTTATTCTCTAATAATTTTCAATCAAATATGGTCTTGGTATTAGGGTGTCTACACATGCATGTCAATGTTGGTGTGTTCATGGTTAGAGAGAGAGAGAAATGTTCAGAGTTCTTGGGGTTAGAATCAAGAGGGTGCTCGAGCCACTGTCTTAATATTAAGTGTGATCAAATTTATTCTCCCACTTGACCATGAAATTGACCCATGCCACATGCAATTGTCAAATTATTTTGTTCTAATTTTTATATCAGAAAACCAATTGATACTAAAATCCATCTGCAACTATGGTTGTTGTAGGAAGAAATGATCACTTACCAAGACAAAGATTGGGATGGAGCTATCTCAGAACACAACATTAATTTAGAAAAACATGACTTACTTGTTGAATGTCCATTCCCCTGAAACTCACAGCAACACAAAATTGGGAACCACCAACACTTGATGGAGGAACCTCGTTAATCTGTCTACCAGCCATGCTGCAGAAATTGAATTTTTATACAAGTGAGAGAACCTTAAGCTCCATGAGCAAGATATTTTAATAAAACTAAAAATATTAAGAGAACAATCACAAACCAGAAAGCCATCACATGATGAAACAAAGACTCAAAAATAACATATCAATGAAAACAAGACTTCAGGAAACACTACAAGTACTAACAGTAAAAGATTACTAGCAAAGAAAAAATCAAAAAGCCATTTTCAATGGAAAAAGAAATGATTGAAAAGGAAAACCTCATGTATCGTTGGTAGCTTTGGGACTTCTGAGATTTCATTACATAAAGATATAGTCCAGATAACACAAGAAAACAGGGTTGCCAATGAGCCACAGAATTGCCAATCCCCTGCCAATATGCATGTTAAATAAATGATTAAAATGCTTGAGCCCTATGTCCATCCAAATGAACAACACAAGGACATACCCTCCATACAAGGACTCTAGAATCAGTCGCAAGATCAGCAGAACTCCAAGGAGCAATCTGGGTTTGAAAATTATCGATGGTAGACTGGCCATAGTTGTCAACTGTATTGTACAGTATGTTCACCAATTCCAAAAGTCTAGAATATCTTGCTGGTGAAAAGTGAATGCCAAGATTTGGTACTTGAACAGAAATCCGCGTTGAAGGATAACTCGGGTGGTGTGCTTTGATCTTCAATAAACAGTTTGTAAACAAACAATATGAGAAGAGCTTTTAAATCAAGGACAATCCACAACAAAATACAAAATAAATAAAATGAACGCTAATGTATACTAAAACAAAAAAACAACAGGTTGACAATTTCATGAATTTGTAGGTAGACATAAACGCCAATATGTATTATGGTCAGTACCTATGACCATTAAAGGTTAATCCAGTGCAACTCCCTTTACATTAAAGGTAATAAAAGATAATGACAAAAGTAAATGTTATACCTGGTCAACAATTACAGCCATTCCACACCTATCAATAAGAGAAAAGTAATTGTCAACTTTTTCTGGTATCTGGGATGTCAGTGACTGGCTATTATGATTTGGCACAACCACCGAGGAGTTGTAGCACTGAGAGTCACAATCCATAAAGAAAGCAGCAATATCTCTGCCAGATATGTAGAAACGAGAATATATACTCTGCCTCTTTTCATCGGACTGTGTTTCCTGCAACATTAATATTTATGTCAAGTAAAGGTAAGGTCAAAACTAGTTGAAAAAGGTCATGAAAAGAAGCATACCATGGTGTGTAAGGTGAAGTGGCCAAAATCCAAAAGAAAGTGCATATCACAGTTGGAGGAGCTGATTGTCCTCATAGGAACTGTAACTTTTGGAGCATCCAGATCAATGTCAAGGGCAAACCTGGAAACCAAGAAGTTTGATCAATGTCAAGGGCAAACCTAGAAACCAAGAAGTTAAATGAATCAACCACTTATCCCCCCCCCCCCCCAGATTGAATTAAAGATAGGGTTGACAAATTGAAAAGCAACAACATGAAGCCCAAGCTTTTAGTAACCCGTCCAAAACAACTCCATTCCATGAGCTTACATGCACCAAGTAACATTCAAGCAAAAAGCAATTATTTTATGAAAGAAAATATTGTCAGGGTATTTCTATAATTGCTTGCATACTTTAGTGAGTATGACACACAACACTTCTTTCCCTTTCCTATTTCTTTCCTCTTCTTTCATCTTTTCTTCTCTTCATTCTTTCTTCTTCTTCTTCTTTCTCTATATTTTAGTTATTTCAATCAAAGAACCAATGGAAAAGGTTATTTTTTTATGTGATAAACTGACATTAATAGCAAAAGCTTTTTAGTTTCAACAAGTATAAGGAATTTGTCTCCAAAAAATGCAAAACAAATTTACCAATAAAATGAGTTCAATTTTAGTTAAATCCAGACCCATGACACTTTTTCCCTATCACAATACCCTAATATAGCTCAACTCAATATCATGGAACAAAAAAATTGAAGTGACTTACTTTGTAAAAGAGAGAATTTTAGCAACCTAGCCTCTTAGTATTAATGGAGCCAATATATTGTCACCAATGTATATAAACTACCATATCCACATCCAGTGTTTAGATTGGTTCTACATGCATCTGCTGACTCTTCTACATTTTACTGACAGTAAAGATAGGACAAGAAAGACAAGTTGTGACAGCAAAAAGGAAGACAATAGACAGCTATCACCAAAAAAGAAAAGCATATACAGCACTAAAGTAGGATTACAATAGGCAGATTTACTTACTATAACTAGCACCCTAGATATAACTTTACAGCTGTAATTGAATGTAATCTAGATTATAAATAATAGTATAGCAAGAGGGGAGGTATTCAGACCAAACCTGTTATTTACATCCTAATGATTGATCTCAATGGTCAACCTTCCAATTTATAGAAAGTATGCGAAAATATTCAATACATGGGGATTGAAATTTCTAACAGCATGTACAAAAATAATAATCATATAAACAGATAAAGCAACAGAATATGAAAAACAAAATGAGCATTAATTGACCTGCTTTGTTCCTCTAAGACCATTTGAAATTGCTCTTGCGCTCTTCGAGTCACTTTCTCAATCTTCATCTGCATGTGGCATTGAACGAATAGAGGGTTAATTTACTAACCATGTGATTTTGTAATCAAGATATTGATATGGATACCTGCAAAGCATTTGCAGTTTCTAATGCAACAGTAGGGCTAATTGCATTACTTCTCCTCACAAACTCGAAAAAACGATCAAAACTTTCCATTAAAACCTGAAACCAAATGAGAAATGAAGCTTTGTATGACATGGGCAGTGAATATTGGAGGGGGGAAACAGGAGAAACGTATGAGCAAATAAAAGAATAGTAAGATGTCACCACAAGCAAATCATATCTCATGCCATACAATAGAGATGTCCAACTCAACCAAAAGGAAGAGTATCTATTACTTTCTTCAAAAATCAATTCAATCTATTATGTTGCCAAAAACATCCATTGGAAGTTCTTGAATGCACAACTTGCCAGGAAAGTGTATCCACATAAATTGTAAATTTTAAGGAAAACAGTATCTATTACTTTCTTAAACATCAAAAATCAATTCAACACGTTCTTTTGCCAAGAACATCCATTGGAAGTCCTTGAAAGAGCAACTTGTCAAGTAATTGTATCCATATAATTAACTAAAAAATTTACATACAAGTTTCAAGTTGGTAAGAGACGGGGATAATCATGAAAAGGCATTATGAACATCTCCAATTGTAAATGACAAGATTGGAGGCCTTTATCACCTCTCTTCCTCGAAGAAATGCATGTTCATAGTTAGTCAAAAACAAATTGAAAAAAATAGCACAAATTGGAAGCTACTCTTTATAGGCATTGTCAGTGATACAAGTAACGACATGCAAATGTTGCAAGCGAAAGTGACCCTCCTTCCCTGTCGCTCTCAAAACACTACAAAATTACCGTAACATGGCAAGGCGAAATTGTGGCTGACAACCTCCAGTCAACATTCTCCCCCACTGGGAAGTGTACAAAACTAGCAGATAATGCATTCACCTTCTGTTCACTGGAAACGCTCTGGAAAAAAAATGCAATTAAAGAAAGAGAAATCAACCTTAGATGCAGCTATTTTTAGTCACAAAAACAGCCTTACTACAATTAAAATCGGTATAAAAATCCATAAACACAAGTCAGAAAAATACAATGAGAAATTTCATTCAGAAAGATCTCAAAAACTAAAAACATTGATCAATATTTTAAATCATGAACTCAAAATTCACCAAATGCTATCTCAAATCCCACACCATAGTGAACACACCTGTGCAAGTGAACCTTCTGGTGCAGATAAACCATATAATTTAAGGGACACATCACAATGGGTAGAGCGTTTTTTGAATTTGGTTAAGACTTGAAGTTGCTCAAATCTACCACAGACAATCTCAGTATGATTTATGTCAATTATCCTGGCAGCAGCCTGCTTAACAAACACGGTCATTGAATACCGAATCATATTTTGCATGTCCTTTCCAAAACGCGGCATTAACTCTTCGTCTGACTGGTAACTAAGTAATTTATTAATTGCAAGCCATTCCTCTTGAGTCAGCTTTTCTTCTCTTAGCTGGGATGCATCAGAAGCATCCCCATCAGAGGCATCTTCAGAATTCATACGCCTAAGACAAAGGATAATCAAAATAATGGAAGACACAAAAACAGGTTCCATAAACGAATGCGAGTTTGGTTAAACACAAATAACAGTAGATATCCAGGAAAAAAAGCAAATGCAATGTAAATTATTGCAAGGAACGAGATATGAAAATAGAGTTGCCACTAACCATCCAAATGAAAACCAGCCTTTCTTTTTTAGCCTCCTCTGCTCAGCAGCTTCCTTTGTTTTCAATGATTCAGTCTTGGCATGTGCAAGTAACCTAAATAATGCACAAAGATGGATACACAAAACAGGTAAACCAAAAATATGAATTGCATTTTCAATCAGCATTCAGCAAAAGAGCCTTAAACCTAAAAAACTTCATCTAAAATGCCCAAATCTAAATATTTGAAGCTTTAGCATTCAATTTTAAAAAAAACAGCCAATAAACAAGTTCAGCATACCTCCATAAGAGAATAACTTTAGAATCAAGATGTTTCTCCATTTCTCTAAGTTCTGAGGTGCTAACATTTGAAGATTGTTGCAGCAAAGCAGCATACAATTGAACATAATGGCGACGAAGCTGACAAAGATGCTGAATGCGGTCCCATGAGAATCGGTAGCTAAAGTATGGAAATCATGTGGTAAGTTTCGATTTCAGGAACAAAGCATGTCAACTAAATTAATAAATGCACAGCTTTTGTCTATGATATAGCAAATAGAATAAGAATATCTAACCATTTAAACATGTTTTCAGTTCGATCCTCTTTTTAAAATACCAAATAAACAGAAAAGCCTGTGCTATAGTCAATCAGTACCACATTTTTCGTTGTTGCAGAACAGCTTGAGCAGCATATCGCCACCACAGGCAAGGATTGTCAGAAACAGGGATCTCAGGTCTTAAATGGGAAATTTCAACATATGTCTTGTATCTTGAAACAGCTTCCAAGAGTTTTATCCAATCATGATATTGCACCTGTAGAAAAAACGAGTTGTACATGACTTGAGAACTCAAAGCCAAGAAAACAAGAGTTATGCTTGAGAAATTCACTAAATTGTTTTCTTGGTGGCAGGCAGAGCGAGAACCCTACGACTGGAATTAAGTAAATTAAAGAAAACAGCTTTTGTCCCCCATGCCCCCCCACCCACCCACCCACAAGCTTTCTAAGGTAAAATTAAAGAGAGTAGCATATCCTCTAGTTCTCAACAAAAAGCACGGTGGAGGAGGAGGATGAGATAAAGCAGAATAAAAGCAATAGGAAACAAAATTTGAAGTACCTCCGTAATTGTTAATGAGACATCACTTAAGACAAGAGAAGCCTTCTCAAATGGAATCTCTGGATCACTTCTTTCTTGTTTTCCAAGACGATGATATTTAAGGTCTCCATTGATTGGTGACACCAAGTAGTTACGATTCATAGCCCAGTTAGACACCATACCATGACCAGTAGATGGTTCATTTACACCATCTTCAAATATCTTAGGGATCAGCCAAAATCATCAAAGAGAAGAGCAAAATTTTGATAAGTAACTGCTTGATAATGGAGATTGATAATTTTATAAACAATTACCAACCTCAACCCATTCCTCGGGACTTAAATCTTCCCATTTTTTGTCTATCTTCCAAGGGAGGTTATCAGAATCATGATACACGGCAAGCCTCTCAAGTTGTAATGACTGTTAAAGAAAACAAGTGTTGGCTAAAATACTTTTATGGTCATGTAATTACCAGTTACAGTATAAGACAAACTTGATATATATAAAAGCAAAGGAATTATTTTGATCATTGCCCAAAGAGATGCAAGCTTCATGAGATAAAAATAATAAATGAAAAGTAAATAACATTGAAATAAACTCTAGATAATGCAAATCAAGAGGCCTATTAAATCAACTCAGATAGTGATCATAATAGTTTGGTTATCCCACTATGTAGAGGAAATCACCATTATTTTGAATGATAAATTCTTTCCTATCACATCATCAAAAGATATCATGCGACTAAATTCAAATGATAGTACATATGATTTGAGAATCTTTCCTTGAATGATTCCTTTAAGGAAAGGATAGGATTAGCATTTACCAGCACTTATGGGACAAGGGAAGAAGGTTAAAGTACACCACTAAGAATTTTGATATAATTTGTTTATTCTTTTTACATTTTTTCATCTAAAGGCACAACTTAAAAATATACATTTTTACCTCTCCTCCTTACCAATAACATGATCCACTTTTTTACATGTCTCAATAACATGCCATCATCTATCAATGCATGACTCTCTTTTTTACACCTATATTGGCTTGATTTTCCATACTCACGGTTCTTGCTGAAATTACATTTTATTTAAACAAAACAAAAACTAAGAATTTGTAAGTATTAATTGTTGTATTCATGTTTTGTTTGAGCTGCAATGAGCAAGTATTTAATTGCATAAGAAATCTATGGTTATATTGATGGGTTTATCTCCTTAATTAGAAGCCCATCAGAAAGCCCAAAAATTCAATGTCGATTTCCTCTCAATTTTTTAACATAAAAACCAAACCAAACCAAAACCAGTCGCTTTTTACCAAGTTCGGTTCAGTTAATTTTTAGAAAAAATTATGATTTTAATTTGGTTGTTTTTATAGATATAAACCAAACTTGACTGAAAATGCTCACCCCTAATACACAGATGTTCATAGCATTCCAAAAGAGGTAATATTGTATATGATTATTTTCACTGCATAAAAGACATATCAGCAACAAAAGAGAGTGCAAATCTGGAATAGGCAAATTTTGTAAATACACACAAGTTGTCATAGCATTCCAAAAGAAGTAATATTATATTCGAATATTTTCACTGCATAAAAGGTTCATTTGCTATGCACTGCTTTCAAGCATCCATTTCGACAAAAGTAAAAAGACATGCTAACCTTTTGTAGTCTATCCAAAGCACCACTAGCATCAAACGTCTCAATACCCTGCTCGTCTGTTGTGACAGCTGCCAGCTTAGCTAGGGTAACACCACAAGAAAAAGGATGCCCAGGATTACTGCAATATCATTAGTTAGTAGCTTAAATAAACAAGGGCACATGGAATTGTAACATGAGAAACTAAATTAGTGTGTGAAATAGTATATAAAAACAGATAAAAGAAATCAATAATTAAAATTTTCAGCCAACCTGACTGGATCCTCATATCTGATATGCACATTGCTAATTGAAATTTTAAGATTTCCAATAATAGTGGCAATCAGAGAGCCCATCCATGAATTTCCTGAAAGAGGCTGCAAGAGAATCAGGTATCAATCAAATTTCCTTGCCATCACATTTTTTGATACTACAAAACATGCACATGCTTTATGTGTATCCATTTCAAATAAATATCAGAAGAAATAGAGTTTTTTTTGTCTCTGCTCTTCAAAGCCTAAAATGTTCAAGTTTCTCCAAATATCAATAAAAATAAAATTTTTCATAACCCAGGAGCATATTATTTGAATAAGGATTGATAAAGGCTTTAGAAAGCCTAATCCAGAATATAAAAAGGTTTATGGAGTAAGAAACTAAATCACAATGAAAACACAAAGCAGAAAGCTGCAATCCATACACTTCCCAGCTTTGATCTAGTTGCTTCAAGAGTTGCAGATTCTGCTTCCTGCACAGGGAGAGAAGAGAATTTTAATTAGCAAGTTTGTTAGAGCTAAGTTTTGTCCCTTTATGTGATGTAAATCAAGTGCATTTGAGCAATACATTAGAATAGAAACAGTTGACATTTAAAAGCTATTTAGGCATCTCATGCTTAGAGATGGGCAAAAACATCGGTTATTAATGTGTCTAGAACACGTTTATAAAAACATCATTAAAAAACAATAATTATCTAGTGGTATAATCGAAGGGCAGTGTGAAATACTCTAGGGTAAAGTTATGGTGAATCACGAATTGAAAGGGGTTGTCAGTCTGATGGATGCATCAATTTCACATGAGAAAGCATGTTATTGAGTAAAATTCATTACAACCATATTGCAGTTAAATGCTTAAATGCATCATGAGATAGAAAGTAGGACAAATTAAGAGGCACAATTAGTGCACAGGAAAACATGTGTATGAATGCACATATATGAGCTTCCACCTCAATTTGTTGAAGTTTGGTTTCAAAAAGTTTTCTCCGGCCCTCCTCCTACATGAATAGTCAAACAAGAAAAGATAAGAACCAAAGGGGAAAAAATGTCATGGTCAAATAATCCAATAAAAATAATTATTCATGTCGACAAAAGAGCATTCTACCTTGAGAGTACGGCTATCAGGAGCAGGATGAGCAAGAATGAAGACACGATCAATAAGAACAACCACGGGTTCTTTTCCTAGACTTTTCCAAGGAACCTACAAGTTAAGAACAAGAAAGCCAGAGAATTAGGTCGTAAAAGCTATAAGAAAAGTAGAAGCATGATCAAATCCAAATCATGTTTCTCTCGTCATATAACAAATAAGTTCTAGCACAAACAAGTTTGGCTCTGCTATAATGATCCTTTACTGTCATTCTGCCTCAATCCCGAACCAGTTCCCTCATCATTCTAGCATCCATGGAATTCCTACTTGGTTCCTGATATTAATTTCCTTTCCTTTTAACCATTCAAAGCCATCAGCCAGCTTAGCAGGTCATGAAGCAAGTCACAGTGACAACTAACTACAGATCTAGAGCGCCATTTCTCACTTTACTCCTTTGCTCTAACTGACAGGATTTGAACTTAGTTCTATGCAACCACCCTTTTAAGACACAAACAGGCCAGGAGCCTTCACATAAAGATATAGATCACAGATTTAATTTCTATTGATAGCCATGTCTAGACTGCTTTATAGCTACAGGTCCTCCCCGGAAAAAAAAGTAAAAAAGAACTTAGACGGCACTTTGATCTTGATTATAAAAAAAAATAAAAAAAAAAACAAGTCTATCAGTAACTAAAAAAAAGAGGATGATGAAGATTGTATTAACATATAAGAAATGGAGTTTTTTGTTAAGCAATCCTAAACTATACAAACCATGAGCAAATGAAAATTCAAAACTTGGCCAGCTGGCTGTAGGTGACAACATTAGCTACCTTTAATGTAATAGTACCAACAAAACCAGCTTTGACAGTGACTGGAAGTTTAAGTGAATTTAGAGCATCAGCCTTCAAGTTCAAATCTTTGAGGACAACATCACCTGCAAAAATAGGAGAGGAGCTATTCAAAAAAATAGTAGAAAATAAATAAATGATAGGAAAAACAAACGAAAACATAATTTCCAACAAGACAATTTTGCTTCCAACAGGTCATTTCACTGGTTTATTAACTAGAAGAATTAGGAACTAAGATCAGCAAGATCAAAGAGATTGGAGGACAAACCTTTCCAGACACTTATTCTTAAAGCCTCCACTGAAAGCCCGTGGACATATTCGCCCAGGTATCTTCGAAGCAGATGTAAAACCTGCAAACAAAAAATGTAGCCTACTTGAACCTTAATTGCAGATAAACAACAAAATTAAAGAGCATTTTCTCCTTCAAACACCAAAACGGAAATTTAAACTAACCGCTACCGTTACAGTATATCAATAGATCATCTAACCAAGCATGTTACAAACGTGAAATGTTCATTGACGTATTCAGGAAAACCACTAACAATGCCCTAACAATGTTACAAAATACTAAAATGTTAGTTAAATTCCTAGTCACTTGTAATGACCATAAAAATCAATTCCTATTTTTTTTTCTCGAACGTGATTTAAACATGAAAAGCATCACACTAAAAATATATTGATCATCCTCGCCAAATTTCAGTATACACATTAAACTTACTTATCTACTCCATGATTTTATAAAAATAAACGAAAGATGCGATTAAAAAGGAGCAAAATAGAGTGAGGAGAGAAGTAGCATACGTGAGCTTCGAACATGTTGAGTGATCAGGTTTGAAATTTTTAACAGATTGGAGACGATCGAGGTGGAGTGATCAGCATTGAAGATGGAGATAAGTTAAGAGTGTAGATTTCGATTTTTTTTTAGGGTTAGAAAACCCTTGTATTGATTTTGATCTCTACAGGGAGAGAAAACAGGGGATACGGACGGTTAGAAGAAAGATGCACAAATGACAAGGAAGGAGGATACGGAATTAATTTATAGGTGTCTCTTTCTCGTTTCATGGTGCAAATAGGGGGGGTATGGTTTTTCCATTATATCTCAATGTTACTTTCCTTTTATATTACCATCGATAGACTAGATAATATATTTTATCTTAATTAAAGATTAATTTATTAATTTTGATTTAGTGGTATTTTACTGGTCATTATTCATCTTTTCATGCATTAATATGATGGATTATGCAAAAAAATATTAATTTTAATTTGGTTCTCAAAAAAACACTCGGCGATTTAGCCTTAATTAAAAAATAAATATTTTTATTTTTTTATAAAATAATGGTACTAGATTAAAAAAAAACATGGATCGTGATACAATGCGGGTCATATAACTAGAATTCGAGGGTGTATAGCAACATTGTTGTTATAGATCACGATTTTCTGCAATTTGTTTTTTTATTTAGTTTTTTAATTAAAATTAAAGATAAGATTCAATGATAAACATCTTGAATCAATACTGTCATTAAATTATTTTCTCCCGACTTCTTTAAGTTTTTATAATCATATTCGATGGAGCATGTGAGAAAATTTATGGGCCTGTCATCTGTAAACATTAACAAGTAAAAAAAAAACAAAAGGAGGATTTATTGTAGTCCCTGATATTGTTTTATTCATCACTGCAATGTAATGGTCATTTCGGGATTTCCATTAAAATAAATGTCTTTAATGTGAGATTTATTGGTCGTTTATCTTAGGATATTTTTGTTTATTTGATATTTTATGAATAATAAAATAACTAAAATACTCATGAAAGTTCAAAATTTTAGTGGAATCGGGTGGGGAGTATTTAGGTATTTTTGTTTTTTTATGTATAGTAGAATTACAAATGTACCCTTCACGACACGCCTAATTGATCATTGCGAGAGATATTTGGTCACTGCGAGAGATATTTGGGTATTTTAAAGTGTTGTTTTCAAAAATTATCGTATGATTTTATTTTATTTTATTTTATCATTTAATATTTATTTATTTATTTTGAGAATTATCTGCGTGATTTTTTAAAAAAATTAGATGCTTCAAATTTAATTTTTTAATATATTTTTTAAAAGTTTTTATAATTTTTTTATTTTAACCATGTTATTTTAGTCAGGTGATCTTTATCATGACTTTGACAAAGTATCATGTGTTTTTCTAACCCTAATTAATGTTTTTACTTATTTGACATAGAACTTTTTTAACTATTTTCAGCACATGAACATTAATTTTGTTTAAAAAATAGCCAAGCCCCGCGACTATCCACGGCATAAAAGCTAGTGCGTTATTGTTTGTTCGCAAAACTCGAGTGTTTTTATAAAAATAAATCAACATTGCTTTGTCATATTTGTAATAAGATGTTTCTAACACAACTGCTTTTGTCTTCTTTTTTTTTGTTTGATTAAGGGTTTTTTTATAACTTTGAAGAAATTTTTATTTTATTCTGATAAAAAGTAAGGTCCAAGACATGATAAAAGAAAATAGCCACGTAGATAAACATAATATGTTTTATACTTTTGATGGAAAAAACGGCAAAATATTTTCTGGGATTGTATTTGTTTTAAAAAAATGAAACAATATTATTTTTTTATGAGAAAAAAACAAGTTAAATAAAGCATACCTGAGTTTTGATTAAATTATAGATTAATCCATTAAATCATTAAAGTTTGATTATATCAAATTACACTCGATTTAGTATACCTGATAGATAAATCATCTAATTACTATTTTTATGCCAGTGGGTTATATAACATTGTTTTACACGTAACATAAAGGTCAGACACGAGAAGGTATTGTAAGAAAAAAAATCAACCAACCTGGGATGATATTTTTTTTTTATCAAAAACAAATATCTATAGCATTCAACCATATCTCATGTCGTTATTATACCTGCACGTCGTTCTCCATATTAAAAAAATCCATTTTTTTGTTAAAAAAACAAAACAATGACAATGGTAGTCACCGCAACTGCATAGGTGTTAGGGGAATGGTACTTCTAATATTATTTTATTGTTTTCATTTTTTATATAGGTAATGTTTGGTTGTGTTTATGAATTTAAGAGATAGAGATAATAAAGAAAAAATAAATAAACATGATCGTTTATAGTATTGGTAAATTAACATAAAATTTAAATCATGCGGAGAAAATATTGTAGTTATTTTCATAAAACACACTGCTAGTTGCTACAGTGCCTTCTCATTTATATATATATAAGCTTTCTCATTTATATATTTTAAATATAACATAGCAACTTTTTTTCGTTTTTTTTATTTCCACTTGTTCCTTGCTTTCGTTCATTGTCCCGGGTTTACATTCATCTTTTTTAGCACCTCGCTCGCTTAATGGTGCTGTAAGGTGACTTGATTTATTTATATTATGGTAATAATTATGATTAAAAAAACAAATACAACATGATTGTTAAATTGTTAAAATTATTTCAATTATTATTCTCATTGATATTCTCATGATTGTTAAATTGTCACTATTATTATAGATGTCACTATTATCATTACTATAAATAATTAATATTTTAGTTATTATCGGCATTATTGTCATTGTCACGTCATTGTTGTTATTATCATCGTCATTATTATCACAGTATTTATTACTAGTTAAATCATTATTACATTTATTATCATTACAAGTACACATAATACTACTACTATTTTATTATTATTATCAGCATCACCACAACTAACATTATTGATTATAACTATTATTATAATTAATAACACTATTATTGTTATTGATATCTAATATCGTTAAAAATATAATTAGTATTATTACCATTATTATAAAAATAAATTTGTTTTTATATTTTTCTTTGTATCTTTTCAACTAAACATATTTATCTCTTCACCTTCTTCCTAAAAAGCTAAAAGAGATCGAGAAATCTCTGCTCACCTATACCCATTGACACTATGGACTGAATATTTGCTCTCCTGCTTCGTGTTTACGTGAGCTCTTTTTTTCTCTCTCGTTGTATAATCATGAATCTACCCTTCGACAAGGACAAAAAACATCATATGGGTTGAGGGGGTCTACGGTAATTGCATAGTTTCAGCTTGGTTTGTCTGACCGGTTTAGTTGTTTTTTTGATATATTCATTACACAGTGCAATAACCATTTTGTCCCTCAAAAGGGACAAAAATCTAAAGAGTTTTGCTAGTAGCAACATTCAATCACTAAATGATGGGAAAAAAACAAATTTTAACAATTATAATTTTATTAAATAAATATTGAAATAACAAAATACAACACATATAAAATCAATTAAATTTTTATATAAATAAAAAAATTCAACGTATCACTCGGGCAAATCACTTCTTTTAATAGATACCACACACCAACTCAGAGTTGTTTTTATGGTGGGGCGGGAATTGAAATATACATACATGTTTTTTTTTCCTTAAGGCAACGAAAAGCCATGCTTGGTTTCTCTCTGTTTTTTTTTCAAAAACAAGTTTTCAGGAATTATTATATTTTGGGCTGGGTAAAAATATGTGTATTTTTTTTTTCAGTTTTTGAATCTTTCACAGGGTAACGGAAACCATGTTTGATTTTTTTTTCTTCAAAAGCAAGTGCTCAGAAATCCATTGGAGAACAAAACACAGGAAGTTGAAAAAATGATTTTTTCTTGCGTACACTATCTGACATAAAAACATTTGAAAGTAAGCTATAAAAATATTTAATGGGTGTCTGGGGCCACAATCCAACCTAATTTTGAATTAGACTGCGGGTCCAACAATATTTATTACCAAACAGGATCCCAGCATTTAACTGCTAGAAAAACACGTCATGGCTGCAAAAGCATCCGGCCACAGCTAGCCCCAGCCACACAAAACCGCAATATACCAAACCGAAATTGGCTCCCAAAGCCAAGCATTGTCTGCTTCCCGGTAAATTATAAATATTTCTATTCAATTTTGCCATGCTGTAATTTTTCCATTTTTCAACCACATTTCAGTTTGAGCTATCTGGCACTAGTGGAATCAGCTTCGAAGAAATCTGGGCTTAAGCAGACTTAAACATCGAATGCTAGAATAACAATTAATAAATGCCAAAACAAACTATCGGTGTGTTTAACAATTATCATTGAGTTTCAAAAGTATTTTTGAAAACAATTAAAAAAATCATTTTAAATTAATTTTTTTTTATTTTTATAGATTATTTTGATATCAAAAATAATTTTTAAAAATATAAAAATATTTTTTTAATAAAAAATACTTTAAAAAACAAACTCAATAAAAAAAAATACATGGTATATCGTAGTATTGCCAGCTTTCGAATTTATGCTGTCCTTCGTAATCCTAGGTGGGCGGACATTTCTCCATATTTCTACGGTACCTGAAAGGAACATTTTTCCAGCTGGCCCGCTAATCAAACCCGTCATGGATACCTTTAAATTTTCTAAATGGAGGCCCATGTGCCGCATCAGGGTTATCATTCAATGCCCATCGTGAATCATGGGTTGCCAAACAAGCCTAGTTATTCTACAGTAGTTGGCTCGCTGAATGCAAATGCTTCTGTCATTATAGCTAGTCAGTCTGGATCAGTGTAAGAGAATTACGGGTGGCAGGGAAGGACAAATTTTATTTTGTTTTTGTTTTTTATTTTGTTTTAATTATTTTCATTGATAATATAAAAAATAATTTTTTTAAAATAAAAAAATATTATTAATTTATTATATTTTTAGATGAAAATAATTTTGAAAAACAATGAAAACCATGCTTTAAAATACTTTTATATTATATTTTAAGGTGTTTTTGGTGTTTGAAAATATATTTAAATAATATATATTTATATATTGGTAAATCAAAACGATTTCAAAACATATATAAAAAATGCATTTTGAAATGCAATCAAACACCCCCGCGTGGTCAAGCATTACAAATTTGCAATTTAGCACCCGTGACTTTTTGGCGTGTGTGTGCACGGCTGGTGTTTCTACTTGTGTACGGTAGTGCAATTGTGGCCATTGAGCTTAAAATTTGTTCTTCGCAGCAGAGAACCATACGGCTAGATAGATGACACCTCACATCGTGGGCCAGCAGAATTGAAAATAAAAATTATTGAAATAAAAATTATTTTTGATATCAACGTGTATTAAAATAATCTAAAAATATTAAAAACAATTCATTTCAAATAAAAATAATTGAAATAAAAATTAATTTTTTAATAAAAAACGCCGCGTAAAACTGGTGAGTTTTCTATTGTTGATCTGGATTTTCAAGAAAACGGACGTGGATATAAAAAATTAAAGACCCTGGCGTCCAGCCACGTAGAAAGATTTTATGGTACAGCTGACCTGTCCTCGTTGATTCCCTTCTCAAGAGAGGATGGCCATGTAACAAATGTCAATAGCACAGCAAACCAGTCTTGAAAAACATCAAGGGTTGGTCAAAGTGTCAAACGGGATACAGGCCTAAAAGAATGTCTCCAACTCACTGCTAGTCATCACCTGAATTCTGTTTTATACCATGTCTCGTGCAGAACTTGTTTTGTTTTCTTCTAAGTGCTGGATTTGGTATTAAGAATCTAATTAGCGTCTAAATTTTATTCCTTCGCCAACCACCCGTGACACGCACACTCAACCAATGTATGACACGTGTCTCTTCTACAACCTTTCTCGTCCCGACGTGTCACCATGCATTTCAGCAAAATCATCACATTGCCGGCTGCATCTGTTTTTTTTTTTTTTTTTTTTTTTTTTAATATTGGAGCTTTAAAGACCGGAAGATGAGCAAGACCCGGAAATAAATAACCGATTAACACTTACATCGTTTTCAGTGCTATGCTGTGAGTTAAGTTATTTTTTAAGAATATAAAATATATTAGATATTGCTAACATATATGGTCTAACTTGCAACCCGAGTCACAAGACCTTAATGATATCGCATAGAGCAAATTAAAATGAAGTCCAATTTATAATCAAAATAATATTGAAAGATTGAATTGAGAAAAAAAAATAAAAAAAGATAAAAATATAACTGGGTTGACCTAATAAACCAAAGTTAAGAGTACGGGATAGTCCCATGAAAAAATATATAAAATCCAATTGATAATCGACCGGATATTGAAGAATAAAAGGGAAAAAATATATTAAAATAAAATAAATGACAAAAAACTTAGTTCAACTTGACTAACTTATAACATTTGTCAAAAAACCATGATAATCTTGTATAAAATAAATTAAAATAATAATCTTGAAGATTCATTTTCAATCCATTGAGCGTTGAAAGATTATATTGATTTTTTTTTTTATTAAAAATTAAAAAAACGATTAGGGTCAACATGTTTACCTCTAAAATTATAATTCTGCTTATAAATTTAAAATAAATTTACATAAAAAAAGTAAATTATATAAAACGTAATACTCCATAATAAAATTCTCAACTGCTCGTGATAGTACAATTCATATTATTTTTATCCTCGTACGAGGGAAAAAGTGTAATTAAATTTGATTAATCACAGTTGCTCCGTGAAGATGAACCAAAAGCACCTCTCCAGTGAATAAAAAGAACGCAAATAAACGGAAAACATACCATCATCATGCAAAATCACAAAAGGCAGCATCATGGAGGAGAACCTCTCTTTCATTGAATTTTTAAAGCAAATCACTGTCTAAAGTTGAAACAAAGAAAATCGCAATACAACATAAACTAACAAGTGATAATTAATCTCTAGTCAAAGAAATAAAACATGTCTCAGTACTTTGAATTTTTAAAGTAAAGGAGATGTATTTTTTTAAATTATTTAATATTTTTAATACCTTTTGTGATATATAATTCATTTTTTAGGTGGATGTATTTATATTTAGGTGGTTGTTTCACACACATACACACAGTCACCGAAGGCTTTTTTGGTTCAACGTGTCACGTGTCACGCTGTCCTTTAAACATTGAAAGAATGCAATGCAATTCTTTTTTGTCAACATCCCAGAATGCGTTTGATTTTTTTTTAAAATTAAATTTTCAAGTGCTTATAAATCATTTCAATAGGCTAATATCAAAAATAAATTTTAAAAAATAAAAAAAATAATATTTTAAAACACTCTAAAACACAGACTAAACTACCCTCTCAAACAGCAACTAAATCTCCCAGTCAGACTATCTAGGACCTAAGTCCTCAATGAAAGGTTGTGAAGAATTATTCAACCCTATTTATTTTAAAATTTAAGTACATATAAAATCGAACCGTGAACGAATCATTCAACTTTCCCGGCAAAAAAAGATAAAATGTTATGATGATTGCTGCAGAAAAGGCCCACATAAACAGGCTCCCTGCTTGAACCCACAAACCGAATAATTTTTAGCGGGTGTGGGGTGTGGAATAGAGAGAGGACAGCTTTCTTTTTGTAATGAGAAAAAGAGAATGGACACATCCCAGGTGTCATAGCTCAAAACCACAAACTAAAGCATCGATGCTCGAGGGATCATGTACAAAAAGTGCACCCAAATTCTTAATCACAGAATCTCGACTTTTCAGCCTCTAATCTAATCCCGTGAGAGCACGCACGTGATAGATTAAGACAAACAAAGAGGTTCTTGGATCCATGAATTCCCATTTTCACCAGCAAATATTAGTAATAACCAATATATAAGCCCTAAACGCATCTTCTAATTTACATTAATTAAGCACGTAATCAACTTGCTACTTGATTAACATTTAGAGCAGCTAGATCACCTGGAATCGCACACTTTACCAGCTACCACCATGGACTAACCTCTACCGAGTTGACGTGGGCGACTTAACATTATGTTAAGTTAAAAAATTTTATAATATTATTTATATTATTTTTTAACACAACTCTCAAGTAAAAATTCTTTGTGTTTGAAACTTGCACAAGTCCACATCATTTTGTGCTTAATTTTTATCAAATAGAATGGGGTGATGAGATTCGAACTCGTGACAGCTGGGTCAACAAGGCTCTGATACCATGTTAAAGAACCATCTCATTTAAAAATTTAAATTTATATATATTATTCTCTAAAATATTATATGAATATGTATTTAATCCATCATTACTTGTCACGAGTGTTTAAAAATGGCTCACGCGAGTTGTAAAAGTCGATTTGTTCATGTTATTTTCTCAGCCAATCGCGAGACGGCCACCCTATTTTTATTTTATTTTTGTTCTGAACCACATGTTTGTATCACCCGTGAACGGGTTTAATTCACTTGTCGTGGACCTGCTGCACTTTTCTTACTTCTACTGGCCACAAAGAGCTAGAAAACAATAGAGAGTCACGAGAGTCGGTACCGACTGGCTTCACATCAAGCCACAACATTCATATTCTACCAGATTGCTACTACAGTATAACTTGGTGTAATAAGATGTTGCCCCCCCTGTCTCTATGACCCAATGAAAGAGCAGTGATCGGGTGATCAGCAATAAATGGAATCACACGAAATCATGCATGTGTTCAATATATTTCTTCATGGTTTTGATATCTTTATTTGCCCTGATTTAAATGGAATTAATTCCGTGGGAGAATGGAAAAACCTAAAAAGTAGTTAGCCATAAACTAGAATAGAATAACGTTAATATGTACAAGAAGGTTGGTTGTCCGTGTTCAAAATAAGGCTAAAATATCTGTCACAACACAGAAGGTGACCGCTAAGTTCTCTTTCAGCAATAAGTTCGGCAGGTGTAGTTAACTTGTTACTTACAAAACACAATCAATCAAGATTCTGTTTGCAGTTTTGAAAATTGTTGCTCTCTCTTCAGGGTTTTATATTCGCGCAATAATACACTAGCTAAAGCCATACATGGGATGGTCAAAATCACCTTTTTGTTTGATGTAGAGCCAATTTCTAGTTAACACCATGTATTAGGCTACGTTGCTTTTGTTAGTATTCAGTCCATACGCATCTCATGGATCTTATCTTCTGGCTTCAATCGTAGGCTGAAATGTAGCTATTTATCTGGATCAGTCTGCTTAATTACAGTCTTGTCATTACCTGGCCAGGGTCAGCAATAGGTTAGAAATCGTATCCAAAATCAAGTTACCTTTTCATGCTTAACTATATCCTAAATGATTTTCAAATAACAGATGGAAGACCTGCTATATATTATTTCAGAATACAGTTAAACAAGCACAGCTGAGCAGTAGTTTTTGAAAAACTTTAAGATCGCAAACACGATATATTACCAGACTTCAATTCTAGCTCCTCATTAACTGCAAATAGCTACGAGGTGTTGTTGAAATAATTAAGAACAAAACACAAAAAAGGAGGCTACAATTATGAGTGTTTAGTCGTAATCTAATTACAAATAAAAATATATATAGGTTAAACAGAAAGTACTATTTACCCTTAATAAATAAGACTACATAAATATTATTTAACACGAGGAACTCTCCGATTTCAGTGATCGTGGCAACTAATCGACTTAAAGTCTGGATACATGCTGATAGTATAAAATTTCTCCATAGGTTATGCATGTTTAAGATAGGGCATGCTTCCATAATCTGTTTATTTTTCCCAAAAGAAGAAAAAGGGATTTGTGTATGAATCTTGTTTGTTGTTTTAGAAGCCCTGCACGCAACAGAAGCCTCACACACCTGTTTTTGGCGCTTTGCTCTAGAAAATAAGGGCCTCAAAGAGTTCACAAGCTAGTTCTGTTGAAGATGCAAATGCCTCCTAGTCCCACGTACCTTAACCTTATCTGGCAGCTAAAAACAGCAAATGATTTCTATTGGAGAGGGGATAGAACAACAAAGGAAAACTGACCATGTATTATATATCAATTGAAGGGGAAATTATACCAGGCCACCATGAACCTAACTGGCTAGGTAATATACTCAAGACTATGGAATTAATCTCTCGTTAAGTGCACTTGAAACTAAACGTATCGTTGAGAGCACGGTGAATTGTGTGTTAGCCAAGGGATCTGGTAGTATTTTACCCTCTCCACTCTAAGTTTTAACAGAGCTAAACAAAATGTCAGAAAACATGACAAACAGGAATAAAAGGTTAGATGAACACATTGATTTCCACTTAACTTTCAAGCACGGAATGCAAAATTTGCCACACAAGGCCAATCCTTCAAATTTAATTCCCACCTGTTATTAAAGAGACAATAATATTTCAATCGACTGGGACATGACACTTGCCGACCATACATCAGAACCTGTTTTTGGAGGTCCTTTTACAGGAGTATAAATTAATCCCCCTTGCCACTTAACTTGAGCTCCCTAGGCCATAGCAGCTGTTAAAAGTTCTCTCTCTCGTGCTGTGTCTCCCTTGTTAACTTTGAGAAGTTGTACTTGTTGTTGTTTCACTTTGAAAAAACTCTTGAATTCCTTTTATTTTCCACAGAGCACATCGCCTATTCTACCACCCTTCGTTCCATTTTCATGGAGATCATTCGTGGTTTTTTTGCCATTTGCATTGGGGTGTCTCTGCTTTATAATTCAAGCAATGTAGAAGGAAGGAATCATTACCATAAGCCAAAGACCAAGAGCTCCAAAAATATAGGGTCCCCCGTCTCTCCACCCCCTGATGATGCCCCTTCATCCCCTTCTAACCCCCCTTCTAATCCCCCTTCAATCCCTTCAGACCCTTATCCGAACGATCCTGGAAGTAACAGTTCAGACTGCATTTTCAATGTAATGGATTATGGGGCAATTGGTGATGGTTCCACTGACGACACCGATGCATTCAGGAAGGCTTGGAAAGAAGCTTGTGGAGTGGAATCTGGTGTTATTCTGGCTCCTTCAGGTTATTCTTTTACGATCACCTCAACTATTTTCACAGGTCCATGCAAGCCAGGACTTGTGTTTCAGGTAAAACATTTATATCCGTGTTTCTGTTTGTTTTTGTATAACCTTGCCATGTTTAGTCTACTATGGCTTACAGAAAGTTATTTGTGAATAGGTGGATGGGTGCCTGATGCCGCCGGATGGACCGGATTCTTGGCCAGAAAAAGATAGCACAAAGCAATGGCTTGTGTTTTATCGACTTGACGGTATGACTCTCACTGGAGAAGGAACCATTGAAGGAAATGGAGAGAAGTGGTGGGATCTACCCTGCAAACCTCACAGGGTAATTTTTCTTGAATGAAGTCAGCATTTCATTAATTCTGTAATCGAACTAAATTAACATTTTCTGTCGCAATATGATATGATTTCAGGGCCCAAATGGATCGACATCAAAAGGACCATGTGATAGCCCTTCTGTAAGTGAAAATTCTCTCCACGTAATTTAAATAAAAATCGAATCAATTACTACATGCTTTCGCCATACCTTAACCGCTAACAAATTGTTAATGGTTTCAGTTAATTCGCTTCTTCATGAGCTCCAATTTGGCAGTCAGTGGCTTAAGAATCCAGAACAGTCCCCAAATGCATATGAAATTTGATGGCTGTGAAGGAGTTCTGATAGAAAAACTGTCCATATCTTCTCCAAAACTTAGCCCAAATACTGACGGGATTCACTTAGAGAACACCAAGGCTGTTGGCATCTACGACTCCTCCATTAGCAACGGTACGACAAACTAAAAAAAAAAAAACGCATTCTAATTTATAATCTCTCTTTTCAGATTATTATCTGCTATCAAGCCGTTTCTAACAATGGATTCCATAACTTAAACAGGTGACGATTGCATATCGATCGGGACAGGATGCGCCAATGTTAATATAGATGGTCTCACCTGTGGTCCCAGTCACGGGATTAGGTACAGTCTTCTCTCTGTTTCAATTAAGTAGGGATCATGGTTGTATTACCTACCAACCACCAGTTCACTGTGTGAAGCTACTTTTTGGTCTCTTTTCATTACAGTTGAGGCTATGTTTGGCCTTGCAACACGAAGACCACATGACAGTTTTTCTGTGTTTGATAAATGCCATTTTGTCCACGCACAAAAGTATTTATCAGTTATCACTAAAAAGTAATTCAAAAGGTTGAATTTGAAAGGAAAAGGACAGAAAGAAAACTAGCAAGAACTTGATTTCCGCCTTGATGTGATCATCGCATAGCAATAGCAAAATGTCATTTTGCGTTTTTGCTAAATTTTTACAGAGAACCATCTATTGAGGCATGGCCTATTGATTGAATGTTTTTCTTCTTATATAAATACAACTAACATGATTTTCATATTCTTGTTGAATCTACTTACTTGTATGGGATTGACACCAAGTTAACTCTGGTTCAAGGTTCTAAAACTCTGCATTCCCCCCCTGTTTTCTGCAGCATCGGAAGCCTGGGAGTACACAATTCCCAGGCATGTGTACGGAACATAACCGTCCGAAACTCTGTGATAAGAGAATCAGACAATGGACTGAGGATTAAGACATGGCAAGGCGGCGCGGGCTGGGTATCCGACATAAACTTCGAAAACATCCAAATGGAGAATGTTAGGAACTGCATGATAATAGACCAATACTACTGCCTATCGAAGGCTTGTCTAAATGAGACCTCAGCTGTCTATGTCACAGGCGTTACATACAGGAACATCAAGGGCACATACGATGTTAGAAACCCACCAATACACTTTGCTTGTAGTGACACAGTAGCCTGCACCGACATACTTCTATCAGAGGTTGAGCTTCTCCCTGAAGAAGGCGAGTTGATGGACGATCCCTTTTGCTGGAATGCTTATGGAAATCAGGAAACAGTGACTATTCCTCCTATAAATTGCTTAAGAGAAGGGAAGCCTGAGAGTCAAGGGGAGGTCTCCTCTGTAGGTTGCTGAGATATAACTGCAATCATACTACTGTACCATATTCGATGCTGTACGCTGCAGAACCCAAGATCCGCTAGTATCTTGTTCCGGGTCTTGATTGTCACGGAGTCTCCATCCCTGTCAGGGTATTTCCCCCTCATTGTGCGATGATGTAGTAGAATACGGGCTTGTTTTTTCTTACCTTCGACTGTGTAATTGATTGTTTTTTTCCTCCTTTTAGTGGTGCAACAACAGATTAGAGTGGATTTTACCATCATCATTATTATTATAAAAGATCGAGTTTTTTTTTTTTGACAGAAGATTTAGGTATTAATATAGCAAAAAGATACACCGACCCCAAAAGAAATTTCAATATATATATATATATATATATATATATATATATATTTACTTTGAAATGAACTCGAAATATCTATTCGTAGGGAGTTCTCACCTAGAATGCTATTGGCGGTTGGTTTGACACTCCATCCTCCTTCTTGGGTGACATGTACAAGCTATAAGAGGGGGCATGTTAAGGCTTTATGATCTAGTCTTTTTCTTCTTTGCTGGTAATCTTGTGTCTAACTCCACCCGTGAGGGGTTTTGTAATTCCTGTCCTTGCAGTAACTTCTCTGCAATGGAATTTAAAGAATCTAATCCTGACTTCTTAAAAAAAGAATGAAAAGAAGGAAAAAAAAGCGGAACATCAGTATTTATCTTGTTTCAATTAGCCTCTATCACTGTATTTTAGTCAGCTGCACAATAGCTTTTAGCTTCTTGTGTTTGTTTCATTTCATGTTTAGTAGGATAAAATATTATATATATATATATACATGGAGAGGATTTTTTTTTTTTGGCACTCCTGTTTCATAATGCTCACCAACAACGCCTTCTATCAGCTACTGCCATCCACCACTACAACCACTCGTATTATAAATATAATCATTATCCCGTCGTTGTTCCGCCATAAAGCACCATCATCATTTTATCATCATCTCATCATAAATCTCAAATTTATTATCCCTACAACAGCAACCATCAACATCATCATGTGGCCACCAACTTGCTATTAAAATAACTATCATTTCATCATTCCTGTCTTTATTGTCACTACCATAAAAACCACCATCTTGTAACAACCACCATTCCCATAGCCAGCAAAACATTTTCCAAAGAACAAGTGTACCGCTAGTTACGTAATTAAGGTTGTTTTTTAAAGTGTTTTTTATTTAAAAATATATTAAAATGATAATTTTTTTTATTTTTAAAAATTATTTTTGATATTAGCATATAAAAACAATTTTAAAATACTGAAAAAATTAATTTAAAATAATTTTTTTAGTGATATAGATATCGTGCAGGGAAGGCATGAAAACTCAGATTTGAGGGTGGGTTCTGTTGAGCTTTTAGCCTTGGATCGTGCGGGGCTAGAAGCTCAATAGGCAAAGCAGGTTGCCCGTGGATGGTTCAGAGTTCAGACTTATGTTAATCTTTTTTAAACATTCATTTCAAGCTAAGATGTAGTAGCCTGCTATATTTTATTTGTTTAGTAAAGCGTCTATTTCTGCAGAGCAAATGGATGGTCATCCCAGGCTAATAGAACAATTTTAAGCCCCATCAATTGATTTCTTAATTGATGGGATTCTGATTCCCCCTAAAATTCATCAAGGCAATCCCGCCTGTATATCTATCTATCTATCTATTTATAATTTTTTATTTTATTTTATTTTTGGTGTAAAAGGACAATAAATCGAAACCGTTACTTGATATTGACAATGAAATTCTAACCACTTTTTCCTAAATTTGACAATCTAGATTCACCGGTTCTCGGACTAAACGGTCCTCTTCCAGTTCCAACTAATCGAGGACTTGAATCCCCTCGCACTTCACTAACTCGAGGGCTATACACCTTATCAGAAAACCGTGGGCTCTGAATTCTGTTGAATTCCTTTGATGCTGTCGCATCAGAACTTGTTACTTTGGGGCTGCACATGCGTTTTATCTCCCCTCTGCTTCGAGTGATGATCCCATCTAAAATTTCTCCATCATCTGCAAATGAAGCTGTCCTGCTCATCTCTGCTTCCTGATATCAAACAATCAATCAAACATGCAAGAAACATAAGTTGCCATCAGTAACTGATTGATTCCACGTTGTGCCTGTCGAAAATCACTTCAGTTACATTGAAAATACAACAGGGCAGTTTAGTTGAATGCATAGGATCCACAAAAGACATACATGGATGTAATAACAGTATAATTGCTTTCTTCTTTTTGTCATACATTAACTTGAATCAGATAAAGGCGATAAAAGCTACCGACTTAAGCTGCTTGTAAGGATAGAGGATAAAAAACTTACAGTTGCTAGATTGAATGATAAAGCTGGAATCTCTTCATATTCTGCTGCATCCAAATCCTGAAGGTACACTGTTTTGAAAAACTTGGGCAAAATGTATTGTCTCACAGGAACCAAAAGCATGATCATTAAAGGGAAAAGAACTCCGGCAATAGGTATCCACGTAATGCTAAAACAGACGAGCAAATAAACAGACTGAAAAATTGTGAATATCGCAATTGTCTTGAAAGGTACGCTTTCCACAAAACTGGTATGGTACTCCTCCAGCAATCTGAAAAGGTAAAAATACAAGGAGGCAAAAGAATAAAGTTAAGTTATTTGCCAGGAACATCAGACAGATAGGTGAGATAAAAAGAAGGGAGAAGAAAGTGGTGCCAGTTGGCTACTTGTATCTCCGGCTTGGAGCAGTGAACAGCAGTAAGACGCGCTCCCAGAACTGATTACCCGGTAAGCTCTCAATGGCCATAAATGCAAAATAACCCCATAGTACTGAGGTCGGGATCATCTTAATGAAAGGCATGGCCGCAACACATCCTCCTACCATTATAGCTTGAAGCAGGTTACTGAGCCGCTGTTCTTTCACCTCAACTGGTAATAAATCATCAATCTCCTTCTCAATGTCAAATACTGTCTCATCTACAGGGGCATCAATATTTCCCATGCCTGCTGCCACCTGAATTGTTGACTGTTTCAACTCCTTTAATCCCTGTCCATGCAACATGCCAACAAGTGTAGGCATTTCAATAGTGAGCCCAAACCCATCGATCATACTTCAGAGAAAAAGATTTACAAACCACAATTATTTTGCTGCAAAAAGGTTATGCATAAATTATCTGAATATGATATTAGTATCTCAAGACTTCGTAAGCCTTTGGTTGCTGTTTGCCATCTTAAATTCCTAGGCTTCTGGATTCACAACTATGATACTTACAATTGCAGACACAATTTGATCATCAACAGTAATCTTTTGATGCACAGAGTATCTACAAAACAATAAACAAATGAAAATACCTGAGCAGAAGGTTCTTGGTAAATTAACGGGGTCTGCATATGTTGATAAGCTTCTTGCATGCTGCCATACACTTGCCCTAGACTTGCATTCTTACCCATACATTTGCGTGCTGTTGCCACAAGTCGATCACGAAGTATCTGCATATGAGATACAGGAGACTAATGTGAAAAAACAAAGCATTTGACTGTGGATTGGTGCGCATATGAATGTCCATGTGATCAAGTACTTTCAATTTTTTCATTATTCTGTTAGGGGGCTTTAGGGATACTTATGCTGGTGGCAAAGATGAATTAGTCAGAGGCCGAGGAATGGAAAACAGAATAATAAACAGTTAGTTGCATTGTTGAGATGCGTACTTGGTGCTTCAGTGTAGCTAAACTCTTAGTGTGCATTGGAGATTGTGGAATGACACCATTTGATGGAGGAATTCCGATAAGACCACATAGTATGACCTGCCACAAATTTTTCAATATTTACTAATTCCATACTTTTGTCATCTAGAAGCATAGTAAAACAAAAGGGGTGGTGAGGAGAGTAGAATTCTTAGGTACCATAAATCCCAAGAGAAGCAGATCATAGTGGAAAGAGGGTGGTTTTCTCAAATTAAATTCTCTCTGTTGAGCAAGCTGAGATGCTACACTGTGGTCGAAATAATACAGGACTGCAATCATTGTTGCCGGAATGAAAGCTCCAATTATATAAAGAACTGGCACATTTAGCATATCCTGTTAAGTTGACAAATAGCATGTTAATACGACATTTGTGTCTAGAAGATCAGAAAACTGCAAATTCTATTGATTAGCCATGCCTTCATGACTGTCCAGTTCTCAAAGGCCCCTGGTGACCATGGACTGGGGCTAAAAAGACGCCTTGGGATTCCTTTCGGAACACTTCCTGATGGTATATAAGAAACAGCAGTCCAGATCAAAACCATCAAGTGCACACCATAATCTGCTATAAAGCCTCGAAGCCATCCTGTAAAAAGTAACGGTGATAATTTCAGTGACTCAGGAGATTTTGATATTTTTGTGCTGGGTGTATCACATGAAGTTGGGTGACGTGAAGTTTCACTCGAGGATTCAATGTTTTTACCAGAACCATAGCGCCAAGACCTAGCTTTTCTGCTGCTTAATCCAGCTAGCAAAAGTCCAAATGACAGTACCAAAGCAAACATCCCATTCGCAAATCTCCATGAAGGTTGAAACTCAACTGACTCTGGATTCTCTCTTCTAGGTATACCAAACTCATTGACAAGTCCCTAACAAACCCACATATAAATCATTACTTCAGCAAAACTGTAAGGTAGGAGGCATTGTATGAACAACAGAAAATAACGAAATAAATTAACAATTGAAAAACTAAATCTTTTGCAAGTTATGTTGCTGTTTTACTAAATCCTTGGTCACGTTAGAATGAAAGTAATTATAGTCAATTCTGTTGCTCAGCTAATACCATAGAAGGACAAACAAAGAAAAAAGATTGGTTTCCTTACTTTTATAGCTTCCTGCATGAAAAGCATGGCAATCAGAAGGCCAAACAACTCCCCCGCTAGACGAGTAAATCTATTAATAATCGAGCAAGCTCCTAAGATAGACAGCAGAAAGAGCAGGATAGCAGTCCATACACACACCCTGCCCATCAGAGAAACCATTAAGTGCTAACACGAGGCGGGAACACTAAAAACTAACAAAGGCCTCAAATGTCGATTCAGAAGTAAATGATGATTCAATCTGCAGCCAGGAGTGTAGACATTACCATCCACTCCATGCTAGGAAGAGCTTTGATCCCAGATCAGGTCTGGTTTTCGCAAAATTGAACATAAACGTATACATAATTACAGTTGGCTCTGCCACTCCAAGGATCAGCAAAGGCTGGCCCCCAATAATGGAGTGAACAATTCCACATAATGCAGTTGAAGCCAGGGTTTGAACAGCTGTGAGAACCCCATCTGTCAATAAAAGGAAGTAAGAACATGATAAATATGCTACCAGACAGATGTATGATGAGATTTCGCTATAAAATTGGAGCATAATGGTTTACCTGTATCTCTATCCAACTGCTCTCCAAATGAGATGACTGGAATTGCTGATGCGAAGAATATATACGTGGTCGGAGCCAAAATCCTAAAACAAATTCAGTAAGAATCCGAGCTAGCACCATTATTTTAAGAGAGAAAAAACTTGCAATTGAAACAGACAGTATGATTTGAATTTTATAGTTGCTATTTCATGCTAATAGATACCTGAAACCCGCCTTGAAACCACCAATCCAGTCCTGCTTGTAACACATCAATCTCCCTCGAAGATCATTCTTGATTCCGCGAAATGGCACAAAGCTCTCTTCCATGCCTTCTTCAATGACCAAGGCAGTAAATCACCTCCTTTTGCTTTAACTCTGTGTCCGAAACACGAAGCTTTCGACAAAGATGTTTCCTTTACGGAAATAACGTTCGCTTAATTTGTAGGCCTATAGACAACCTGATAATTTTCACCCATTAACAAAATAATAAGTGGAATCAACTTGAGCATTGCGAGGTTGTTCGATGAATGTAGTTGCTCATCTTAATCAAGCAAATCTATCACTACGACACAAGACAGTCAATTCTGTGCACTTGAAGCACTGGCAAGAATTAAAACACACACACAGCAGCAGCAGCACTGCATCAATGAATACTGAGTACAGATGTGTTACCCAAGCAGCCAAACAAGCCACAGATGAGTAAATCTGAAATGATAAGCATTTAAGAAACAAGACAACCATTTTATGAGGACTGAATATTTACCTTGAAACAATGTTGAATCTTGGACGCAGAGAAGGGCAGGAAGGAAAGCTCCAAATATAGAGACCTGAAAAGGGAACACTGTAGATTTGATGCTGATTGTAATGTGGGTCAAAAGGAAATGATAAAGCATTGCTTTTCATTGCTACACAGCAAAAATACAAACATAGAACTTGTATATAATATAATAAACAAGCCTAGGAAAAGTAAAGACTTTCTACAAGCAAATAAATAATACAATTAAAGTAAGCTAAAGGGATCCAAAGTAGATTCAGTGTAGAGTACTTACCAGCTCAAAATAAAAGAAAGAAAGAAGAATGGCTGCTTTTGGCTTGGCTTTCAATTTGAGAGAGAGAGCTGGTAAAGCCGTAAAGGGGTGCTTATTCATGGGTCTGTATGCATGAATTGTTATATGTCTGCTGCTTCTGTGACTGTGAAACAGAGAGTGTGCCAGTCCCTGACAAGCTGGCTACAAGTAGCTTCACTGATCTCTACAGTATTGTCCATTTGTTATGCTTTGTGACTGAATCACTGATAGTGTATTAGAATAATTTATCCTCAAATTAATAAACAAATATACCCCTGTGCAGATTCGTATCGCTATGCGAGCACAGTTTGCGGTATCATTAACCAGACAATTAAACCTACTGGTTTTTTTCAGTATTTTTTATAGGATGTCTCGAACAAGACTATAACATAATCTTTTATGAACTGTACTTTCGCAGTTTCGCTCTCTATGCATTCATGTCGGATACACACTAGCATCAGATAAGCGGTGTTAATCCATAATTATAATACTTGAGTTTTGCTTCTTACGTTGTCATCCTAGATTTATACTTACATATACATATATATATATATCCAAAAAATAAAAGATAACATAATGCATATCCTTAGCAGGATCATCATGATGATGTGATTTGGAAATGGACATGATATGATAAGAATTTGATGTGTTGGGTTCATTTCATCACTTTACACCACATTCTCGGGGACCTTAATCTCGATAATCACTCTAAATTTGAGCCCTTAAGCCACAACGATAATCATGGTCCAAGTTAAGGTAAAAACAAAAATCAAATATAACTGCCAAAGAACAAGTCGGTAAAAGAAAGCAAATACAGTAATTCCGTGTTAATATATTATTGCATCAGGTCATCCGAGGAGTCTTAATTGAGCACTGGTCCAAATAAAAAATCATTAGAAGTGAACACCTTGTCCCATCCTTCGGTTTTTTGACTGTCACAAAACTTGAACCTCACTCAATACTCCAAAGGTTTTGAATCCTAACAAAGCCTTTCTGGTGCAAAAGACAAACTCGTACCACCAAGAAGGCTGTATCATTTTGTCTGAATCAAGCCGAAGAGTGTGCCCTTATTTTTTTTTTTGTAATTATCATATTAGATGGTTAAGGGTAGGCTCTGTATGTGTAAATGGCTGTGGCCCATGCATCCGAATGGTTAAAACGTAAGCTCCTCCGTGGGCCTCGACGGGTGTAAAATGTATGTAGCCTCTCGACGTCACTTGTGAAATTGATTGCATCTCTCTCTCTCTGGTCCACTTCTTCACTGGGTTGCCAGCTGTAGGGTTTTTCTTTCTCCCAAGTTGGAATCCCAGAAGTTCAAATCACCGCATGCTCCATACGAGTTTGACACCAGGTGCCCTTGGTCAGAAAGAACCGAAAGATAAGAGAAAGACAGTTGTTGCATATCCAGTCACTAAAAGCTTCTACACGATAACTGCTACAACTTTGCGGAGATAAATAACACCTCTTTTTATAAATATTTAGAGATGAGTATCCAAGATATCTCGGAAGAAAAATCGACAAAAATAATTATTTTATTTTTCGTGGGTGAAAACCAGTCTTCTGTTATATTTTATTTCAGCCGAAATATTTTATACTAATTAAAAAAATAAGATAAAACAATGTTTTTATCTTGTTTAAATTTCATTTTGTTCTAGATTTTTCGTCCAAATACCGGTCAAAACATTCTAATTTCATTCTGCCCGTTATGTTTCGGTCAAATAGTTTTTTTTTTAAATAATGAATAATTTTACAATATCAATCATATCTTTTAATTTAACTATTAGATTAAGATGAAATTTTAAGAGCAATTTATTGACATAATATTTATATATATTATGTTAAAATTTTAGAATAATTAGAGAATATAATGACCCTGTGAGATTGATGGTGATATTCTCATAATATTATACATGTTCATAAAAAATTATTTTATTGTTTTTTAGATTAAATTGTATAATTATAAATAATTTTATTTTTGAATTTAAACTATTTTTTGAAAGTTAATATATATATATATATATTATAACTCGAAAACGAAAAATCGAAACACTTAAAAATTAAAATATTATGTTCTAATTGAAAAAACAAACACTAACCGAAACATATTACCACCCCCGTGAAAACACGATGTTGGTGGCTCTATTCTGATAGTTTATGCTGCCAGCAAACACCTCGTTGTAGAAATGACAAATCATAGAAATGCGTTTGCTCTTGGTGAACAGAGAGCTTGGGAACAAACCATCAGCTATTCATGACCATAGTTGTTAGAGATAATCAAACTGATTTGTGAAAAAAAAAAACATGAAAAACGTCCTCCTGAAATACATAAAACAACTCATCCAGAGAAGAAAACAAATAATTAAAGAAATAACACAAAACATCAGGGATGGACGTTTTGATTTCAAAACCTTCTTCGTTCGGAACATGTATTTACCTAAACAAACGGAATATTTGACGATGATTGTTATCAACGTTTCTTGCTGTAAGAGATTAAGGCAAAGCAAATCCCAAAATCTCAATCAATTAGCATCCCTTGTATCTGCTAGTTTATAGACTTTCTATTCTCAAGCACAAATTTACAGAACCAGTTCCCGTTGACATCATAAAAGAGAGAACCTGCGGCATTTCCTCAAATTCAAAAGGTCTTATTTCAAGCCGATGGAACAAACAAATTTCAAATCTAATCAAACGTACATTGACAGAATTTTTTGTATCTTCAATGAAAGGAGCTAAGGTTGCACGGTAGTTTTCCTTTTAAAGCAGCACCTCCCACCCCAAATTAATCCAAAACATATAATTAATAGATTCAAACAAAAGCTTCGAGTAAAGTAGATCAAGGGGGGCAGGAAGCAAAAGTTGACCAACGCAATTCAAATTTTTCAACTTCGGTACCCAACATCCCTATAATTCCACTCTTGTTTACAGTGATCCGCTATGCCAAAACTACTACATAGAAAAAACTCAACAAGAAAACCCAGTCAATGGCAAACCTTCTCATGTCATCAGTTCTGAGACCCCTGTTTACCAGAAGCACCACCTTTGTCCACTTGTAGAGACCTAGGATCGAGTGGGATAGTACCCACTGTTAGAAAACCAGAAGATTCAGCAATTCTTTTAACTTTAACAGGCATTGATCCTACTGTGACAATATCAGCAGATTTGTTAGCAGCAGTTTGTGAGAACTTAGATTCCACCTGTGTCGGGTTTATATCAAGTGAACCAATCTTTAACACAGGTCCAGTATCATCATCTGCATCTGCTGTATCTTGGCCCGAATCTTTATCCCTGCTTGAAATGGTAACATTTGAATCTGAAGGAAGTTGCTTAGTGGCCGAGGTCCCAGTGTTCTTCGAGCCATTAAATTCATTCAGATCCACAATCTTCTCATCTTTGTTTGTCTCAGTTTTTTTCCAGCTGTTATGATCATTCAGATTCATAATCTTTTTATATTTGTTTGGCTCAGTTTTCTTCAAGCTGTTAAGATCAGTCATACTCTCATCTTTTTCCAGTGACTTCTGAAGAAGACCATTTAGCTCATGGGCAGGATTTAATGCTGGTACAAACAATGGGGATTGGAAGCTTTTAAACATAAGCCTGGCCTTTTCTTCCTGCATAATTTTCTGACGATTCTCATAGTACACAAAATCATCAAGTATAGAAGTCTTCAGTGGGAGATTTTTGAACATCTTCAGCATCTCTAAACCTTGCCTATACATTATCTACGAGAAATAGAAATCCAATCAGAAGAAATAACCAGCAAAACACATGCCAGTAAACAAAAAAAAAATCATATATAACAGTCAAACTACAAAAAACTAGATTCTGTTTCTTTTTTTTGATGGCATGATAGTGAGTTCAAACTTTTACAAAGTAAAAATACATAGATTCTCATATCATATATAACAGTAAATTCATGCTAGTTCCCACAAAGCCTCAATAAAAAGAATTATAGAGGAATAAAAGTATCCTATAGCCAACTGTAGGAGCTTTCATATTAGTTAGGACAGGGACTAGCATTTACTAAGTTGTGCAGACACACCAGCCACGGCAATATAGAAATCAATACATACCTCTTGAGTGTCTCTGCTATTAGTCACTGGCTTATTCTCATTATTCTCCAATATGATGTGCCTAAAGCTTGAGTTTGGTATATCTTTAATAATATGCCACTTAACAAGAAAACTCCCACTCCATTTATCTTGCTGCCAAAAGTCCATATCTCTATTGAAGTCTACAGGGCCAACCATCTCCGCAACACCACAGAATTGACCGCTGGCATTTACCTGTATGAAGACAAGATTGCATCAGTGGGGAACAGTGTGTGAAGAAGACATCACACAATTAAGATAGATTTCCTCCATTCTCAAGTTTGGGAAAAAGTGACAAATGTTAAAAAAAGAAGAGGTATCCATTAACATAGAACTCACAGAAAAAAACAGAAAAATAGGGCAGCCTCGAGGCCTTCCCAAATCTAGTTTCCGTGCATCTTCATATGCACTGTGCAGCTTTTTGTTTCCATGAGGTGTAGATGACCAAACATTATATTTGATGCTCTTGTGCACGTCGTCCTCACTATACGATTTTATTACAAAAAACTTTGCATCTGCATAATCAGTTGGGAAATCGTCCTTGTTGTGCTGGTCAGCCTGTATAATGGTGTTGCCTAGCCCATTATCATTTCTCAGTTTGGATGTGTGGGCTTTAACAGCCAGTTGGTTTTTCATATTGTTGATCCTAGGTCCGCGATTCTGCTCACCCAACAGCTCCACATTTCCATTCAGATCACTGAGAGTTCTGCCAGCATGAAACTTAGATCGAAGCTTATCCACGGAGGTTCGGCCATAAGCACTTGATCCAAAATTAGAAAAGTCATTGCTGGCAGGGAGAGTAACTTTTAATTGGTTCTGATGAGGTCGGACTTTACTATTTGAAATGTTGTCAATAGGATGCATCGAGCCAGAAGCACTTCTACCCTGTAAGGTAGAAACATTTTGAAAGATTCTCAGCAAAATCCAAATACAGTCAGTTGAGAACGTAATTAATAACTGATGAAAGAGGCCGCCAAAATGCACCCATATTATAGACCAATCTAGTCTTCGCTGACATGAGATGTCCTAGCACAGCAAACTCGACACAACATGCAACTTTCCAACAACTTACATTCTTTACAAGGAATAGGAACATCAAAGGATATTATCTTAATTATGCAAGAACCCATACCTGAAGGACATGTGATGAAGCTTCAGTAAGAATACTGCCAGAAGAAATACCTCCATGTGTTATTGATTGCTTAACAGGTCCAACATTAGCTTTTGGCCCTTCAGATATCCTGTTCAAAGAATTAGTATGGTTTGAAGAAGGTCTAGGGGGGTTCCTAGCAAAGGATGCAGATGATGAAGAAATTCCATTCTTTAAAGTTTTCCAATCAGGTCTACTATTGTGTCCTATGCTAGTATCTAACAAAGGATCTGCTGAACCATTCTGGAAGGCTTCTGGTTGAACAACAACAGGGATGTAACCAGATGAAGATACAGGGTCCTGATAAGGGGGAACTGTGTAATATTGTTGCTCCCCTGCATATGGGCCATCAACTCCTATCATAGCACCGGGTATGTAAGGATTATATGGGTTATATGGTGACTGTGCATATGCATAGCTAGGTGCGTAATATACATAAGGTAAACATTCATTCTGTGTGCCCTGCAAAAGATAAAATGAACATTTTAAATGTCAGAACATAATTCAGAAGCATATGTGAGCACAGAAGTAGAAGAGAGAGCTGGATAGATCTCACTCACCGCATACTGGATTTCAGGACCATCTGCACCAAAAATATTTTGATGGTCCTCCCATTCAACGGGTGTTTCAAATCCTGACAACATTCAATCAATACAAAGAACAAATAAGGCATCATATCATAAAGCATCACAATAAAATATTCAAACAGGACAGGTAAAAATTACCTGTACAGTAGTAACCATACTCAGTGGCAGCAGGATAAAAGAATCCCTGGCCCGCAACAAACTCAGTATTTCCTTCGTTGTACATGGTTTCAACTAGCTCAACAACTGGACTTGTCAAGATAGGATTTATCTCAGCGCCTTGAATCTAAAATCCAAGAAAATGTCACCAAACGATCAGAAACAACCACAGAAAAGAAACCAATTTTCATGGAGAGCTTTTAACTTAATTTGAATCTGTTTCTTTTAATCGGTAGAACAGCTGATAAATACCAAATAAGTTTCTGCATCTTCATGTCCAGAAACATTATTCATATCCATTCCAAGGCTGCCTTTCCTGGATAAATGGATACATAAATCTTAAGCATTGACGGGTAGGTAGGAACCAATCCAAACGAGAATAAAATAGCATTTCTTGAACACAGAAACAATACTCTGCAATTATAAAGAAAATATCAAGAAGCAATATACTCTTCAATTTTTCAACTAGCACTTCCAGCAAAAAAAGAAGCTAGCCCATTAATTTCGAAACAAAAAATATCCAATCCAGCAGTTCAATGACAAAAAAAAAAATCAGGATATATAAACAAATAACAAAGAAGAGCCAAGCCTACACGCGGACTAAATTATTAAGCTCACCAAGAAAACCCACTCAAGCTAATTTAATAGAAAAGCCTAAACACTTGCACAACAAGAAAATACTAAAATCCACAGCTCCACCAAAAAAGGAATCTCAAATTCTTACACACACACCCAAAAAAAAAAATACTCACCAGTCAATCAATATACAATTCAATAAAAACTATTTTTTTTAAAAAAACAGCTTACTTAGTAAATCCAAGCAAAACATATTAGAATCTTGAAGGGCACGGAGTGGGTGGAGAGAAGTAACACGCAAAGTTATGCAAAGAGTGTGAGATAATTAATTAAATTTATTACCGGAGAAGATGGAGCAGTCGAATCTAGCCATACTTGATCTAGAAACTTGTTCAGCAGATAGGAAATAAATGTAATTTTGAGAGGTAATTGAGGGGCTTTTGTAACTTTTTTTTTTTTAATAAGAAAATAAAAATGAAAGATAACGCGTCTAAGAAACCCTAACCCCGTAAATAGAAAAAAAGAGAAATTGAAGAGCGGATTTTTGTGTGTATTTAAAGGAAGCCAGGGCTAGATAGTGATTGGCGTCCAATGAGAAACGTTTTTTTTTTTAATTTGATCATTGAATTGCCAAAATTGACCCGATAGAGAGGGGGAATCCTGTGGAAGGTTCGCGGGAAGGTGAAAAAGAGAACGAGGTTAAACGGCGTCGATTTTGATGCTCTGATTGACAGGAATTGATAACAAGAGTTCACGGCAGTTAACATAAACGGTTGAATAATGTGCAAGGGATGTTTCCTCTTGACAGCGACTTTGGCTATGATCACCGCTATCGTAGCATCAAAAATTAAGAGACTATGTTTCACACAGAATAATATTCAGCCTCTTTTTCGTGAGATATGCAAACCTGTGCAGAAATTAACAATATCAGTGTGTGCGCATCGTAGCGCATCCAATCAAAATGTCATTTTAGTGAAACAAATCTTTAAAATATATATTTTTAATTACAAATAAAAACAAATATTTTTGATATAATTACATTATTTTCTAATATATATATATATTATAATAAATAAAGAAGGTGACCACAATTTTACCTTCCTCTCCATAAGATGTTATTTATAGCACCTCATGGAGAGGAAAGTATTTTTACCTATCCATATACATGTCCCATTAGAGCATGAACAATAATACAAAAATGCTATAAAAAATAATATTTTAATTTTGTGCATTCTCACGCTCTAATGGATTACCGAATATGTGCACGACCCTATCCTCAAGTAACAAACGGACCAAGAGAATGGCTAGGAAGTTCAAGATATACATCTGGGCTGGGCCTGAAAGTGAATAGAGTCCAGTATCTAAAACCACTACCAGTAAACACGGTCCAGTCGGCTGGCTCGAACTCACTGGAACCCTCCAAATTATTTTTCTGTTAACACGCCCCGCCAACATTTCCCCACTCGAAGGGCACTTCTGGCCTCCTTCAACATTCTCGGACATCATTAGCGAAGAGTGCGAGGATTCGAGGTTGATCAATGGTTGTCGAAACGGAAGTTGCAAGTGTTCCTAAATTGGCCCTCGCTGATACTGACATCAATTGGGCCAGGTCGGCGCACTTTTTTCACTCTTGATATTTACTGGGTTTGTATTAGAAATCTCGTCTGTTTTAAGTTTCATCCTGATCATCACTGGTTCTGGCTACCACGCATGCTTGCTTTTATTGCTCTGTGTCGTAATATTGAAATTACCACCGCGATCTTTCTCGGGGTGGCATGCAAATAGTAATGTCTGCCATGTAACAAAGGGAGAGAAACTTAAATCAATTTTAATTTCATATAATATTATTTTATTATCTATCTTGTTTTATACTTCTTTTAAGCTATTACAGTGACCATGATGTTCTGTTATATGAGAGGATTCCCTCCTATTGAGCAATTTCCTTTAATGGATCTTGACAATCGCATTCATTGGCAGGCACATCCACATGATGATTCGATCATAAATCTTTTTGGCATCCATAAATCGATCAGAGTTTGTTTTTGAGCCAGAAGTAGATTGCAATTGGGTTAGCTGGTGCTTTCTACTCCCTTTACTCGAGTGATGCCCGAGTAGTTGCAGTGACTCTGTGTCCCATCTATCCTCGTTCCCTTTTTAGTAAACATACAGCGAGCTTGCATTTAAGTTCACCATTAATTCAGCTCTTCAATGACGAGTCGTGAAGATGTTTGTTCCATCATCATTTTCTTTTTGCAGATTTTCTATTGTCATGTGAAGCGTTGGTATTACTAGAGTTTTTGCAAATTCTAAACTAACGCTACTTGTAATTCACTGGCTCTGATTCAGGTTGGACAAGAAGAAGTTTCATATTATTGGTGCTGTCCTCTTTACTGTTCAGCAAGGCTTACTCCACCCAACAGCAGTTGTGAAGACTAGAATGCAAGTAGCAGATTCTGGGCTCTCTCACATGGGTGGAATATTCGTAGCCAAACATATATTGAGGAACGATGGTATTCCAGGTCTTTTTCGAGGTCTTGGCACCTCTGCTATTGGAGCGTTACCCGGTAGAGTTCTTTCCTTGACAGCTCTTGAGGTGTCGAAAGATATAATGTTCAAATACACTGAAGGTCTGGACATGCCTGAAGCAACACGTGTTGGTATTGCAAATGGATTTGCAGGCATGTTGTCAAATCTAGTTTCCTGTGTGTACTATGTGCCCTTGGAGGTGGTATGTAAATTTGTTTCCTCTTTTTATAGTTTTCCTAGGTTCTGTTGTCTTCAAGTACTAGCTACTCAGTTGGAAAGAAATTATATTTGTTAAAACGTAATCCTTGATCCTGGTCAATAGCCATATATTTCTGGATTATTTTGGTACACTGGGGAAATTATCCTGGGGTGATTTTGGGATTTCCTTTTTTTTTGGTGGAGATTGTTTTAGTTCAGGTTAGGTTAAGAATATACACAAACATCCATCTTATAGTCTGAGTTACTGTCATAGACAAAGCATAAATGTGAATCAAAATCATAGTTTGGCACTTGTTTTCCACTGTTACAAATCAATAATTGCCTAAAGGTTGATGCCAAATATCTAGTTTGCAGTTTGTCTTGTATATTCTTGTATACCAAAAATGACCTTATAAAACAATATATCAGAATAGAACAATTTAGTATCAGTTTACATATAGAATTATAGATGCGGATGTTAGGGAATGTTATGCGGTGCGAGTTGCATTGGCATGAAGTTTTTCAGTCTATCTTCGACTCCCATTTATTGCTTCTGTTATAATATTTGAGTCCTGCCGATAAAGTATTGTGCAGTTTTCCTTGATCCTGTACTGTAAAAAATAACAATTGGTGCTGCAGTTTGAGCAGCAAGAAGAAGATTTTACCATGAGAGAAGCAGAAGAGTGACTAAAAAAAATCATTTGGTGCTGTCTCATGATGTCCTCAAAATCTTATGTCGTGTTTTCTCAGATATGCCAAAGACTAATGGTGCAAGGGCTTCCTGGGGCTGCATCATATAAAGGACCATTTGATGTCACGCATAAAGTAATGAAGACTGAAGGGTTCCGTGGTTTATATAGAGGTTTTGGATTGACAGCTTTAACGCAGTCACCGGCATCTGCGCTTTGGTGGGGTACCTATGGTGCTGCCCAGCACATCATTTGGAGGTGCATGTAAACAATTATCGTGTTCTCTTATCACTATATGCTTTCTAACCCAGCAATTTCTGAATGAGATGTTAAATGATATATATATTTTTAGGAGCATGGGCTATAGGGATGACATGGACATGAAACCATCTCATTTGGAAATGGTGACAGTTCAGGCTATGGCAGGAACAGTTGCTGGTGCTTGTTCCTCAATTATCACTACTCCTGTGGATACCATAAAGACACGGCTGCAGGTATGTAGTGTATCACACTACCATTGCATTACTATGTCCATAGGAAGAATAAATATCTGTTTTTCTGAACACAATATGTTAATTGATATGTTATATTTTTAATATCTCTGAACACAATAATTCTATATCTGGAAGGTTATGGATAATTACGGTTCTGGAAGACCTTCAGTACTCAAGACAACGAAGACTCTACTCAAGGAAGATGGATGGTGGGGCTTCTACAGAGGTTTCGGACCCCGTTTCTTAAATATGTCACTCTATGGAACTACAATGATTGTTACCTATGAACTGATAAGTAAGTCCATTTCCCAGTTTTTTCTTTTGGATGATGGGCAGATAAGGATGAATTATAGAACGATTCATGAGCCTTTTCATTCTCGGGCAATTTCTTGCACCTGCTTTGATCTTAAAAACCAAAACGTACTGTTATGTGTCATCTGGTTATATTCCTTGATTCATGCTTTTGAATTATAGATTTTCTTGTCTGTGACTGCAAAAATTACTTTTCCTGTTTTAAGACAGGGAAGTGACTTCGCACTTAATTATTGAATGGATGTCACCGGTCTTGATTTTGATATAATAGTTGCAGCCAACACAACAATTTAATTTTTTTTCTTGAAGTATTGCACTTCCTGTTGAGTCATCCTGTTGCAGATGCTGCTGTTTGTTTGATCAAATGATGTTTGTTCAGGAAAAAAAACTCACGTAGCATTGCTTTTATTTAATGTTTGTGCTACTTCTGCTCTTAATCTTTCCTTCCAAAACTCTGCTCATTAGAACATTCATGTGAAGACCAGCTAATTAATCGATTGCTGTTTCTGCTGCACCTTTTATTAGAGAGATTATCTATCAAGCAAGGATGAAGGCTCAAGGTGGACTAGTTATCGCTGGTCTTGCATTTCCATGAGCCGAAAGAAAGTTGATTCAGAGTCGTCTCCGCTCACTCTCTCCATAGACCATTGCCTTTCAAATGTTGCTCAAGGCAGTTTTGACACGGTCGGGACCGGGTAACATTTCTTGGAGATTGGCCCTTCCCTTAAATTTCTGATGAGAAGGTGTATCTCAGTATACCCATTGACCTTTTCGTCCTAGAACTGGAAATATACGTTGCTGTGTTATTTATTTATATACTTCGATTTATTTCTTCAATGTTTTGATGGATTTAATGTTAAAAAAAGTAAAGTTAAACAAGGATCACTGTTAGGCACAGTCGTTTACGGGGGAGGCAATGGCGAAAGAGGGGATGAATGAAACACAGATTCAAATTTGCAGACTAGTAGCTTATAAAACACATAGTGGTGGTGCTCTAAACTTGCTTGCACATCCATAAATGTTAGCGGCACCGGAAAACAAGTTTGATTCTCCGTGCAGGAGGGAGAATCAAGCACCTCCATTAGTTACCGGCAGCTCATACGGCACAGGCGATCCTGATTTTTGCGCGGGAGTCCTTGGACTTGAAGTGATCTTCCGCGCATGAATGAATTCTCACCTGCCATGTGAACCAGCATCTCAATTGTCTATCTAAACATATAGACGTGTTCAGCTTCTTGTTCTGTGCGAGCACAACAATGAGCAGTTTTTTTTTTAGCAGTTTTTTTTAAAAAAAAAAAAACGATAGAAATGTGGTACATTTCCACATACTTTATATTGGAACCATTTAGATTTTTCCAAACCTCTACAAATTAAGGTTCTTTTTAATATTGAGGTGTTCTTTTTAATATTGATTTTGTTTATAAATGAATTAAAATAATATATTTTTTATTTTTTAAAAAATATTTTTTATATCAACACATCACGATTAAAAAATAAAAAAATATTTTATCTTATTTTATAAATCACAGCCGCGCCACGTTGCAAAACCTCGGAACCACAACAACAAGCAATAAGCTAACCACCGAACGAAACACATCCTAACCTAAGCTTTCGTGTTTCAACGATAACCACTGACCACAATTGCGACCACTGGCTCTCTCCGCGCCAGAAATAATAATTAAAAATTGAAGGAAATTTAAATTTAAAAAATAAAACGTGCTTTGCTTGCTATTTATAACCCCGATTATGGCGCTACTCTAACACGCAGGCAAGAGAGAGAGAACGAGGAAGAAACGCATTTATCTTGCTAAAAAAAACAGATCTCAAACTTCTCCTCACCCAACACCGACACCGTGGTAAGTCTCTCAAGCTCTCATTACAGATTAGAACAAAACACATGCATTCTGTGATTTGTTTCCTGCATGCTTAGATCTGAATCTCTCTCGTAAATGAATTTTGTTTTGATCGTAGTTGTAATAAGGCAGGCAAGATGGGGCTCTCTTTCACGAAATTACTGGGCCGATTGTTCTCAAAGAAGGAAATGCGGATTCTGATGGTAGGTCTTGATGCTGCCGGTAAAACCACCATTCTTTACAAGCTCAAGTTGGGAGAAATCGTCACTACCATCCCTACCATTGGTAATTATTTACAGGCTAACCATTCATTTCTTTTCTTTTGTATATTTGTAATTCGTTGTTTTTATGCTGCTAGGCTTTAATGTGGAAACTGTGGAGTACAAGAATATTAGCTTCACTGTCTGGGATGTTGGTGGTCAAGATAAGGTGATTGATATATGCCGTTGATTTATGTTTATCTGTTGTCTACATTTTATTCTTAGCGACTGAATCTCGTTTTAGCCATTCTAGTTTCCTAATGGTCTCTTATGATGACTGTTTTGCGTGGACTGTGTTTATTGTTGCTTTAATAATCAATCATATGCTAGGCTTTTCCTGGTGAAATTGTGGTCCTTTTCCATGGATTTGCTTTCTATCTAATTTCCTGGATTTTATCAGAGGGGGAGGGAGAGAGTGTGTTGGGCTTGACTGAGATAGGTGAATTAGATTTGACATCTGGAATAGGATCTACTCTCTTTGTTTTATCAGCGGAGATGTGATCAATGCCTGTCATCATCGTGTGCTTTTCATCCAGGGGCCTGTTGATAAAATCCTTGACTGTGAACACATGTTCTGTTTCCTCTTGGTTGGATTAGTGACTGTGCGCGATTTGTTTCTAGAGCTCCTTTTGAGCTTCTAAGTTCTTGTCCACTGTTGAACTCAACTTGTTATTATTGTTGTTGTTGTTATAACTTTGATTGAAAAAATAAAGTGGTTTTACTGTCCACAAATTGTAATTTCATGCATGGGTGATTTCAGATTCGCCCTTTGTGGAGACATTACTTCCAAAACACGCAAGGGCTTATCTTTGTGGTTGACAGTAATGACCGAGATCGAGTTGGTGAGGCTAGAGACGAGCTGCACAGGATGTTGAACGAGGTACCGAGAGTGTTAATCTTTGCTTATATATCAACATTTAAGATTCTGCTATGGCATTTCTTTCATTTATGCTACTGGAATAATAAGATAATTTTGCATGAATCTATATGCAGTGATGTATTAGGATTGAGGAAATAATATTGATTTTATTTTTTCTGGGCAGGATGAGCTGAGGGATGCTGTGCTCCTTGTGTTTGCAAATAAGCAAGATCTTCCAAATGCAATGAATGCTGCTGAAATCACCGATAAGCTTGGTCTTCATTCTCTAAGGCAACGCCACTGGTAAAGTTGATAGCACTCTCTCTCTCCCACCCACCCACCGCCACCCCCACCCCCATGCACATAAGCACACCCACAAGCCTACAAAGAATGAAAAGCACAAATTCATAGTTATCCTCAAGACTGGGTGCCAATTACCACTGCTTCCACCTACAAAATGCAATATTTTTTTTAGGAATGCAAACTTGGAAGCAATCTTCTCTTGCTCGTCATACCTTCTCTTTTCTTGTGAACTATCTCTTCACCCTTTGATTGCACTACACAAACATAAGCAAGCACGTAACTTTTGTTGATGTTTTGCAGGTATATCCAGAGCACGTGTGCCACTTCAGGAGAAGGGCTTTATGAAGGATTGGACTGGCTTTCAAACAACATTGCTAGCAAGGTATGCACAATAGTATCTGTATTCTTCATTGCTTCCATAGTTTCCAAAGGTTCACTCTCTTCTAATTGTGGTCTGTCACATATATTTTTTCTAACTCACTTTTTTTTTTTTTGAAATTACAGGCTTAATGGTCTGGAGTTGAAATTTTCTCAACAATGTGCGCTAGCATTTGATGTTATGTTTTAGATGCCGCCTCCATTCTTTTTCCCCTCCTTTGTTCTCACAAGATTTGTTTTATAATTTCATACTTGTCAGTACTCTGTTTGTCTTTTTAATTAACATACATTATGCAGACTATTTGAATCAGAATATATTCTGAATATAAGCCATGAGTAGTTGGAGTGTCAGTCAAGTCACGAAATAGATTCATTTGCCATTTGAATTTTACTCCTGGCTAATCTAAGGAGGCCTTTGTTGTAATCAGTCGTCGGAGATAAAACCCGGCATCGGAATCACATTCATATTAATAAGTTAATCCAGCTAGTTTAAGTAGCCAGTTGCTCAGTTTCAATCCGATCAGCCCAAACTAACAATACATAGTTAAATCTGTTGCTCCTAATGCTTCTTTTCTTTTCTACTGCTTGTTTCTGTTTTTTCTTGAGTGCGTCATTTGCTTGATGGGCACTTGAGAAAAAAAATTCTATACAATATAACTTTATGAATCTCAATCACGATTTTGGGGGTTGAAACTTGGTAAAATTAAGTCCGGCAAACCAACAAAATAAGAATGGTCAACTCAGACAACTCTCGATGTTCACAAAATCCTACCTTTTTTCCTGTAACGACTTCGTCCTCCCTATTGCTGGAAGAAACGGCTGCAATTTGGGAAGGCATTCTGGAAACTTGAGATGATTTGGGGATGGTATGCCAAGCCCTTGTACAAGGACGTGGTGGAACCTCTCGATCAATGACAAGACAACCTTCTCCTCGTCTGCTTCATCCAAAGAACCTGCACAGCCAACAAACGACTTGAAATGTCACCAAAAATTGCACAAAACGCAAACACATGAGATGGTAAACCCAATAGATGCAGCAAGACAGACATTATGTTAATTTTGATGTGATAATATAAAAAAATATTTTGATATCAATTTAAAAAGAGTCCACGTTCTTTTGAGCTCCTTGCCCACATGCTGTTTCATCTCAAACACCAATAGGATGACAAAACTAAACAGGATCGAAAGTGTTAGAAGTTTGAGAAGCAGGAAAGATATGAAACTGCAACTGCCACAACCCACAAAGAAGCAACTGCTTGCTTTTATACCGTCGAAAAACTATCATGGGAGAAATGGTAAATTAGAAACGCATAAAAATCAGATTCAAACAATGAACTAGCGTAAATGCATCTAAATAGAGTTGACGTGATAATAAAAAGTTTGGCTACGCGGTTATCAAAAGCAATTTAATTTATTTATTGACTCTCACGACTTGATTAATTATTCTTCGACCCGGACATACTGACCCGGAATAACTGGTCTACCTGATGAGCTGGACCGAGTAACCAGACTCTCCTGGTAACCCAACTGAACTAACTCCACTAATAACCAAACTAACCCAACTAATACTTTTAACAGTGCCTCCCACTTGTCTGACTGATGTGGCCTGCTGACTCCCCGCCGTCTTGATGTGACAGAGAGATGACTGATGCGACCACACGGGACACATGGCAGGTTACCATGCCGAAGGCACGTGACATAACCACACTTGTGAAACCTGCCCGCGTGGATGTATGGCCCTCCTCAAAAAACCACATTGCACGCCCGGAACCGCCCAAGCCACGTTCTCTCCAAGCAACCACCCTCTCAACCGTTTTAAATCCCCATCTTTAAAATTCCTACCTCGCAATCACTAAAAAACATCGAAAAAACAAACTATTACTCAAACTTTGGAAATGCCAGGACTTACTATTGGAGACAGTATCCCAAACCTTGAAGTTGAGACCACTCATGGAGTTATCAAGCTTCATGAATACATAGATACCTGGACCATTCTCTTCTCGCACCCAGGTTGTGTCTCTCTCTATATATATATATTTATATTTTGTGTTTGTGCAACTGCTTTTGATGTTTATTTTAAGTTAATTATGGGGTCTGAGTTGTAAGTTTTTTGCATGCAGGTGATTTCACGCCAGTTTGTACCACAGAACTTGGAAAGATGGCTGCTCATGCTCCAGAATTTGCTAAGAGAGGGGTCAAGCTTTTAGGGTTGTCCTGTGATGATATTTCGTCTCATGTCGAGTGGGTCAAGGACATTGAAGCCTACACTGTAAGAATCTCTCTTTCTAAACGATCGTTGTTAATTTGGGTATTTGGAAAATATTCAGTTGAACATGCAAGGAATTTTCTACGTATATGGCTGTGCTGCAACTCTGTTCTAGATGAACTTGTATATTTTTTATCAGTTTTATGTTTCATATACGATGAGTAATTATTTGCACAATTCGTGCATGCAGCCTGGATGCAAGGTTACATATCCAATAATTGCGGATCCTAACAGGGAACTCATAAAAATACTCAATATGGTGGATCCAGACGAGAAAGACTCTTCAGGGCACGATGTTCCATCTCGAGCCCTGCATATTGTTGGTCCCGACAAGAGGGTAAGCTCGAAATCCATAACTATCATCTCCCTTTTTTATGTAAATGGTTTGACTAACGATAAAAAAAATTCCACTTCGCTTTCAAAATTTAGAATTGATATCTTTGGTAACTAAATGGAAATATCAAGTACTGCAATTGATTTAAGCGACCATATTTCGTTGACCTAATTTAATTAATTTTGGGATGATTTCATATCGTAGATCAAGTTGAGCTTTCTGTACCCAGCAAGCACTGGCCGCAACCTGGATGAAGTAGTGAGGGCCTTAGATTCCCTGGAGAGGGCATCAAGGAACAAGATTGCGACCCCGGCAAATTGGAAGCCAGGTGAAGATGTCGTCATCTCCCCTAGTGTCTCGGATGAGGAAGCTAAAACGCTATTCCCTCAGGGATTCAAGACTGTTGGCCTTCCATCCAATAAAGGATACCTCCGCTTCACCAATGTTGATCGTTAGAATATAATCAGCGGACTTCGTTTTCACCTCGGACATGAACAAGCTCGCTAACTTTATCTATCATGTTTTTTATGTAGACTGATTTCCGAACAAGTACTTTCTGCGTGCGAGTGACTAGTTGTTTGTCTATATTTTGTTGAAAGATAACTCCTTTTTCTACAGGTCCATTTCAAGTTTTCAACTCGTCATCTCTGTTGGATTCCTACGATTTTCAGTCGTCTTTGAATTACTCGTATACGGAGCTGTATATGGTAGAAGCCAAAACAACGTTAACAGTTAACACTGCATATGCGTTAGTGTGTTTTGAGACAGTAATCACGGTTTTTTTTTTATCAAAACAATATTTTTTATTTTTTAAAAGCTTATAAAAACAATCCAAAAGCGTATGAAAACAAACAAACAACATCGTAGACAGTTTCTATTTCGATTTCTCGGGCTCTGTACGCAGCGTGGGTGCATCAGGTTTTATAGTTTCTAGTCGTCGTCTTGGAAGCCAACAAGCTGTCGACCTTTTCGCTTGTGCGGTGGATTCTCTGGCACTGCTGTTTGGATGAGGATGTTTGCATATGCGGTACGCATCAACTTGACTGGTTGCAATTGAAAAGGTGCCTTTAGGTTCACAGTTTTTATTAATTTCTGGATATTAATAATTGATTAATGTATATACTTTCAAAAAATCTACCATTTATCAATCAACCCTAGGGTTCAAGCATTTACCCCGTTCACCCCTCTATACGTTGTTTCATAACCTCACGTGGGGCATTACTTGCTGAGAATTATAGGGCAGACATTATTTTGGGATTAAATCCATTATTAATCGGGAAAAATCTCATCGACGTGTAATAGTTAGGTTAACACTGTTATCGTTTTCAGTTACTTTTCCTTCCTAGTTCCAGCCTCTTCGAGAACGCTTCATTAACCCTTTTTTTTAGGAGGTAAAGTTGAAGTCCAGCAAAAACAAAGAATGGAGATGCTTTTTCAAGGAGTCAATTTTGGTTTCTTTGCTCTTGGCGATGAATCTCCAGTATTTTTTTTACTTGCTAAAATAACTCGACATCATGGAAAGTTTCACCTTGCATTCGACTTTATGCACATTTTTCAAGCTGAGTTCAATTCTTACACAGGGCCGCTATGTTTGAAAAAGACGAGCCATCTTTTCCTATAGTTTCAACTGGTGGATCCCAGCACCAGGCTGTCTCTTTGTTAACGGTCAAAAAGCCTTCCATCCCCACCCCATCTGGTAGAGAAAATTAAGGACAGATTGCCAGTAACTGTGCCTTCCTTTCGCTAAAATCGATGTGGTGCCAGAGTCACTGATCTTTCCGAGTTTTATCACTAAAATTGCCCTTTCCTCTCTTAGCAGACTAGCACTTCTAAATAAAATACCCTTCTCCCCTTTGAATTTCTTGGTTTGCAAAGAAAACAAGAATGTATTTCACTCCGGCACCGCTCATCACTCTCAAGATGTCCCTGTTCGTAATCCTAACACTTCAACCACTGCTAACCCTTTCTCTCGCTACCTGCAGAACCTCCTGTGGCAGCATTGCCATAAACTATCCGTTCGGCATCGATGATGGGTGCGGCGCACCCCAGTTCCGGCACATGCTGAACTGCAGCACCGACTTGTTTTTCTTAACCCCTTCGGGTGGCTACAAGGTCCAGCACATAGATTATGAAAAAAAAACAATGACTGTATATGATCCTGCTATGTCAACGTGCTCCATTCTACAGCCCCATCATGATTTTGTTATGTCAGACATTCAATCTGTTACTATCCCACCAACGCCAGACACTGTTTTTGCTCTTCTTAATTGCTCCATCGACTCTCCAGTACTTAACCATTACAAAAATCTTTGTTTCAACTTCTCCGGCCACTCATGTGATGAATTCTATGGCGCGTGCAATGCTTTTAGAGTTTTCCATTTGTTAACTAACAGTTCTCCACCCTGTTGTTTTACGGGATATGATACTGTGAAGTTTATGAGCATGAATATTTTGGACTGCTCGCATTATACCACTGTGATTAATTCTGATAGCTTGATGGGTATTTCACCTTTGGATTGGGTTTATGGGATCAAACTTTCTTATAGCGTGCCTGAAACCGGTTGTGAACGGTGCTCGAAATCTGGTGGGACTTGTGGGTATGATACTGAGACAGAAGGAATGACGTGTCTGTGTTCGAGCTTCTCAAATTATACCAGAGAATGCGGTAAGAATTATTTAATATTTGCTTGTCAAGTACTGCTAGAGAGGTTAATTAGGGTTGAAGAAACTTATTTCATGTGTGGTTAGCACCGAAGTGTCCTGGCTAATTTTTTTGTTTTGTGCTCTGTTTCAGCTGGGGGCAGTCTTACAGCAGGTGATCACAGAAGCAGCCATTGTCCGTTGACATTCTTCAATGTTGCAATTTTACTTGTTTTGAGTTCGTTACTCGTGATTTAATGATCATGATGTATTGTGAATCATTTCTTGTCTCACTATTTTCTCTCCTATTTATTGTCTCTGTTTTAGCTCAAGTTGTGGTACTTGGAAGCAGAAAAAACATGTAATATGGCCAACAATTTGAGAAAATGTACTGAATTTCTTGAAATGACGACAGATTCTTTTGATTTAACAAAGAAGGCAGCAGAAATGGACTTTCAGGAAAAAATATTGCGTTCGATTCCAATGGCCAGTGTAAACAACCCGACATTGATTAACGATGTTCATAATATCCTGTTCAAATCCGATGTTCGTCTTTCCCTGAAGTACCAGGTCTAGCTAAAAGCCCGAGTTTCAGAGAAACGTGTTACTAAATTGCTGGACCAGAATTGAAGCTGAAAATTGTTCTGGTTCGAGTTTATGAGGAGGAATACATGTGGATTTCTTGTTAGAATCAATGGCGCTTTTTTCCAATTTTTTTATATAAGTTGGTGTAATAAAACAAAAATTATTTTGACTTGGCAGTGGTAACGCGGTCCAGGTAATTTTGCAAGAATATTTTTTCAGTTAAAAAATATATTTTTTTATTATTTTGTATATTAATATACCAAAACTATATAAAACAAATACTTATTAGCACATTAAATAAAATATATTTTAAAAAACAGATTCAGCTAAAAAAGAGTCAATACACATTGAGGCTTTATTTAATCACATCCTATGAAAACACTTGTGAATATGGAACAGAAAATCCCTGCTGCCAAGAGTCATGGTTCGATGCTAATTAAGGTTTTGAAGCTCCTGGTGATAATACCGACAGAATTAAGGTTTTGCCTTTTCTTAACTAAAAATTTAAAATCGAAAACAAAGATGACGTGGCAAGTACTTATGAGGTGCCTGGCAGTAGTGTGATAAGGATGGTTTTACTATGTTTTTTTGGTTTAAAAATATTTCTTTATTTTTAAATTCAAATCTTTATATTAGTACTTTAAAAACGATCTAATATATATATATAAAGAAAACAGATTGATAGTCTGTATATAGCAGATTGATAGTGTAATTGAATTTTTTTAAAATGGTTTTTTATTTATAAAAATATTAAAATTATTTTTTAAAAAAAATTATTTTTAATATATCCTGATCTAAAAATATCAAAAAAAAGTTAATTTAAAATAAATAAAATAAAATGGAGTGCAAAACAGCATTTAAACTGAATTTCAAACTCCCTTTAATCTCTACAAAAAGAAATGGGTTTTAATTTAATGAATTGAGCGACGGGTCATCGAGTCCCTCTTTTAAACCTTCAAAGAATTAAGAGCGTTCTCTCTCTCTCTCTCTCTCTCCGCGTGTGGTGTGGACGCAATTAAGCAATGGCTAGAGAAGATAACAGTAATTCAGAAGCTCTAAAGACCGCCATGGAAAACCTCAATGTACAACAACATTCCTCATCGTCTAGTCGAAACGACAGTGCTTCTGGTAACGGTGTGGAGGTCACTTGCTTCACGGAGGTCGTCGATGACGTGACCCTTCACCTCCAGATTATCCATCTTGGCAAACAGGTAATTAATTAAGGAGTTTATCGTTACTTAAATTTTTTCTAGTTGACTAACCAAGTCCCCTTTTTGTTAATGAATTGATCGTAGATATATGCATGGATTGGTTGCAATTCTGGTAAATTAGGTCACTTGTATGCCGCTGCATCCACTCGCCCTGTAAGCAATTTTTTTTCTTTCAATTTTAGTTAGGTTTTTGGTATTACTGTTAATTTTTAATTGATTGTGTTGTTGCTTAGTTAATTTTGGTTTGGTGATGTGTTTGTAGAATAATACGGCAAGTGTGACTTGTGTACTCGGAGGAAATTCTGACAATACAGGGACTGGCATTGCTCGACGATTAGGTAGGCACTACCATGTTATGGAATCAAAGTCTGACGGTAATGGGATTAATCAGCTGAGAAATTCTTTTTTTTGTAGTGTTGAAGACTGGATTGAATATAATGTTGGCTTCTAACATTCCTAAGAACAGTCCTTTGCTTGAGGTCTGCTCTCTCTCTCTCTCCCTCCCCCTCTCCCTCCCTCCCTCCCTCTCTCTCTCTCTCTCTCTCTCTCTCATGTGATTATGCACTAGAATCGTGGTTGCATCTATCTCGTACCAATGGCCATGTGCGATGCTCATGAGAATAGCTGCAGATAAGTAGTTATGAAAATGATATACCAATGACATCTTTAGGGAAAGTAATATTATTAGACAGGGGTGTCTGGTAACTGATTAGTTTGATATAAAGCTGTACAAGACAAGAGTTCAATCGAGATTGTATCCAGTGAGGAGAGATTGATGGTTAAACATGAATGAAATAGTATCTGAAAAGCAATTTTGATAGCTGACAAAGTCTGGGTGATGTTCTTTGTAAAATTCATGGGAATTTCTATACGATTACTTCAGAAGTATTACTTTCACACAAGCAAAGGTCAAACTAATGCTGAACCAAAAAAGTTACTTGGCAATAAAAGGGCTAAAGTCTATGATTTCCAATTTTGGTAGCATGGGAACTGCATGTTATTGAAATATTTTGGAGAAATTTAGGGAATTCTAATCTGGTATTATTAGAGAAATGATTATATATCATGTTACCAGATGCTAGGTATTTCCAAAAAAAAAGAAGTTAAACCAGTATTTAGAATGTAATAGGAATCTCATGCATTAATTCTTGGACTTCCGTGTTTTCCTTATTATCTGCGTTGTCAAGTGATCGATATGTGTTGATCTCGACTAAAAACAGTGATCTTTGTGATTTGCGTACATTCATGAGTTGGCGTACGAAAAGTTCTCATTGTCTTTTCCTTTTCTTATCAAGTTTTTTGTTCTTCTGGGCTGTTAGGCAAATGCTGAGAAAAAATTGGTGGAGAAGCTGATACATTTGGGGTATGCAACACCAAAATCCAAAGGAACATCCTCATAGTACAATGCGACATTATCGCATAACGTGGCAATGTAGATCAGATTATACGTCAAGTTAGAGTCTTAACTCAATTTCACTTTTAAAGAATGTTAAAACTTTTATCTACCATGCATGGCAATTGAGATTGAATAGTCAAGAAGCGGGTCGAGAGAATTCCAATTTCGTATAATTTCAGAAAGACAGAATATAAGCACAGTGAATCAGACTTGTATGGCTCGGTGCTGCATTTTTTCTTACCTATATTACGAGCTTTGGTGATACGACCTCTAGTTTTTTTTCCGCGGATTGAAATCCATATGCTATTGAATGGGGAACTTTAAATTTTAACCTGTCAACCTTATTTTGATCTTGTAAATGTAGATTTAGCTCATTGTTTATCGTTTTTACAGTCATCGTGCCTGTATTTTTGGCTTACTAGATATTGATATGGCAACAATTTTCAATCTGCGGTTTAGCTGTTTTAACTGTTGCTGAATGCAATTTTTTCAATTTTACTTTCCAGAATCCAGACGACTCTCGCAGTGTGATGAGAACGTTGTTTGCTCGGTGTTTGGCAATCAAAATACAGTTCACTTAAAATTTGTTTTTTAGTTTAAAAATATATTTTAATATATTCTTAAAAAAATATTTTTTAATCCATTGACATAAAAAAGGTCAAATTTTCATTTTGTGAACAAATCTGTTAATTAGTTTAGCCCATTATCCTCAATAGAAAACTTGCTATACCTTTTTGAAGGGCCATTAGTGTTTAGCCCATCGGTATCAAAATTTGAAGGGCCAAATTTTGATCCTGGTGAATAAAGCTTGTCTAGTATTTAAGTAGAAAATGGAAAATATGAGACACCGGGGATAGAAGAGATGCGGCTATGTTGAGTGAAGGTTCGTACTGCATCCTTTTTGACGTCTATGTTTGACGCAAGTAAATAAGTGCGTATCTCAAAGAAAAGAAAAATTTCACGAGCATGAAAGCATATGTTAGACGTATGCCATGGATTTCCGTTTGAGGTTTTCCTGACGCTAAAGATTCGATCGTTTCCCCCGCGAATGGACGTGGTTGCACAAGCATATCGTTGTGTTCAAGTTCTGTAAGATTGCGGTTTGCAAGGAAGGAGTGCAGAGAATCGATTCCGCTTCCTGTCTCAAAATTAATCTTTGTTCTATCAAAGATGATTATATCCTAAAACAACTTCTAAAAGTTTCGAATAATTACTTTCTCTTGACTTTCTTCCAAATAGGGGAGCAGATGTTTTTTTAATTCCCCTCTATCCTGCACATCGTTTAGTGGATTTTGTTGCCAGGAAAGATATTGTCACCGCCATGACAGAAGCTGACAGCAAAATCTATCCCCCTCCTGGTATTCCTCCCTACCCTTCCCTTTTTCTCTCATCGACTAACACCATGTTCTCTGACCTGACCTTTTCTCTTCTGATAACTGCCGACAACATCGTCTAACACACAGCCTGTTTGTCTGATGATCAAGCTTTCTCTAATAACCAAACCGAAGAATGATCAAACCTGTGTGTGCTGATATCATTTCCTTTTACAGGTGCTGTAGCATCCATATCAGATGCATCTCCCGTCCATTACATAGTTAAAATAAAGTTATTTTCGTTACTTGCAAAAACTGAGGTGGAGAAATATGAATCAGGGTTTTTTGAAGCTGGGGGCTTTAAATGGTACATTTTTTTGCTAGTAAATATGTATCTCTCATTGTCTTGCTGTCCCCAACAGCTGTTGGGAGATACCCTTAGCAGCACAGTTTTTATTTTTTATTACCTCCTATGTTTTGCATTGCAAGGAATTTGGTTCTATATCCAGGTGGAAACAAGAGCAAGAATGTAAAAGAACACATCTCTCTCTATTTAGCAATGGCTGACACCAGTTCTCTTCCACTTGGTTGGGAGGTCCATGTGATTTTCCGGCTGTTTTTGCTTGACCAAAACAAGGACAGCTACTTGGTAATTCAAGGCATGTTTTCTAGATATTATTGATTGCAGTTTTTGTTTAAATGTTTATAGTATCACCAAAGTTATGCGCTGTTATCCTTGTAAATTGGGTGGCAAGCAAGATTTACATGCAATAATTTTCTTCCATCACTTGAGTAATTTAGTTTAACTTGAGAGACAGTGATCACCCCCCGCCCCCCTAATGTTTCGGCCTTGTTGCCTAGGATAGATGCAGCAGGAAAGGAAAGACGCTTTCATGGATTGAAGCTTGAATGGGGTTTTGATGAATTCATTCAGCGTTCAACATTTAATGATTCTCGTTATGGATTCCTTGTGGAAGACACTTGTGTGCTTGGAGCAGAAGTATTTGTCTGCAGAGAAAGAAGCAGAGGCAAAGGAGAGGTTTTATCAATGACTAAGCAACCTGCTACTCTCAAGTACACTTGGAAGATCGAAAACTTTTTGAAGTTGGATGAAAAACGTCAAGAATCACAAATATTCAAATCCACAGATAAAATAAGATGGTATATTTATTTTATTATATTATTTTCGCCTGTAATCTTATTTAAACATGTTTCGGATATGCTTTAGGAGGCCACTGTTTCTCTTACATTAACAATTCGTTAGTGGCCAGGACGAAATTTACCACTGCATAAGTTAACTTGTTGGTGATTCTTTTCGGGATGAAAATTCATTTACTCGAGTATAGAAAAGTTACCTTCTCATATATCCTTTTGTTCTATTAGTATTTAGTATCACTTTTGATTTTCTTTTCTTTTTTTTCTTCTACCTGTACTGGTTGTTTCAGGAAGATACTGCTCTATCCTAAGGAAAAGATTCTAGAATGAGCACCCATCTTTCTCTGTACTTGGCTTTGGATTTGGAAACCCTCCCTGCTGGTTGCAGACTCTATGTGGATTACACCTTGCGCATTGTGGATCAAGTAAAGGATAGGAAGCTAGACCTTTCTGGTAAAGGTAAGAACACAAATAATCTTATTTGCTGGTTTAACACGACAACCCCACAAGATTGTCTTGAAGAGATTATTGGATCCCCCGCCCTTTTCTGTCAACGAAAAAAAAAGTTCAGATTGATTCTTCTTCTTGCAGCTAAACACTGGTTTGGTGCCTCAAGCTCAGAAAGTGGATGGACAAGATTTGTTTCCCTGGATTATATCTATCAGTCAAACCATGCCTATGTTATTCAGGACATTTGCATAATTGAAGCAGAGGTCATTGTACTTGGAATTGGTTCTGCATTTTAGTTATGATTTTATTTTTTTATTTTCAATCAGAAATATAATGAAATATCATGTCAAGAATTTCATCGATTTTATCAATGGCAAGGGTGATTTTAATTCCAAACATAATTTTCGTGCCAAAAAAACTCAAAATTTAACGCTCACTTACTTAAGATCAGCAACCCACCCATTGTACTAAAGATTTTACAGATGCAAAAGATATCATAGATATACAATTCATTAATTATTATTTTTTTATTTGTAAACTTATAAGATAAACTTTAATCCCAAAAAATCCATATGTCTAGATTAAAAACAAATCCTAATGAGATTTTGGGTAAAAGATGACACTGTTTTGGTAACTGTCCTTTATGGTCACTGAAGTTTTAGGCCAACTTCAACATCAAGAAATTAAATCGAATGAAAAAAGAGAGAGAGACTATTGATCCTTCTTTCCCAATTCGTAATCCTATATATATATATATATATATATATAGAGAGAGAGAGAGAGAGAGACTATTGATCCTTCTTTCCCAATTCGTAATCCTATATATATATATATATATATATATATATATATATATATATATATATATATATATATATATATTGTAATTATAAACCAAAAGAGGAGAAAACAAAGAGAGAGAATGGGCGACACATGCGCAGTATGCGTGGAGGTCGCCTTTGGAGCTTGCCGTCACCAAGAGGTTTGCTCCACCTGCGTTGCTCGCCTTCGCTTTGTACGCAATGACCACCGTTGCTTCACTTGCAAGATTTAGCCCTCTTGTCTTTGACCCTAGAGTATGTGGTATGTTATATTTTCTGCATGCGCAACATCGATTTTAATTACTTTTATTTTTAGTTAATTTTAAAGGTTAGTCTCTTGGATTTTTACATGCTATATTTAGGGTATTTGACGAGAGCCATAAACGACTTCCTCCATATTTCCAGATCACCCATCTGAGGGCCAGGTGGGATCCTATGGTTTCATAAGGGAACGCAAGCTTGTTTTGATGATTTCAACCAATACAAGATGATGAAGGCAATGTGTGGACTTTCTTGTACAGCTTGTGAGTTTGAGAATGCAGGAGGAAGCAAAGACTGCCGAGAGGAGGTTGTCGTTATGTGTTGCAGATTTGACCAGCCATTTGTTTTCCCACAATTAAAGGTGCGGCGCTTTAAATTGATCTTGAAATTAACTGTTACCAAGCTGTCTATCTTCTAGTTTAATGCATTATATGGTATTCCTTTTAAAGAATGCAAGCATTGTAAGGTCATCCCTTGTTGATCTGACCAGTTCCATTTCCATTTCCAACCATATTATTGTTTACTTGCTGAAAACACCCCCCGTAAAAAAGATTTCTTTGGTTTTGAAATTTGAAAGCATTTTGTCTTCATGTGAAAACTTTTGCTTGCTTATTATCGATCCTTGGTTTTTACAGGTAAAATCATTATATAGGTGTTTGTGGGCGAGCAAAGCTATACACGAGCACAGTTAAATCGGCATATGAACTGAGGGGATTCAGAGGTTGATGGTCACGAGATCGATAGAGGAGGTTTTCTGGGGCCACCCAATTTGTGATTTTTTTGGAGAGCAGTTCAATGGAAATAATGTACTCTATTCATATGTCGTTTGACCATTATACCCGTCATTTTTGCGCAAGGCAAGACTTTTTTTCCTTTTGTTTATGATTGCAAATTTGTAGTTTAACTCAGCCAGGACAGGAATGCAACCACGCTCCACTCAGGACAAAATGTAGTGGTTCCAAGATCATCGCAGGTCCTGAGTTCAGTTGGTCACAGACCAGGGCTCTCTGCTAACTCTCCAAGCTATGCTTGGTGTCGTTCTTCGCATGACCGTGGAGCTGTGTCTAGATACCAAGTTTCTGCCCTGAGCAGACCAGCTAGCTACTAATGCTAGTTTAATGCACACGAAACTTTCTGAGCCCAACGTTTCTTCATCGTCTACAACTGGTTCGTCGTCAGCTCCAAATGTTACCGGAAAGGAGCAGTTGAGAATTCCTCTTGCCCTCCTATGGCTGCATTGTTGAAGCGTAAGTTTCCTCAAGCAGCCCATCGTTAGCAAACATGGAAGGGATTCAAACGGCAAACAAGCCTTAAGTGGAGCCTGCTCTAGAATTTGACGGAGACAGATATAATACTTCCAAGTGTATATCTAGAGAATTCTGCCTGGGTCCAATGGGCGATATGGTCTGTGTCATCTTGTTCCTGATCTTGCTAGACTCTGTCCTGATTCAACAAAGCAGAAAGAACTTCTTGCAACCTACAATGTCAGTTCACCGAGAAATTGTTCCGATGAGAAAAGGACGAAACAATTTTTCATGATCCAAGAAGGGCAAGCAAGGAGAAATTTCCAGTTGATGCGGATCAGAAGCATCCACAGAAAGCAACACGGTTCGGCAGTGAGATTGCAATTAAGCACCACTAGTCTAGTAAAGACTTTCATGCAGATTCAAAGACATTCCACTGGACTGTGAGGGTGTACTCAATTGACATCAGTTCAGTGATGGTCTGGTAGCATAGTAGAGATGAAATTGTTGAATCATATTCAAAAATGTTCGGTCAAAATGAAGGGGTGGCATTGTCCCAGAGCCAAGGAAACGATGATGTTTTCAGCCAACAGATGTTCCGTTTTCCATAATTTTAAACCCTGATGTCATTACCAAACGATATTTTTGATGTTGTAAATTGCTATTTCTAATGCGACACACTTATTAATGGTGATATCAGCTTGTGTTAACTGCAATTCTCTTGGTTACCAAACCATGTTTGGATTAAAAACACTATCCATTAATCTTTCCACAAGCGAAAGTTGTGGACATGGTGATGTTTATGTTAATGCAGTTTCCATACAAATCGTAAAGTAGAAGGTTACATTGGTCACAGGAATAGCCACAGCCCATCCATTCGGCCATAGAAGTCTAAAAGAAGGTTTCATATACTTTACAATACGTCATATAATTTACACAAGGAATCATATGAGCACTTATTTACATGAGTCTGGCTTTGAGCCATACAGGCATGTTCACAGAGAATTATTTGATACTTACAAAGACAGAAATGAAGTATTCAGGAGAAAGGATGATTCAGCTTAGCCAAAGGTTTTTCGCTGCTGTAGCACATGTACAGAAATCCATCATCTTCCTTGTAAGATTCATAGATAGAATCCATTCGACTTGCTGTAAATAAATAGCTCGAGTTAGCAGGTTCCTATAAGAAGGCTGTAAGCAAGTTACAATGTCGAGAACAACCAAATGTTTCAATTTTACCTGTTTGAGGCAGTGTGTTCTTCACAAATATGAACAGAGCCTTCCCAGGAGTTAACTCTAGCCTACTACTTAAAATGTGGATGAATTGTCCGATAGTCATGTCTCGGGAACCAAGTATCTGAAAAAACAAGAAATATAAAGATTGCAATCTTACAACAATATACTGGCTAAAAACTTGGTTACGAACTTAAGGAATCTGAAGCTCAAATAGTGTCACCCGGACTGGAAATCAGAACATGGGTATATGTAAGATTAACATGGCAGTGATAGTTTTTCCTTTTCTTTCTTTTATTTATTTATTTATTTTCAGTTTTAACAACTGAATTTTTGACAATGCAAAGAGGAGAGATAGACATACTTTCTCTTTTCCATTTCTGGCAGGTCCGTCCTTGAATATCTTTCAATAATCACCTAAAACTCAGAGAAAATACAGATGAGTTGCAATGGGTTTTTTTAAAAAAAAAGACTTCAAGATTGATGTTTCTATTTAAATTCCACTGGTGAAGTGGAATTTTGCCTAGCTTGCCCAACAATCATGCTTTGGCTTAGTGTGCAGGGTTAGGTAACTTGTACAAGGTACATCATTCTGGCCAGAATTTCAAAAATACTTCTTTTGCATTAGACAATTAAAACCAACAATTGATTACCTTAAGACAGCAGCCAGCTTAGCTATGACAAAATCATCATTAACACTTGGAATAACAAATTACAATCAAGAAAACATATTTTCCCACAGGAAACATCAATATAAGCAGAAAAACTTGCACATCCAGATCAATACGAGGAATTTCCGACTATCTTGGAATTTTCAGGTTTGTTTTCAGATTCGAATTGTATGATCTTTCCATTCTTTGGTGGGGTTAACCAGGACTAAACCCGCCCCTCCCAGATCAGGTCTTGGGCTACACATTCTAATTGTCAACTAAGACAGGACCCTGAAACTACTCGGATAAAAAGGAGGCAGATGTCCCACTAAATTATCAAAAATAAATGAACTGGCAGCAAGAAAACCAGAGAAACAATTACATAAACCGGTCAAAATGACAGATCAAAATCAAAGGAATACAAAACAATATGATAGAAAGAGAGAGAACTTACAGGAACTCTATATGGGTATTTGACAATCAAATTCTTTTATTATCCAAGTCTATCATCTATTTAACCACAAACAGACACAGGTCAATATCAACCTAGACGAAATATGAACTTTGAGAGACAAAAATAAAAAGGAAAAATAAACTAACCAAATGTGAATTCCTGCTTAAAAGACTTGACCTTTCCCATGGATTTTTTGTGTTGGTGATGAGACAATTTGGAGGAGTTGAAAATGATGATGATGTTTTCGGAAGACAAAAGAAGGTGGTTGTGTTGGAATTGTAATCAGGGTTCCGAGACAGCTAGAAAATAGAAATAGAATAACTAGTTATTCAAGTTAGTTGCTGTTCTTTGTTAAAAAAGACACGTAAGATGTCGGTCTTATCGATTGACAAAGCGCACGGCAAGGCAACTGCTTGATATGTCGTCGTTTCTGGGACGGTGGCAATGGGCGGGCCTTCATAACTTGGGTCTACCTTAGCTGAATCAAGCCCATGAAATTATGCTTGGATAGGCCAGCCTTGGGCCTTCTTCTTCTTGAAATTCCATGGTTCCGTCTCCATGTACGTCCCCCCTTCCTCTAGGGACTGGTTTAAATCGTAAATTGAAATGAATTCGATTATTCATATTGTTATTTAGATTTTGATTTAAGAAAAAATAATTATATGGGATTCGATCTCAAGAGAAGATGGTGAGTCATTTTTTACTTGATAATTACATTAATTGACTTGGATATAAATAGATTATTTAAAATAAAATTTAATAAATAAAAAATAGTCTTGAAACTAGCTTCATAATGCTTTTATCGTTAAAACAACGACAAAGAAATGGTTGATGGAAAGATTACAAGAGAAATAATATATTTTTTAGACAAAAATATTAAATTATATTAAACAAGTCCCCTTTTGTTGATGAATTGATCGTAGATATATGCATGGATTGGTTGCAATTCTGGTAAATTAGGTCACTTGTATGTTGCTGCATCCACTCGCCCTGTAAGCAATTTTTCTCTTTCAATTTTAGATAGGTTTTTGGTATTACTGTTAATTTTTAATTGATTGTGTTGTTGCTTAGTTAATTTTGGTTTGGTGATGTGTTTGTAGAATAATACGGCAAGTGTGACTTGTGTACTCGGAGGAAATTCTGACAATACAGGGACTGGCATTGCTCGACGATTAGGTAGGCACTACCATGTTATGGAATCAAAGTCTGACGGTAATGGGATTAATCAGCTGAGAAATTCTTTTTTTTGTAGTGTTGAAGACTGGATTGAATATAATGTTGGCTTCTAACATTCCTAAGAACAGTCCTTTGCTTGAGGTCTGCTCTCTCTCTCTCTCCCTCCCCCTCTCCCTCCCTCCCTCCCTCTCTCCCTCCCTCCCTCCCTCTCATGTGATTATGCACTAGAATCGTGGTTGCATCTATCTCGTACCAATGGCCATGTGCGATGCTCATGAGAATAGCTGCAGATAAGTAGTTATGAAAATGATATACCAATGACATCTTTAGGGAAAGTAATATTATTAGACAGGGGTGTCTGGTAACTGATTAGTTTGATATAAAGCTGTACAAGACAAGAGTTCAATCGAGATTGTATCCAGTGAGGAGAGATTGATGGTTAAACATGAATGAAATAGTATCTGAAAAGCAATTTTGATAGCTGACAAAGTCTGGGTGATGTTCTTTGTAAAATTCATGGGAATTTCTATACGATTACTTCAGAAGTATTACTTTCACACAAGCAAAGGTCAAACTAATGCTGAACCAAAAAAGTTACTTGGCAATAAAAGGGCTAAAGTCTATGATTTCCAATTTTGGTAGCATGGGAACTGCATGTTATTGAAATATTTTGGAGAAATTTAGGAATTCTAATCTGGTATTATTAGAGAAATGATTATATATCATGTTACCAGATGCTAGGTATTTCCAAAAAAAAAGAAGTTAAACCAGTATTTAGAATGTAATAGGAATCTCATGCATTAATTCTTGGACTTCCGTGTTTTCCTTATTATCTGCGTTGTCAAGTGATCGATATGTGTTGATCTCGACTAAAAACAGTGATCTTTGTGATTTGCGTACATTCATGAGTTGGCGTACGAAAAGTTCTCATTGTCTTTTCCTTTTCTTATCAAGTTTTTTGTTCTTCTGGGCTGTTAGGCAAATGCTGAGAAAAAATTGGTGGAGAAGCTGATACATTTGGGGTATGCAACACCAAAATCCAAAGGAACATCCTCATAGTACAATGCGACATTATCGCATAACGTGGCAATGTAGATCAGATTATACGTCAAGTTAGAGTCTTAACTCAATTTCACTTTTAAAGAATGTTAAAACTTTTATCTACCATGCATGGCAATTGAGATTGAATAGTCAAGAAGCGGGTCGAGAGAATTCCAATTTCGTATAATTTCAGAAAGACAGAATATAAGCACAGTGAATCAGACTTGTATGGCTCGGTGCTGCATTTTTTCTTACCTATATTACGAGCTTTGGTGATACGACCTCTAGTTTTTTTTCCGCGGATTGAAATCCATATGCTATTGAATGGGGAACTTTAAATTTTAACCTGTCAACCTTATTTTGATCTTGTAAATGTAGATTTAGCTCATTGTTTATCGTTTTTACAGTCATCGTGCCTGTATTTTTGGCTTACTAGATATTGATATGGCAACAATTTTCAATCTGCGGTTTAGCTGTTTTAACTGTTGCTGAATGCAATTTTTTCAATTTTACTTTCCAGAATCCAGACGACTCTCGCAGTGTGATGAGAACGTTGTTTGCTCGGTGTTTGGCAATCAAAATACAGTTCACTTAAAATTTGTTTTTTAGTTTAAAAATATATTTTAATATATTCTTAAAAAAATATTTTTTAATCCATTGACATAAAAAAGGTCAAATTTTCATTTTGTGAACAAATCTGTTAATTAGTTTAGCCCATTATCCTCAATAGAAAACTTGCTATACCTTTTTGAAGGGCCATTAGTGTTTAGCCCATCGGTATCAAAATTTGAAGGGCCAAATTTTGATCCTGGTGAATAAAGCTTGTCTAGTATTTAAGTAGAAAATGGAAAATATGAGACACCGGGGATAGAAGAGATGCGGCTATGTTGAGTGAAGGTTCGTACTGCATCCTTTTTGACGTCTATGTTTGACGCAAGTAAATAAGTGCGTATCTCAAAGAAAAGAAAAATTTCACGAGCATGAAAGCATATGTTAGACGTATGCCATGGATTTCCGTTTGAGGTTTTCCTGACGCTAAAGATTCGATCGTTTCCCCCGCGAATGGACGTGGTTGCACAAGCATATCGTTGTGTTCAAGTTCTGTAAGATTGCGGTTTGCAAGGAAGGAGTGCAGAGAATCGATTCCGCTTCCTGTCTCAAAATTAATCTTTGTTCTATCAAAGATGATTATATCCTAAAACAACTTCTAAAAGTTTCGAATAATTACTTTCTCTTGACTTTCTTCCAAATAGGGGAGCAGATGTTTTTTTAATTCCCCTCTATCCTGCACATCGTTTAGTGGATTTTGTTGCCAGGAAAGATATTGTCACCGCCATGACAGAAGCTGACAGCAAAATCTATCCCCCTCCTGGTATTCCTCCCTACCCTTCCCTTTTTCTCTCATCGACTAACACCATGTTCTCTGACCTGACCTTTTCTCTTCTGATAACTGCCGACAACATCGTCTAACACACAGCCTGTTTGTCTGATGATCAAGCTTTCTCTAATAACCAAACCGAAGAATGATCAAACCTGTGTGTGCTGATATCATTTCCTTTTACAGGTGCTGTAGCATCCATATCAGATGCATCTCCCGTCCATTACATAGTTAAAATAAAGTTATTTTCGTTACTTGCAAAAACTGAGGTGGAGAAATATGAATCAGGGTTTTTGAAGCTGGGGCTATAAATGGTACATTTTTTTGCTAGTAAATATGTATCTCTCATTGTCTTGCTGTCCCCAACAGCTGTTGGGAGATACCCTTAGCAGCACAGTTTTTATTTTTTATTACCTCCTATGTTTTGCATTGCAAGGAATTTGGTTCTATATCCAGGTGGAAACAAGAGCAAGAATGTAAAAGAACACATCTCTCTCTATTTAGCAATGGCTGACACCAGTTCTCTTCCACTTGGTTGGGAGGTCCATGTGATTTTCCGGCTGTTTTTGCTTGACCAAAACAAGGACAGCTACTTGGTAATTCAAGGCATGTTTTCTAGATATTATTGATTGCAGTTTTTGTTTAAATGTTTATAGTATCACCAAAGTTATGCGCTGTTATCCTTGTAAATTGGGTGGCAAGCAAGATTTACATGCAATAATTTTCTTCCATCACTTGAGTAATTTAGTTTAACTTGAGAGAAAGTGATCACCCCCCCCCCCCCCCGCCCCCCTAATGTTTCGGCCTTGTTGCCTAGGATAGATGCAGCAGGAAAGGAAAGACGCTTTCATGGATTGAAGCTTGAATGGGGTTTTGATGAATTCATTCAGCGTTCAACATTTAATGATTCTCGTTATGGATTCCTTGTGGAAGACACTTGTGTGCTTGGAGCAGAAGTATTTGTCTGCAGAGAAAGAAGCAGAGGCAAAGGAGAGGTTTTATCAATGACTAAGCAACCTGCTACTCTCAAGTACACTTGGAAGATCGAAAACTTTTTGAAGTTGGATGAAAAACGTCAAGAATCACAAATATTCAAATCCACAGATAAAATAAGATGGTATATTTATTTTATTATATTATTTTCGCCTGTAATCTTATTTAAACATGTTTCGGATATGCTTTAGGAGGCCACTGTTTCTCTTACATTAACAATTCGTTAGTGGCCAGGACGAAATTTACCACTGCATAAGTTAACTTGTTGGTGATTCTTTTCGGGATGAAAATTCATTTACTCGAGTATAGAAAAGTTACCTTCTCATATATCCTTTTGTTCTATTAGTATTTAGTATCACTTTTGATTTTCTTTTCTTTTTTTTCTTCTACCTGTACTGGTTGTTTCAGGAAGATACTGCTCTATCCTAAGGGAAAAGATTCTAGAATGAGCACCCATCTTTCTCTGTACTTGGCTTTGGATTTGGAAACCCTCCCTGCTGGTTGCAGACTCTATGTGGATTACACCTTGCGCATTGTGGATCAAGTAAAGGATAGGAAGCTAGACCTTTCTGGTAAAGGTAAGAACACAAATAATCTTATTTGCTGGTTTAACACGACAACCCCACAAGATTGTCTGGAAGAGATTCTTGGATCCCCCCCGCCCTTTTCTGTCAACGAAAAAAAAAGTTCAGATTGATTCTTCTTCTTGCAGCTAAACACTGGTTTGGTGCCTCAAGCTCAGAAAGTGGATGGACAAGATTTGTTTCCCTGGATTATATCTATCAGTCAAACCATGCCTATGTTATTCAGGACATTTGCATAATTGAAGCAGAGGTCATTGTACTTGGAATTGGTTCTGCATTTTAGTTATGATTTTATTTTTTTATTTTCAATCAGAAATATAATGAAATATCATGTCAAGAATTTCATCGATTTTATCAATGGCAAGGGTGATTTTAATTCCAAACATAATTTTCGTGCCAAAAAAACTCAAAATTTAACGCTCACTTACTTAAGATCAGCAACCCACCCATTGTACTAAAGATTTTACAGATGCAAAAGATATCATAGATATACAATTCATTAATTATTATTTTTTTATTTGTAAACTTATAAGATAAACTTTAATCCCAAAAAATCCATATGTCTAGATTAAAAACAAATCCTAATGAGATTTTGGGTAAAAGATGACACTGTTTTGGTAACTGTCCTTTATGGTCACTGAAGTTTTAGGCCAACTTCAACATCAAGAAATTAAATCGAATGAAAAAAGAGAGAGAGACTATTGATCCTTCTTTCCCAATTCGTAATCCTATATATATATATATATATATAGAGAGAGAGAGAGAGAGAGAGAGAGACTATTGATCCTTCTTTCCCAATTCGTAATCCTATATATATATATATATATATATATATATATATATATATATATATATATATATATATATATATATATATTGTAATTATAAACCAAAAGAGGAGAAAACAAAGAGAGAGAATGGGCGACACATGCGCAGTATGCGTGGAGGTCGCCTTTGGAGCTTGCCGTCACCAAGAGGTTTGCTCCACCTGCGTTGCTCGCCTTCGCTTTGTACGCAATGACCACCGTTGCTTCACTTGCAAGATTTAGCCCTCTTGTCTTTGACCCTAGAGTATGTGGTATGTTATATTTTCTGCATGCGCAACATCGATTTTAATTACTTTTATTTTTAGTTAATTTTAAAGGTTAGTCTCTTGGATTTTTACATGCTATATTTAGGGTATTTGACGAGAGCCATAAACGACTTCCTCCATATTTCCAGATCACCCATCTGAGGGCCAGGTGGGATCCTATGGTTTCATAAGGGAACGCAAGCTTGTTTTGATGATTTCAACCAATACAAGATGATGAAGGCAATGTGTGGACTTTCTTGTACAGCTTGTGAGTTTGAGAATGCAGGAGGAAGCAAAGACTGCCGAGAGGAGGTTGTCGTTATGTGTTGCAGATTTGACCAGCCATTTGTTTTCCCACAATTAAAGGTGCGGCGCTTTAAATTGATCTTGAAATTAACTGTTACCAAGCTGTCTATCTTCTAGTTTAATGCATTATATGGTATTCCTTTTAAAGAATGCAAGCATTGTAAGGTCATCCCTTGTTGATCTGACCAGTTCCATTTCCATTTCCAACCATATTATTGTTTACTTGCTGAAAACACCCCCCGTAAAAAAGATTTCTTTGGGTCTTAAAATTTGAAACCATTTTGTCTTCATGTGAAAACTTTTGCTTGCTTATTATCGATCCTTGGTTTTTACAGGTAAAATCATTATATAGGTGTTTGTGGGCGAGCAAAGCTATACACGAGCACAGTTAAATCGGCATATGAACTGAGGGGATTCAGAGGTTGATGGTCACGAGATCGATAGAGGAGGTTTTCTGGGGCCACCCAATTTGTGATTTTTTTGGAGAGCAGTTCAATGGAAATAATGTACTCTATTCATATGTCGTTTGACCATTATACCCGTCATTTTTGCGCAAGGCAAGACTTTTTTTCCTTTTGTTTATGATTGCAAATTTGTAGTTTAACTCAGCCAGGACAGGAATGCAACCACGCTCCACTCAGGACAAAATGTAGTGGTTCCAAGATCATCGCAGGTCCTGAGTTCAGTTGGTCACAGACCAGGGCTCTCTGCTAACTCTCCAAGCTATGCTTGGTGTCGTTCTTCGCATGACCGTGGAGCTGTGTCTAGATACCAAGTTTCTGCCCTGAGCAGACCAGCTAGCTACTAATGCTAGTTTAATGCACACGAAACTTTCTGAGCCCAACGTTTCTTCATCGTCTACAACTGGTTCGTCGTCAGCTCCAAATGTTACCGGAAAGGGAGCAGTTGAGAATTCCTCTTGCCCTCCTATGGCTGATTGTTGAAGCGTAAGTTTCCCTCAAGCAGCCCATCGTTAGAAAACATGGAAGGGATTCAAACGGCAAACAAGCCTTAGGTGGAGCCTGCTCTAGAATTTGACGGAGACAGATATAATACTTCCAAGTGTATATCTAGAGAATTCTGCCTGGGTCCAATGGGCGATATGGTCTGTGTCATCTTGTTCCTGATCTTGCTAGACTCTGTCCTGATTCAACAAAGCAGAAAGAACTTCTTGCAACCTACAATGTCAGTTCACCGAGAAATTGTTCCGATGAGAAAAGGACGAAACAATTTTTCATGATCCAAGAAGGGCAAGCAAGGAGAAATTTCCAGTTGATGCGGATCAGAAGCATCCACAGAAAGCAACACGGTTCGGCAGTGAGATTGCAATTAAGCACCACTAGTCTAGTAAAGACTTTCATGCAGATTCGAAGACATTCCACTGGACTGTGAGGGTGTACTCAATTGACATCAGTTCAGTGATGGTCTGGTAGCATAGTAGAGATGAAATTGTTGAATCATATTCAAAAATGTTCGGTCAAAATGAAGGGGTGGCATTGTCCCAGAGCCAAGGAAACGATGATGTTTTCAGCCAACAGATGTTCCGTTTTCCATAATTTTAAACCCTGATGTCATTACCAAACGATATTTTTGATGTTGTAAATTGCTATTTCTAATGCGACACACTTATTAATGGTGATATCAGCTTGTGTTAACTGCAATTCTCTTGGTTACCAAACCATGTTTGGATTAAAAACACTATCCATTAATCTTTCCACAAGCGAAAGTTGTGGACATGGTGATGTTTATGTTAATGCAGTTTCCATACAAATCGTAAAGTAGAAGGTTACATTGGTCACAGGAATAGCCACAGCCCATCCATTCGGCCATAGAAGTCTAAAAGAAGGTTTCATATACTTTACAATACGTCATATAATTTACACAAGGAATCATATGAGCACTTATTTACATGAGTCTGGCTTTGAGCCATACAGGCATGTTCACAGAGAATTATTTGATACTTACAAAGACAGAAATGAAGTATTCAGGAGAAAGGATGATTCAGCTTAGCCAAAGGTTTTTTCGCTGCTGTAGCACATGTACAGAAATCCATCATCTTCCTTGTAAGATTCATAGATAGAATCCATTCGACTTGCTGTAAATAAATAGCTCGAGTTAGCAGGTTCCTATAAGAAGGCTGTAAGCAAGTTACAATGTCGAGAACAACCAAATGTTTCAATTTTACCTGTTTGAGGCAGTGTGTTCTTCACAAATATGAACAGAGCCTTCCCAGGAGTTAACTCTAGCCTACTACTTAAAATGTGGATGAATTGTCCGATAGTCATGTCTCGGGAACCAAGTATCTGAAAAAACAAGAAATATAAAGATTGCAATCTTACAACAATATACTGGCTAAAAACTTGGTTACGAACTTAAGGAATCTGAAGCTCAAATAGTGTCACCCGGACTGGAAATCAGAACATGGGTATATGTAAGATTAACATGGCAGTGATAGTTTTTCCTTTTCTTTCTTTTATTTATTTATTTATTTTCAGTTTTAACAACTGAATTTTTGACAATGCAAAGAGGAGAGATAGACATACTTTCTCTTTTCCATTTCTGGCAGGTCCGTCCTTGAATATCTTTCAATAATCACCTAAAACTCAGAGAAAATACAGATGAGTTGCAATGGGTTTTTTAAAAAAAAAGACTTCAAGATTGATGTTTCTATTTAAATTCCACTGGTGAAGTGGAATTTTGCCTAGCTTGCCCAACAATCATGCTTTGGCTTAGTGTGCAGGGTTAGGTAACTTGTACAAGGTACATCATTCTGGCCAGAATTTCAAAAATACTTCTTTTGCATTAGACAATTAAAACCAACAATTGATTACCTTAAGACAGCAGCCAGCTTAGCTATGACAAAATCATCATTAACACTTGGAATAACAAATTACAATCAAGAAAACATATTTTCCCACAGGAAACATCAATATAAGCAGAAAAACTTGCACATCCAGATCAATACGAGGAATTTCCGACTATCTTGGAATTTTCAGGTTTGTTTTCAGATTCGAATTGTATGATCTTTCCATTCTTTGGTGGGGTTAACCAGGACTAAACCCGCCCCTCCCAGATCAGGTCTTGGGCTACACATTCTAATTGTCAACTAAGACAGGACCCTGAAACTACTCGGATAAAAAGGAGGCAGATGTCCCACTAAATTATCAAAAATAAATGAACTGGCAGCAAGAAAACCAGAGAAACAATTACATAAACCGGTCAAAATGACAGATCAAAATCAAAGGAATACAAAACAATATGATAGAAAGAGAGAGAGAACTTACAGGAACTCTATCTGGGTATTTGACAATCATATTCTTTGATTCTCCAAGTCTATCATCTATTTCACCACAAACAGACACAGGTCAATATCAACCTAGACGAAATATGAACTTTGAGAGACAAAAATAAAAAAGGAAAAAATAAACTAACCAAATGTGAATTCCTGCTTAAAAGACTTGACCTTTCCCATGGATTTTTTGTGTTGGTGATGAGACAATTTGGAGGAGTTGAAAATGATGATGATGTTTTCGGAAGACAAAAGAAGGTGGTTGTGTTGGAATTGTAATCAGGGTTCCGAGACAGCTAGAAAATAGAAATAGAATAAATAGTTATTCAAGTTAGTTGCTGTTCTTTGTTAAAAAAGACACGTAAGATGTCGGTCTTATCGATTGACAAAGCGCACGGCAAGGCAACTGCTTGATATGTCGTCGTTTCTGGGACGGTGGCAATGGGCGGGCCTTCATAACTTGGGTCTACCTTAGCTGAATCAAGCCCATGAAATTATGCTTGGATAGGCCAGCCTTGGGCCTTCTTCTTCTTGAAATTCCATGGTTCCGTCTCCATGTACGTCCCCCCTTCCTCTAGGGACTGGTTTAAATCGTAAATTGAAATGAATTCGATTATTCATATTGTTATTTAGATTTTGATTTAAGAAAAAATAATTATATGGGATTCGATCTCAAGAGAAGATGGTGAGTCATTTTTTACTTGATAATTACATTAATTGACTTGGATATAAATAGATTATTTAAAATAAAATTTAATAAATAAAAAATAGTCTTGAAACTAGCTTCATAATGCTTTTATCGTTAAAACAACGACAAAGAAATGGTTGATGGAAAGATTACAAGAGAAATAATATATTTTTTAGACAAAAATATTA